>CM076583.1:886451858-886874303 GCA_034641835.2 Pinus albicaulis | reverse complement strand
TCCAGTTTGTGCTATTTTCCAAAACTTTAAAGAAAAAACATCAAACCAACAACGACCAAGTTAAGAGTCTTCCCCTTGTATTTTATGGATGTATCATTTGGCATATATATATATATATATATATATACAACAACGACCAAGTTAAGAGTCTTCCCCTTGTATTTTATGGATGTATCATTTGGAATATATATATATATATATATATATATATATATATATATATATATATATATATATATATATATATATATATATATATATATAGTTCCCACTAGATTTCCGTGGTTCCAGCCCGCATACATTATAGTTGGTCCCGTTAAAATGTACCGTATCAAAATATTTGGGAGACGTAATTATGTAATTAATAGTCATTTCAATCAATTAAAATTATCTTTTAATATTGATTTCTATTATACTTAACCTTTCCAATTGAGAGGCAAATTATAAAATAAATCAAATAGTGAATCATTTAATGAATGAATATTATGATTTTGTAACAAAAATCTTGGTCCCATTGCGTCCATCAGATATAGGAAATTCAAAAGCTATCTAGATTCCTTTTCTATACTTGGGGTCATTACATTTCCTTCCTAGTATATTTCCATACTCTTGAAAATGACTCTAATATTTCTCACTTTATACTTACTAAATTTGGTGTAAAGCTGATATTTATGAGTATCAGCAACACTATTCCGAGGTGCTTTTATGTTTATTTAGTACCTTGAATTAAATCAGATACTATTATCATTTTAATTTCAACTTAAAATCTCAAATATGCTACTCACTTCACTATTATGAGACTAATCTCCTTTCCATCACAAGTTATTATGATAGTAACTTTAGTTGTAACCTATAAATATAGGATTCATAATTTTGACTTGACTGACGGTAGTCTTGTAAATATGTACAAACTTTGTTTTCTGCAAGTTATTTTCCCATATTTTGTAAAAAATAAAAAAATCAAAAAATCAAAAAGAGAGTAAAAAAGTCCTAAAAGAAAAATCAAAGGACTTAGAAAAAATAATATACCCCAAAAGAAAAAGGATGAATAAAACATGAGAGTGTGCAAGTATAAATGCCATGTAACCTATAAATATAGGATTCATAATTTTGACTTGAATGATGGTAGTCTTGTAAATATGTACATACTTTTCTTTCTGCAAGTTTTATTCCCATATTTGTAAAAAAAATCAAAAAATCAAAAAATCAAAAAGAGAGTAAAAAAGTCCTAAAAGAAAAATCAAAGGACTTAGAAAAAATAATATACCCCAAAAGAAAAAGGATGAATAAAACATGAGAGTGTGCAAGTATAAATGCCACTACTTTTACTTTTTGCAGTTGATTATGGCAGAGTGTCAATAAATGCCATAATATGTGATGAGTTGAACAATTTAGTCTTGACTTGTCATCTTTCAATTTCAAATGTTGTAGATAGTGAATAAAGAATTTTCATACAGTTTAATCATGAAAATTTAGTAGTTAGGTAGATAATAAAAGAATCCAATAGTTTAATCTGGATTCTTGGATGAAATAAGTGTAGAATTAGATAGTTTACTGCTTTAAAAAAAAAAGAATAAAAGGTTGTAAGGTTGCTAGTTTGAATGCACCTGATTAAAATAGAAGGAAAAATGTTAGAAGATATGACTGGGTAGGTAGAAGAAGGTGGGAAACATCATTGTAAATTTCTTTCACCAAGCTATAAATAACTAATTTCCCCTCCCCATATAAATTTAATATTCTTGACTATCACTCAAAGAGGCTCAAGGCATTTCCTTGACTTCTGTTGGGACCGGACCCAAGGCTCAAAGACTGATTAGTTGAAAATGTTAAGTTTCTATATTAATCCCAGAAATTTTCATCATTTACCCCTTCATGCACTCATCACCATTTTACTTCATAAGTAAGAACTCTTTTCTTACTTAAATGTTACATAAAGGCCCATTTAATTAACTTCCCCCATTTTACAAAGCATAAAACCCTCAAAAAACATGATATACTAAGTAAAAGTGAATGAGTTATGAAGATAAAGCTTTACTCTAATTTTCACTTTCCTTAGTTTTATTTATGAATTTTTTAGTATTCATTGTCACTTTCATATTAACACTTAACATATTTTATTAACTCCCTATCAAATATCCTAGTCCTATTAATATAACTCCCTTTTATTTTAATATCCCAAAAAAAACCCCTTATTATATGCTTTTATTTCAAAGATATTAATCACATGTTGAAGTAACATCCCGAAATTATCCCTTTGACATAAAACTACCCATAAAAATATACCCCTTTCCCCTATGGTTATTATACCCCTCCGCTGTCTAAAACTATATAATAAAGTTAAATTAATACAAAAGGCGCATTTTATTTACATTATGTGTATTTAAAACATCGCACAAAAAATACTTACTTCATTATTCCCTTTCCTGATTACCCTTAACCCATGGTTAAAAGCCTAAGCTTATTTTTCCTTAAGCCTTTTCCCTTTCATAATATGTGAAACCTCATGTTTCATATAAATTCTGAACCTTGGTTAAACCTTTATTTGACCTGCCCCATTCTATACATAAACTCATTTTATATATTAGAAACCTGTTATCCATTCCATTTTCGCAGTGTCCTCAGGTTCAAACTCAACCGTTCGATCATCCTAAAATCCTACGATTCTAATTAAACACAACAACCAACCTTCATGCCCCACCATTCCCATCACGTTAATTATTAACCGTCGATCATCCCTATCAAAATCAACGGATGATAATGAACCCGGGTCCCACTTTCCCTTGTCCCGCAGTTTCCCGATGCATCTCATTCATTCGCATCACGGAGTCAGATCTGACGGTGCAGATCTCATATCACATAGCAAAAGTGATCGGGCAAATTTTGTAAAAAATAATGTGATAAAATATATTTCATGAAACCACCATCCGCTACATGTCTCATTTCTACTGGATCGCATTCCAAAAGTGAAAAACCATTTACCGCCCAGGAGCAATGCGATAACCACTAATGGTTTCACCTTCAATGCAAAAACCACTCCCGCGTTTAATTTCGACCTGTAATAAATGTTATGTATATTGATAAAAATTAAGGTTTAAACCTTGGTTTTTATTATTTTCATACCTTTGCGGCTTCATCCTTTGATAAATCACTCACATACACCATTGCAGAGCCTTTTGCGAACCAGTTTGTCGTTATAAAGCCATTTCCCCTCTGAAATTCACCGTCGAACACTCTCCGCGCCTTCTACCAAGCAAATGCGACCAGTTTGAAGATTGGTACAATCCTGAAAACCTCCTCGACCACCATTATACCTTTAAAAAGGTATTTCTCTAAATTCCAAAACCTGCATTTCATAAATTCAAAATAAAATTGAAACCAATCACTTTGTGAAATATAAATTGCCTAAATTGAAAGTGCCCAAACCTTGAAGAAACAGGGGGAACCTTGTCAAAATTTTCCCAGAATTTTCCTTCTCCTCCATATTCAGTTTTTCAATGTTTTAAACCATCTAAAGGTAATTTCCATGGTTGAAATCTATTTTTCCAGTCCTCTTCACATTGAAAATCTGTGTTTTCATCCTAAAACCCTCGCCTAGATTCTGAATTTTTCCCAAAATCATCTCAATTAGCCTTGTATTTCCCAAAATAAACTAAGCAAACAGTCTAATCTTGATCCGTTTTATTCAAAAATGACAAAAAATTAGGTCACTCCTAGGACTGGAGGTCCCAAACCTTAGAAGCCTACCTCCTGCAAGCTTCCAAACCCTAAACCTTCAAAAATCAATAAACCTACTCCTACCCTAATTGCAGATTCCACTGAAGTAGTTAGACCTTTGCAACCACCTGTCACCTTTGAAGAGAGTAGTCCTTTGATTTATTTAGAATATAGAATTTTTTATGCTACCTTAGAGTTCGATCTACTTGAAGTACATAACTGGTGTCATGAGAAATTTGTGAAGAAAGTGGAAAATGATATACCTGTATGGGACTCAAACTTGCCTAAATATGTGGTTCCCATCACCCATCAAGCTCAATATTTCATTAGGTTATGTCAATTACACTATATCCTTGACCAAATATGTATGGTAAACAAAGATAGAGAGTTCATGTTTTACATAATTGTTGAAGCCATCAATGATATGCTCCAACTGAACCATGATCCAAGAGCAGTATCATTGTCCATTGAAGATTTAACACAACTCTATCTAGATATGGACATTCCTAAAAGATTCATGATCTTTCAAAACTTCTATCCCAACCATGTTGACATTCCTAAGGTAAATCCAACTTATGACACTTTTGACTTCCCTAAGGGCTCTAGACAAATCATTTCCATGCTTTCATTCATTCTAGGCTATGCTTGATGAGTTTACAGATGCCTCCATTCAAGGTTTCCTCTCTACCTTGTCTCCAAGACAACATCCAGAACTAGTCTTCAAATTTTCCAAATTCATTGCTGATAATATGCATTATCAGTTGACTAAATTACCTCAGGAAGGAGTATTCAGATATTCATCCTATCTATCATACCTCTTCCTATCTTTTCAGGAAAAAAATTTCCCTATTGCAATACAGAATATCGATATGGAAGGTAAACCTCTTTCAGTGGTATTATGGACTTCTTTACACAGAAAATATAGCAGTGAATTCAGCTATAAAGACTTCAATGATTTTTTTATTAAACCTGCCATGAATTTTTTGAACAAGGTAGAACCACCAAGGATTAATGAAGACATCAAGAGAATTTTACAGTTGTCTGAAAATTGTAAGGTAGGAGACTGGTATTTGTACAAAAATCACACAGAAATCAGAGTATATGGTGCACTCTTGGCTCCTTACAAAATACCCAAGTTTCTAACTACCAGAATTTTTTCTTTGGAGTACTTGAGACAAATCTCGAATTCATATGTAATGAATTTCATACCTTCCAAAAAGAAAGCACAGTTCAAGCTAAAAAATCAAATTGGCCCCTTCATAGTCAATAGAAGAGATGCTTTGAAAGAGATAGTCAACAAATTATCAAAATTTAAGTTCCATGAAAGATTTCACTGGAACTATGACCCTTAAGGTGTTTTAAGTAACCTAAGGGTCAAGTGTAAGTTAACTCCATTCCTCTATGACTCAAAGCCACAAATTGAAAAGTATGCTAATCAGATTGAATGGGTTGCAAACACATTGATTGATGATACATATGGAATGCAAACAGATAACATGCAGGGAAAACAGATGGATATTACATAGGTGATTACATTTGGAAAACAAGCAAAAATTTCCAATAAAATACCCAGAAAAGAAGAAGGCTATTTAGCATAAACCATTATAGAAAATAAATTTAAGACAATTTGAAGCAAAAAGGCTAGAATGATTACTGTAGAAGAAGAAAAGGCCATAGAGATAGATGACAATGAATATCAAGCAAACAACAATGACCAACAAACATATGATGAAGCTACATTAATTATCAATGAGACACTTCAAGAAATTCAGAAAGAGAAAGTACTAACACAGGAAAAGGACAAAGAAATGTTTGAAACACAGGTAAATTCAAAAGCTCCCTCCTCTTTCAGAGCAGCAGAAGGAATAGATTCTAACATTCAAAAGAAATACAAACAAATTAGAGAAAGAAATGAGGAAATTAATAATGAGGTTTATTCTAAATTCCTTAAATAAAAGCTAGGAAACAAAGATAGATTGCTTACTGCTTTTTATTACTCCACCAAAACAATGATCATGTCATTTCTAAAACCCATAGTTGATGATCCTAAGCCAATTGCTAATTATACAAAGACAGATATGGAGGTGGACACTGATATAATACATGAATTGGACATGAATTGGATTAGATATAATTCCACAGAAGTGCCACTGAAATGCTTTATTCAAAGGTGGTTGACAAAACTATGAGTGCTACTATGTTACAAAGGACTGTGTCTAATTTACAAACATCAAATGAAATTAGATAAAGCATATCTACGTGCTAAGGATTTGAGGATCAAGTCCTTAGAATATTTGGTGATAGAAACTAGAGTGGATCCCTCCAATATTGAAGTTGCTAAAACACTCATAAGGCAAAAGAATGAAGATATTGTTGCCTTGACAAGGAAACTTAAACTTCCACAGAGTGAGCATCCACAGGCAAAGGAGATTCTTCAACAAAAAAAAGAAAAGGATGAGACTATGTAGCTTGTACTAAAGATGACATCCCAAATCAAATAAATGGAGAATCGGACAGAAACTTTGATAAAGGAAAATGAAACATTGAAAAGAGCAAATGAGGTCTCCATTCCCACAGTCATTCCAACTATCAGTATTGTTGTTCCTTCTACACTAGTAGAGCATTTGGCACCAAAAGGAGTATTGGCAACTGCAGTGTCAATAACATCTGTAGATACCTCTGCCACTGCATCATCTACATCACAGGTACAACAAGCAATAGGTACAGTAGACTTAGTTAAATCTATGGAAGAAATGTCCCTTAAGAACACTGAGATCAATAACTTAAAGAAGGAAAATAAAGATCTCGAATCCTC
Source organism: Pinus albicaulis (assembly GCA_034641835.2). Lineage (NCBI taxonomy): Eukaryota > Viridiplantae > Streptophyta > Pinopsida > Pinales > Pinaceae > Pinus > Pinus albicaulis. Next base: position 886,867,774 of record CM076583.1, on the reverse strand, counting down.
ATACAAGAATTCTCTAACCACATCTAAGGGACATGAATAGAGAGAAACTAGACTTCAAGAGTAGGTAAATATTTTACAACAGCATGTCAATCTCAGTGAACAGGTGTCATACATAAAAAACTATATTTGAAATAACATTATTCAAGGCATACATCTACAGTTGCCTTCCATTCAAATCATTTATGAACAGAGAGATTTACTGAAGGAAGCACAAGTAGAAATTTAGGAAACAAAATAAGAGCTTGCGAATAAGCCATCTCAAGCCTTACAGCTTATTACATTTCTAAACAGTAAAAATAGAGAAGAGCTTGAAGAACTAAAAATTCAGGATAGGAATGAAACCATACTAAAAATAAAAAAGGTCCTAAGTAAAAGGAATATAATGAACAGTTTTGAGGAAAGATGTGAAGGCATGAACTTGTCAATAAAAAATTTCTTGGCCAAATACACTATATTGACACAAGCATGCATTCCAGACATTCATGGCTTCAATGAAAAACTAATGGTTCAGAAAGATTACGACAAGAAGATCAGAGCATATGCAAAAGAACAGGTGAACAAGCCTCTGCCACAAGGTTCCCCAACTGGAAAAGTTATCTTAGAATACTTTGAGAACTTGTTTTTTCTACAAAATGAAATTAAGCACATTTTCATTGTCAAGCCCAACTTTGCAAAGTACACTGAGGCTGATGAAAGCTACAGAAAACTAAAAAGCCTGAAGATACCAAGTGATCAAAAATGGAAGGAATTCACTGATTTGATATAAAAACATGCAAACTAATCAGAACAAAAGCAGTCATGTGTTTCATCTTTACAGTTATCAAATTGTAAAATTTGTAGTTAAAGTGTATCAGGTGTGAAAACAGAATCAAAGAGTATCAGGTAATAAAATAGTCAATTCAATTTTACTGTTGTAAATTCTTCATTTTACATTAGAAGAGTAATAAATGGACAACGTAAAGAGTATCAAAGATAAATTACAGGTTAAAGAATGTGAATTGGAAAGAGTGTCTTCCAAGCTATCTTCTAACAAGATATTATTTCCAAGCGCCAGCAAGCATCTACAACAAAGCAACAAATCAATTTTTGATAAGATAAATCGATTCTATTTTCCTTGATAAGAGAACAGCTTGCCTGTTTGTTGTGCAGTTGTCCCTCTTTTTATGTAATAATCTTTATTTTCTCCTAGAGATATTCCTACATGTCTCTCAGATATTTTGTAATAATTTTGTATAAATACTTCACTCTTTGAAGTATTAAGTGTGGAATAAATTTTTTCAAGACTACTATAGACATTTTTGTTGAATACATTGGAGTTTGTGTGAGTCGATTTGTAAAGCAGTAGACTGGAACTAAGTCAAACAGAAATCATAACTCAGGATTCTTGTGCTGATTAGATAAGTCAAGTATTTTCCTATTTTCACTGTTTATCTTTCTAAGTTCCATACATACATTTACATGTTTTATGTCTTAAATGATTAACTAGGAAAGCTTAAATAGGATTACTGTCAAAAGCTCCCTGTTTTTTACTAGTTATTCATTGATATGTTTTCTGTTGATAACCGAACTTAAGAATTCTTAAATGCTCTTAGTCCTTGTTTGACCCCTTTCTTTCATTTTCATTTCTGTAACTTAAGGATTCTTAATTTCCCTTTTGTTCATATCTTGCCATTTCATCAAAAAGCCTATTCCAAACCCTTTGAAGGAGTTCTACCCTGCCCTTAGTACATTTTCTCTTTTAACTTTATTTCCTAGCTCTGCTTGCCAAGAAGTTGACTCCATAGCCCAATAGTCTGGTAGATCCCTTTGTGGTTTACCTTGAAGTACCTTTTATTCCCACCAAACATTCAAAACAAACCAATTGTCCAATTATAACTAGCCTAAAATCTTATAACAAAAAACAAAGCTAAATCTTGAGGAGAGATCCCTCTCCGGAATTTATTAAGGCTAGATCTTGAATTTCAAAAGAGGTTCTCGGTTACCCCTAGTTTTCTTCAACTATAAAACAAAATCCCACAACCTGAGAATTACTAGGGTGATAAAATACTGGCGACCATACTAGGGACTTAACCGCTCTCCAGTTTTAAGTTTAATCTTAGAGGAAAATTTTTAAAAAACGTATTTTTTCTACTTTAAGGTTAATTTTAAAGGTTGTGGGTATTTATACACTAATCATTCTGGCTCCCAAGAAATTCTATTATACTAGATCCAATTCCGATCCCAATCCTGTAGATATAGTAGAAAATCCAAACCAGATAGGAAAAAAGAAAAAACAGATTGCTATTTTAGAAACTGAAGTGCCCCTAAGAAAGGCTAATTCCTTACCCAAAGAATTAGTAAGCTTATCAGATATAGACTTTGATTTCAACTTTGAAAATTCATTATTTAGAAATAAATTTGAAACTGATTTAAAGGGAACTGTTATAGATCATTTTTTTACTTCTTTTGTGAATGAGAAATAGAAAGTTACTTTAGCATCTATAAAATCAGACAAAACTAAAATTCAAAGTCCAGTAGAAAGGGTAAATGTTACACGAATTAAAGACGTTGATGAAGCTATTAAATTAGCCAATTTTTTGTCTTAATTTAAACCTCCAGTTTCTCAACTATACGACATAGTTTTTCCAGTAGTGGATTCAACTCTGTATGCTTCCACTTCATTTATAGACACCACTATCAGTTCACCCCCAGAGCTTGTTAGTCCTGAGTTGCCTTTGCAACCTAGGATCATATATTCATCATACCCTCAATCCACCACAAATTCATCCACAGAACCATTCATTCCTGAGTTGTCTGTGCAACCTAGGATATTATTTCCATCATCTACTCAGTCCACTACATCCACTACCACTACACCCACTAGCTTCATAAGCACTTCATCTATATTTCATAGCCTTATCACTTATTCTTTATCTCCTTTTCCAAGCTCTTCAAGTACAGCCTTCAGCACATCTATTGTTATAACCAGCACTATCCCTACCACTACTACTATACCTCCCAGTTTAGCAAAAATTAAATCAATGGCAGCCATATATGCTCCCCTGTTTTTACCTCAAAACCTCGATGACATGCCCCAAAATTACCAAAAGGATATCTCATTATTTGATAATTTTTCACAAATTACTGCACAACAACATATCACCAGAATGAATGGATTTCGGGAAATTTATGAGATAGATGAATCTGATGTCCGAATGAGGTTGTTTGCACAAAGCTTAACTAGAGAATTAAAAACATGGTTTAGAATTATAGGTGCTGGTAGTATAGCAAACTTAGCTGCATTTCATAGAGCTTTCCTAAATAAATGGGAAAAGAAGAAGAATCCCCTACAAATATTATTTGATTTTGATGCTGTTAAAAGAGCTCCTAATGAGTCTGTCCAAGATTTTTGCACTAGGTACAACAGTATCTACAATTCTATTCCTGCAGATCTCAAACCCACTCCTTATTCTGTGTTTCTCAACTTCCCTGATTGTTTTAATGTAGACATGGCCTACCAACTTAGAGAAAGAGATGAAAATACCCTAGAACAAATGAAACTGAATGTTGTTGGCATGGAAATCAATATCCTAGCCAAAAAATCCAGACTTAGAAATGAGAGGAGGGTCAACATCAAAGAAGAGAATTCAAGCTTAGATGGTAAATTTGATTTTATTAAAAAAGCTTTAGAAATAGTAGTTGAGAGATTAGACCACATTGAAATAAAACTGCAATGGGATAACCAATCCCAAATCAGAAATCCCAACTAAAGAAAAAACAACAATCCTGGGAAAGGTAAAGAACCCTCCCCAGATCAAAACATTAGGCCCCCATTTCAAGAGAACTTTGTTGAAATTTCTCAAAACTATGTTGAGGATGAGGAAGACATCAACATAGTAATTGGGACAGATGAAAGCAATACCATTTTCCTCACTCAGGAGGATCAAGAACTCTTTGAGCTACAAAAGTTCAAAGTTGAATTTGTTCAATCCTTTGACTATAAGCAAGGTTATGAATTCGAAATCAATGAAATTCACAACCTATATAACCTTAGGAGAAAGAAAACAAATGAGCCCACTACAAAAAACAATGCTCCAACTCAACAAAATCAAAACAAAAATAATATAGAGGCTCCCAAAAAAAAAAAAATTGCAGATTCTTCCAAGAGAAAATAAACAAAATTTGAACCCACCCAGTCCTGAAAAGAAATCGTATATATCACTGATGAGATGGCTCAATCCTCCAAAGATGCCCAAAAGGCTAATACCACAAAGGCCACCAATTCAACAACAGTTACTGATCCAAAAAAGAATCTAGCTGACTCAAAATCATCAAATCCTAAATATTCTGCTGAAAATTCTAGATCTGAAAAATCATCTGCTAACACTCAAACTGTTCCTGAAAAAATAATCAAAGACAAAAAAATCAGGAAACTCAAACAAAAGATAAAATGAAATCTCAAGCTAAAGGTAAAACTGCTGAAACTCAAGAAAAATCATCCCAAAAAATAATTCCAAAAGATGAATTAATTCAAGCTATCAAATCTCAGTCAACATTTAATACTCAATATGAAATATCTAAGTTGAAGATAGCCATTCCCTTAACTAAATTGGCTAAAAATTACTTATATAGATCTATAATTACTGAAACATTGAATGTAAATCAAAATGAGGATACAATTAATATGAGTGATGATAGACCTGAATTAATCTTTGGTCCCAATGTAGATGGTAAGCATTCAGATGGGTCAGTACCTCCAATTTACTTAAGTCTTACTGTCCATGATCAGATACTACATAATGCAATTCTATATACTGGAGCTTCCCATAATCTAATGCCCAAAGCAATAATGGAAACTCTAAGTCTAGACGTAACCCGACCATATAAAGATTTATTCTCCATTGACTCAAGTAAAGTCCAGTGCGTAGGATTTATTAAGGATTTATGTGTGAACTTGGTCCAATATCATGGTAAAAGCATGATCATGGATGTTTTGGTAGCTGATATCCCGCCAAATTATGGCATGCTACTTTCTCGCTCATGGGGAGAAAAGTTGTAGGGATCTCTACAACTTGACATGAGTTATGCCACTATCTCGGTATTCGGACAGCCCAAAAAGCTTTATAGAGAAACCTTAATGAATTTTATGATCAACAACGCTGAAAGACCTACAAATTACCCAATCTATTAAACTCCCACTGATCTTGATTCCTTTATTCTTTGTAACTCTGATCATAATAATATCCAAACTGAACTCACTAATATAAAGCCTAAAATAATGGAGGATTACATTAGTCATGAAGCTTTATGGCATTTGGATTTTTATGGTTCAGTAAATAAATCGGGAGCTAGAGCTAGTGTGTGGATTACAAACATTGAAACTAGCCATTCCCAAGGACATGCCTTTAGATTGAATTTTAAATGTACCAATAATATGGCTGAATATGAGGCTTTAATCTTAGGTCTCCAAATCATTAGAAAATTTGGAGGTCAAAGAATATTGATCATGGGAGATTCAGAATTAGTTGTCAAACAAATAAATGCAGAACACTCTGTTCACAATCCCAAATTAGCCAGATACAAGGACACAACAACAGATTTGGTTGAAGATTTGTTAGAAAGTAAGTTTTCCATTATTCCTAGGAAACAGAATTTACAAGCCCATTTTTTAGCAACTTTTGACAGCACTTGTAATCTTCCTTTTTCACCAATACAAAAATACACTGCTAAAATCAAACACAAACCTATTGTCCCAGATAATGTAAAATACTGGCAAATTTTTTCAGAAGATGAATAGCTCTATCACTTTTTGAACAATGAGGGAGAATTTCAGAATTTCCAAATTGATAATGATTGTAATATAGATTCATCTTGTAACATGGATTCAAATTTTTGTCAAATAGATGGTTTAGATGTACATAATTTTGATAGACCTACTATATTTACTCAGAGTGACATAGATGATTTGGAAAAGTAGATATAGAGGAAATGATGGAAGATGAACCAAATTTGATAGATTTAAAACATAACATCTTACCCAGAGGTTTAACTCCCTTAGAAGACTTGTTTTATTCCAATGATGTGCCCAAAAGGCCAAAAATGGAACCAATCAGGTTTTATATTGAATAAAGTAACATAGGAACAAATGAAAAACCAAAAATGATCAAATTCTCAAAGTCCTTACCATTAGAAGAAAAGGTTAAATATATAGAACTTTTGAGAGAATATCAAGATGTCTTTGCATGGGGTTACGAAGATCTAAAAACTTACAACAAAGACATAATTCAACATAAGATTCCTTTGAAAGAAAATCAAAAACCTTTTCAACAAAAATTAAGAAGGATTAATCCAATTTTGTTACGTTTAATCGAAAAAGAGGTTAAAAGAATGTTTGATGCACAAATAATTGCACCAGTCAGGTATTCTGATTGGGTTTCTAATTTAGTGCCCACTCGAAAGAAAACAGGAGAAATTCGACTGTGTATAGACTTTAGAAATCTCAATAATGCTTCTTTGAAAAACAACTACCCCTTGACTAAAATGGACCATATTTTTCAGAGGGTGGCAAGTTCGTCAAAAATTTCTTTACTAGATGGTTTCTCTGGTTATAATCAAATTCTAGTTCATAAATATGATCAAACTAAAACTACATTTACCACTCCATGGGGCACTTTCATATATGTGAAAATGCCTTTTGGATTAAAAAATGCAGGAGCTACATTTCAAAGGGCCATGAATATTGCCTTTTCTAAGGAAATCCATGAATTTTTAGTTATTTATCTTGATGATATTACTTTCTTTTCAAAAACAAATGATGAACACTTGGATCACCCGAGACAAGTCTTTATCAACTGTAGAAAATATGGTATATCCTTAAACCCTAAAAAGACTCTTTTCAGACTGGAAGAAGGAAAATTGTTAGGACACATAATCTCTAAGGAAGGCATTAGGATAGAACTTGCAAGAATTGAAGCTATTTTAAACATTCAACCACCAAGGAATATAAAATAACTTCAAGAATTCTTGGGTAAAATCAATTTTTTAAGAAGATTCATGTCTAACCTGGCTGAAATCATAAAAGAACTCAACAACATTCTTAAAAAGGACTCTGCAATAAAATGGACTGTAAAATCTAAACAATCTTTCGAATCCATTAAATAGGCCTTGACATAAGCACCAATCTTAATCAGCCCATATTACACAAAGTATTTCATAATATTTTCATTTTCCTTATAACATACCATAGCTGCAGTTCTTCTGCAGAAAAACAATCAAGGTTTTGAACAACCAATTGCATTTTTTAGTAAAGCCCTTAGAGATGCACCCCTGAAATACAATATAATGGACACACAAGCTTTAGCCTTGGTTAAAGCCATAAAATATTTCAGAGTTTACATACTTCATTCCCACATCATTGCATATGTCCCTAATGCAGTAGTCAAAGATATTCTTACACAAGATGGGCCTGATGGTAGGAGAGGAAAGTGGATTGCCACTATCCTTGAATATGATCTGGAAATCAAACCAACAAATCTCATTAAAGGACAGGGTTTAGCCAAACTGATGGCTGAATCTAATTGTAATGCTTTAGATATAAATTTCATTGCACAAATAGATGACCAGGAGGAGATGGCGACTCCACTGATCAGTGAGGCCTATATAGACTCACCATGGTACTTTGATATTATCTTTGTACTCACATATTTACAAGCTCCTCTTGGGTTAACTAAAACCAAAGCCAGATTCATCAAACAAAAATCAATGAGGTTTTGTATATTAAATAATGCACTTTATTGGAAAGAAAGTTGTGGGATTTTACTAAATTGTTTATTAAAATCAGAGGCTGACAAAATTCTCAAGGAATTTCATGCACGTGACTGTGGAGGCCACTTATACTAGAAGACCACAGCAGAAAAAATACTCAGAGCTGGCTTTTACTAGCCAACTTTATTTTCTGATGTCAAAAAATTTGTTACCTCTTGTCATAAATGTCATATTTTTTAAGGAAAGAAGAAACTATTGCCCTTACCTCTCAAGCCTATATCAACTGAAAATCCATTTCAAAAATGGGGGTTAGACTTCATTGGTGAAATCCACCCTTCGTCCTCAGGCCAACATAAATGGATTTTAACTGCTACAGATTATTCTACCAATTGGATAGAAGCCATTCCTACTAGGCAAGCCACTGATTCAGTCATAATCTCATTCATAGAAAGTAATATTTTGTCAAGATTTGGATGTCCACATAAAATTATCATTGAAAATGCAGTTGCATTCAAATCCAAGAAAATGATTTCTTTCTGTCATAAATACCATATTACCTTAGGTCATTCCACTGCATATTATCCCCAGGGTAATGGTTTAGCCAAGTCATCAATTAAAAGCTTAATCAATATCATCAAAAAATTACTTCAAGAAAACAAAAGGACCTGGAACAAAAAGCTAGTCTATGCCTTATGGGCTGATAGACTTACCACAAAGAAGTCTATTGGAACTTCACCTTATCAAATTGTCTATGGAATAGATGCAATTTTACCCTCTTCCTTGGGTGTTCCAGTCATGAAGATCATTCAGGAATCACAAGTGGAAACAAATGATATTCAGCGAAGAATTAAGGAAACCATTCATCTTCAATAGACTAGGGAAGAAGTTTATGAAATATCACAAGTTTTACATGATAAAATTAAAAAGATTTTTTACAAAAGGATTAAAGAAGATGATTTTTTCATTGGAGATCAAGTTTTGAGATGGGATTCATGGAGAGAGGATAAAGGCAAACATGGAAAGTTTGACTTTCTATGGCAAGGAACTTATGTGATATATGGCTACAGAGGTAACAATTCCTTTTTCATCAAGAATTTGGATGGAACTGAACTTCAAGAAGGACCAGTGAATGATAGGATGCTGAAACACTACTATTCTTCTAAGTCAGTCACCAGTTAGATTCATTGACTTTTATCATTGTAAATATTCATTGCAAGTGTGTATATTGGATTGGAGATTTTATCTACATATTTGAAGCCCAAAGAGAAGGCCCTAAGATTTGTAGTATAAAATATCATAAGTACGAATTGTTGCAGAAATCATAAAGCAATTACAAGATCACCAAGGTTAAAGTTGAAGGCTACTGATCTTAGAGTTCTTGACATTCCACCAGGAAATGCCATGCCCAAGTGAAGTCGATGTTAGTAACCTATAAATATAGGATTCATAATTTTTACTTGACTGATGGTAGTCTTGTAAATATGTACATACTTTGCTTTCTACAAGTTGTATTCCCATATTTTGTAAAAAAATAAAAAATTCAAAAAATCAAAAAGAGGGTAAAAATGTCCTAAAAGAAAAATCAAAGGACTTAGAAAAAATAATATACCCCAAAATAAAAAGGATGAATAAAACATGAGAGTGTGCAAGTCTAAATGCCACTACTTTTACTTTTTGCAGTTGATTATGGCAGAGTGTCAATAAATGCCATAATCTGCGATGAGTTGAACAATTTAATCTTGACTTATTATATTTCAATTTCAAATGTTGTAGATAGTGAATAAAGAATTGTCATACAGTTCAATCATGACAACTCAGTAGTTAGGTAGAGAATAAAAGAATCCAATAGTTTAATCTGGATTCTTGGGTGAAATAAGTGTAGAATAAGATAGTTTACTGCTTAAAAAAAAAAAGAATAAAAGGTTGTAAGGTTGATAGTTCAAATGCACCTGATTAAAATAGAAGGAAAAAAATGTTAGAAGATATGACTGGGTAGGTAGAAGAAGGTGGGAAACATCATTGTAAATATCTTTCACCAAGCTATAAATAACTAATTTCCCCTCCCCATAGAAATTTAATATTCTTGACTATCAGTCAAAGAGGCTCAAGGCATTTCCTTGACTTCTGTTGGGACTGGACCCAAGGCTCAAGGACTAATTAGTTGAAAACGTTAAGTTTCTATATTAATCCCATAAATTTTCATCATTTACCCCTTCATGCACTCATCACCATTTTACTTCATAAGTAAGAACTCTTTTCTTACTTAAATATTACATAAAGGCCCATTTAATTAACTTCCTCCATTTTACAAAGCATAAAACCCTCAAAAACATGATATACTAAGTAAAAGTGAATGAGTTATGAAAATAAATCTTTACTCTAATTTTCACTTTCCTTAGTTTTATTTATGAATTTTTGAGTATTCATTGTCCCTTTCATATTAACACTTAACATATTTTATTAACTCCCTATCAAATATCCTAGTCCTATTAATATAACTCCCTTTTATTTTAATATCCCAAAAAAAACTCCTTATTATATGCTTTTATGTCAAATATATTAATCACATGTTGAAGTAACATCCCAAAATTACCCCTTTTACATAAAACTACCCATAAAAATATACCCCTTTCCCCTATGGTTATTAGAACCATCCACTCTCTAAAACTATATAATAAAGTTAAACTAATACAAAAGGTGCATTTTATTTACATTATGTGTATTTAAAACAGTGCACAAAAAATACTTACATCAATATTCCCTTTCCCGATGCTTATTTTTCCTTAAGCCTTTTCCCTTTCATAATATGTGAAACCTCATGTTTCATATAAATTTTAAACCTTGGTTAAACCTTTATTTGACCCGCCCCATTCTATACATAAACTCATTTTATATATTAGAAACCCATTATCCATTCCATTTTTGCAGCGTCTTTGGGTTCAACCTCAACCGTCCGATCATCCTAATCTCTTTAATCCTACGATTCTAACTAAACGAGAGAACCAACCTTCATGCCCCACCATTCCCATCGCGTTAATAATTAACCGTAAATCATCCCTATCAAAATCAACGGATGATAATGAACCCAGGTCCCACTTTCCCTTGTCCTACAGTTTCCCGATGCATCTCATCTGTTTACATCACAGATTCAGATCCGACGGTTCGGATCTCATATCGCACAACAAAAGTGATCAAGAAAATTTTGTAAAAAATAATGCTATATAAGTTGTTCCATGAAACCACCATCCGCTACATGTCTCATTTCTACTGGATCACATTCCAAATGTGAAAAAATGTTTACCACCCAGGAGCAATGCAATAACCACTAATGGTTTTTCCTTCAATGCAAAAACCACTCCCGCCATTAATTTCGACCTGTAATAAATGTTATATATATTGATAAAATTTAAGGTTTCAACCTTAGTTTTTATTATTTTCATACCTTTGTGCCTTCATCCTTTGAGAAATCACTCACAGACACCATTGCAGAGCCTTTTGCGAACTGGTTTTTCGTTCTAAAGCCATTTCCCCTCTGAAATTCACCGCCAAACACTCTCTGCGCCTTCTACCAAGAAAATGTGACTAGTTTAAAGACTGGTACAATCCTAAAAACCTCCTCGACCACCATTATACCTTTAAAAAGGTATTTCTCTGAATTCCAAAACCCACATTTCATAAATTCAAAAGAAAATTGAAACCAGTCACTTTGTAAAATATAAATTGCCTAAATTGAAGGTGCCCAAAACTTGAAGAAACAGGGGGAACCCTGTCAAAATTTTCCCAGAATTTACCTTCTCCTCTATATTCAATTTTTCAATTTTTTAAACCATCTAAAGGTAATTTCAACGGTTGAAATCTATTTTTCCAGTCCTCTGCACATTGAAAATCTACATTTTCATCCTAAAAACCTCGCCCAGATTCTGAAATTTTCCCAAAATTAGCTCAATTAGCCTTCTATTTCCCAAAAGAAACTAAGAAAAAAGTCTAATATTGCTCGGTTTTATTCAAAAATGACAAAAACGAAGGTCACTCCTAGGATTGGAGGTCCCAAACCTCAGAAGCCTGCCTCCCAAAAGCTTCCAAACCCTAAACATTCAAAAATCAATAAACCTACTCCTGCCCTGACTGTAGATTCCACTAAAGTAGTTAGACCTTTGTAGCCACCTATCACCTCTCAAGAGAGTAGTCTTTTGATTGATTTAGACTATAGAATTGCTAATGCTACCTTAGAGTTCGATCTACTTGAAGTACATAACTGGTGTCATGAGAAATTTTTGAAGAAAGTGGAAAATGATATACCTGTATGGGACTCAAACTTGCCTAAATATGTGGTTCCCATCACCCATCAAGCTCAATATTTCATTAGGTTATGTCAATTACACTATATCCCTAACCAAATATGTATGGTAAAAAAATATAGAGAGTTCATGTTTTACATAACTGCTGAAGCCATCAATGATATGCTCCAACTGAGCCACGATCCAAGAGCATTATCATTTTCCATTGAAGATTTAACACATCTCCATCTAGATCTAAAATTTCCTAAAATATTCATGATATTTCAAAACTTTTGTCCCAACCTTGTTGACATTCCTAAGGTAAATCCACCTTATCACACTTTTGACTTCCCTAAGGGTTCTAGACAAATCATTTCCATTCTTTCATTCATTCTAGGCTATGCTAATGATGAGTTTATATATGCCTCCATTCTAGGTTTCCTCTCTACCTTTTCTCCAGGACAACATCCAGAACTAGTATTCAACTTTGCCAAATTCATTGCTGATAATATGCATTATCAGTTGACTAAATTACCTGAGTAAAGGAGTATTCAGATATTCATCCTATCTGTTATACCTCTTCCTATTTTTTCAGGCAGAAAATTTCCCTATTGCATTACAGAAGATGGATATGGAAGGTAAACCTCTTTCAGTCATATTATGGACTTCTTTACTCAGAAAAGACAGCAGTGAATTCAGCTATAAAGACTTCAATGATTTGTTTATTAAACCTGCCATGAATTTGATGAACAAAGTAGAACCACCAAGGATTAATGAAGACATCAAGAGAATTTTATAGTTGTCTGAAAACTATAAGGTAGGAGACTGGTATTTCTATAAAAATCACATAGAAATCAGAGTATATGGTGCACTCCTAGCTCCTTACAAATTACCCAAGTTTCTAACTACCAGAATTTTTGCTTTGGAGTATTTGAGATAGATCTTGAATGCAAATGCAGTGAATTTCATAGCTTCCAAAAAGAAAGCACAGTTCAAGCTAAAAAATCAAATTGGCCCCTTCATAGTCAATAGCAGAGATGATTTGAAAGATATAGTCTGAAAATTATCAAAATTTAAGTTCCAAGAAAGCTTTCACTGGAACTATGACCCTCAAGGTGTTTTAAGTGACCTGAGGGTCAAGTGTAAGTTAACTCCATTCCTCCATGACTCAAAGCCACAAATTGAAAAGTATGCTAATCAAATTGAATGGGTTGCAAACACATTGATTGATGATACACAGGGAATGACAACAGATAACATGCAGGGAAAATAGATGGATAGTGCACAGGTGATTACAGTTGGAAAACAAGCAAAAATGTCCAATAAAAGACCCAGAAAAGAAGAATGCTATTTAGTAGAAACCATTATAGAAAATAAATTTAAGACAATTTGCAGCAAAAAGGCTAGAATGATTACTGTAGAAGAAGAAAAGGCCATAGAGATAGATGACAATGAAGATCAAGAAAACAACAATGATCAACAAACAGATGATGAAGCTACATCAATTTTCAATGAGACACTTAAAGAAATTCAGAAAGAGCAGGTACTAACACAGAAAAAGGACAAAGAAATGGTTGAAACATAGGTAAATTCAAAAGCTCCCTCCTCTTCTAGAGCAACAGAAGAAACAGATTCTGACATTCAAAAGAAATACAAACAAATCATAGAAATAAATGAGGAAATTAAGAATGAGGTTTATTCTAAAATCCTTAAGAAAAGCCGGGAAACAAAGACATATTGCTTACTGCTTTTGATTACTCCACCAAAAAAATGATAATGTCATTTCTAAAACCCACAATTGATGATCCTAAGTCAATTGCTGATTATACAAAGACAGATTTGGAGGTGGACATTGATACAATACATGAATTGGATCAGATATAATTCCACAGAAGTGCCACTGAAATGGTTTATTCAAAGGTGGTTGAAACAATTATGAGTGCTACTATGTTACAAAGGACTGTGTCTAATTTACAAACTCAAATGAAATTAGATAAAGAATAACTACATGCTAAGGATTTGAGGATAAAGTCCTTAGAAGATTTGGTGATAGAAACTGGAGTGGATCCCTCCAATATTGAAGTTTCTGAAACACTCATAAGGAAAAAGAATGAAGATATTGATTCCTTGAGAAAGAAACTTAAACTTCCACAGAGTGAGCATCCATAGGACAAGGAGATTCTTCAACAAAAGAAAGAAAAGGATGAGACTATGCAACTAGTACTGAAGATGACAGCCCAAATCAAAGAAATGGAGAATCATACAAAAACTCTGATAAAGGAAAACGAAACATTTAAAAGATAAAATGAGGTCTCCATTCCCACAGTCATTCCAACTATCAGTACTATTGTTCCTTCTACACTGGCAGATCATTTGGCACCAAAAGGAGTATTGGCAACTGCAGTGTCAATAAAATCTATAGATACTTCTGCCACTGCATCATCTACATCACACGTATAGAAAGCAATAGGTACAGTAGACTTAGTTAAATCTATGGAAGAAATGACCCTTAAGAACACTGAGATCAATAACTTAAAGAAGGAAAATAAAGATCTCGAATCCTCATACAAGAATGCTCTAATCACATCTAAGGTACATGAGGAGAGAGCAACCAGACTTCAAGAGCAGGTAAAGATTTTACAATAGCAGGTAAATCTCAGTGAACAGGTGTCATACATAAAAACCTATCTTTGAAATAACATTATTCAAGGCATACATCTACAGTTGCCTTCCATTCAAATCATTTATGAACAAAGAGATTTACTGAAGGCAACACAAGTAGAAATTTATCAAACAAAAGAAGAGGTTTTCAATAAGCCATCTAAATCCTTACAGCTTATTACATTTCTAAATAGTAAAAATAGAGAAGAGCTTGAAGAACTGAAAATTCAGGATAGGACTAAAACCATACTACAAATCAAAAAGGTCCAAAGTAAAAGGAATATAATGAACATTTTGGAGGAAAGATGCAAAGACATGAACTTTTCAATAACAAAGTTCTTGGCCAAATACACTATATTGACACAAGCAAGCCTTCCAGACATTCATGGCTTCAATGAAAAACTAATGGTTCAAAAAGATTATGACAAGAAGATCAGAGCATATGCAAAAGAACAGGTGAACAAGCCTCTACCACAAGGTTCCCCAACTGGAAAAGTTATCTTAGAATACTTTGAGAACTTATTTTTTCTACAAAATGAAATTAAGCACATTTTCATTGTCAAGCCCAACTTTGCAAAGTACACTGAGGCTGATGAAAGCTACAGAAAACTAAAAAGCCTGAAGATACCAAGTGATCAACAATGGTAGGAATTCACTGATTTTATAACAACATGCAAACTAAGCAGAACAAAAGCAGTCATGTGTTTCATCTTTACAGTTATCAAAGGGTAAAAATTGTAGTTAAAGTGTATCAGGTGTGAAAACAGAGTCAAAGAGTATCAGGTAATAAAATAGTCAATTCAATTTTACTGTTGTAAATTCTTCATTTTACAACAGAAGAGTAATAAATGGACAACGTAAAGAGTATCAGAGATAAATTACAGGTTAAAGAATGTGAATTGGAAAGAGTGTCTTCCAAGCTATCTTCTAACAAGATATTTTTTCCAAGTGCCAACAAGCATCTACAACAAAGCAACAAATCAATTTTTGATAAGATAAATCGGTTCTATTTTCCTTGATAAGAGAACAACTTGCCTATTTGTTGTGCAGCTGTCCCTGTTTTTATGTAATAATCTTTATTTTCTCCTAGAGATATTCCTACATGTCTCTCAGATATTTTGTAATAATTTTGTATAAATACTTCACTCTTTGAAGTATTAAGTGTGGAATAAAATTTGTCAAGACTACTATAGACATTTTTGCTGAATACATTGAAGTTTGTGTGAGTCGATTTGTAAAGAAGCAGACTGGAACTAAGTCAAATAGACATCATAACTCAGGATTCTTGTGCTGATCAGATAAGTCAGGTATTTTCCTGTTTTCACTGTTTATCTTTCTAAGTTCCATACATACATTTACATGTTTTCTGTCTTAAATGATTAACTAGGAAATCTTAAACAAGATTAGTTTCAAAAGCTCCCTGTTTTTTACTAGTTATTCATTGATATGTTTGCTGCTAATAACCGTACTTAAGAATTATTAAATGCTCTTAGTCCTGTTTAACCCCTTTCTTTCATCTTCATTTCTGTAACTTAAGGATTCTTAATTGCCCTTTTGTTCAGATCTTTCCATTTCATCAAAAATCCTATTCCAAACCCTTTGAAGGTCATCTACCCTGCCCTTAGTACATTTGCTCTTTTGACTTTATTTCGTAGCTCTACTTGCCAAAAAGTTGACTCCATAGCCCAATGTTCTGGTAGATCCCTCTGTTGTTTACCTTGAAGTACCTTTTATTCCCACAAAACATTCGAAACAAACCAACTGTCCAATTATAACTAGCCTAAAATATTATAACGAAAAACAAAGCTAAATCTTGAGGAGAGATCCCTCTCCGAAATTTAGGAAGGCTAGATCCTGGATTTCAAAAGAGGTTCTTGGTTACCCCTGGTTTTCTTCAACTATAAACCAAAATCCCACAACCTAAGAATTACTAGGGTGAAAACAGCCCCCAATTCTATAAGAACATTAGAGACCAAGACATTACCAATCTGAACTGAGACATCAGGGTTTCTGGGATCAGTATATTTTTCCATAGACACACATCCCGTCATCAACTCTGCTGCCCTACCAAAAAATTGAATGGTTTTGGGTTACACTCTCTTCCTCTCGGGTTTCTTGAGACATAGTTCCTTAATAATCTTGGTACAAATGGGGATCTCTTTAATGGCTTGAAGCAAAGGTATCTTAATGAAAATATTCCGAAGCTTTGATGCCAAACTAGTCTCAGAAATAGGCTCACTTCTTTCCATTACTAGCCTCTCTGGGAAGGGAGGTTGGTTGGAAGAAGATGGCAAGGATTCAGAGGGTAAGGGCTTCTTAGTGACAACTTTCGGAGAATGGTTAAGAGTTTCCTCTTCTCCTTTCTCTTCAACAATCACTATAGGTTGCTTCTGATTTTATGATGTTATAGTCCTTCCCGATCTTAATTGAATATCATGAACCCGAAGTGGAATAGACTGGTACTCGAATGGTAAAGGTGGGTTTTTTACATAGATCATTTGCACTACTTTATTATTGTTAGGATTGGGCATAGGTTGAGCAGGCAACTAAGGAGGTCAAAAGGGTGGCGATAAAGGCCACGATGGAGTAGACTGACTCGGAAGTTGAGGCATTGAATAAGGTGTATGCATAGATGGATATGACTGCATAGGTGGCTGGTAGGAGTATGGAGATTGAGTTGGCCCTCTCCAACCTTTTTGCCATGGTTGAGAAGGTTGCCCATGCTGATATTGATTCCCATACTACCACTACTGATTAGTGTTAGGATAAGAATATGCATGTGAATTATAACCAAAATAGCGTGGATAAAATTCAAGAGCCATTCCTGTACCTACCTGAGGCCAATTCCTTCTTGCTCCCATAGCATACAAGTATTCAGCTTCAGGCTTTCCCCTTGTAAATACAGCTTTAAGTCTTGGTATAGAGGGACATTTTTATGTGACATGGTCTTCTGCACAAATAGCACACTTATTAGTTTCTTTCAAATTAAGAGGACACTCTTTAGGAGGATGCTTGTCTCTACATTTAGGGTAGAAAATACATAATGAATCTTGTTTCTTCATGAGTTTTTGCTGAAATTTTAAAGAGTCTAATTGTTTGGTAGTAGTATTCATTATATCAATTTTCATGTTTTCCATTTTATTTTCTAGTCCAATAATCATAGCATCAGTAAATTTAGTTTTTCTATTTCTATTTCGAGTTCCTCTACCGAATCTATACTGATTTCTTGAAAATTTCCTGCATAATTCACAATGTTTTTCAAAAGTTTGCTGAGAAATATCACCTTGTCCTAACAGATTTAAATTATTTCTAGCATTATCAGTAAGTCCTCTTAAGAAAAAGGTTCTAATAGTACTGGGATCAAATGTAAGTTTCGACCTTTGTAAAATATACAAAAATCTTTCTAGGTAATCTTTAAGAGTTTCATTATCATTCTGCATGTCCAGAGTTTTGCAATATTCTTGATATTTAGAAAAAAACACTCTCTTCGTCTGATCCCAAGAGGTTATAGTGTTTCCTCCTAACCCCATAAACCAACGTAGAGCTGAGTCCTTGAGAGTAACAGGAAATAATCTTAAATTCTAAGCGTCAGTTGAATAATCATAACTTCTACACAAAATATCAAGCTTGAATAGAAAAGAGTTAGAATCTTCATGAAATTTACCATGGAAATGAGGGAGTGCTAATGGTGGAATATTCTTCATTTGCGTCTTAGTATCAAGATCCACAATTGGAAACACAAAAGTGGATTTTTTTTCACGTACCTGGTTTTCACCAGTCCCTTCCAAATGATCTTCATGGTCCACCATTGTTTCCCTTTTACTTGTACCACTCTCAACAGGCTGATCCACACCTGAGCTGCTGTCACCAAAATCTAGGTGGATTGTTCCTGCTTGATGGGTTTGAATTGGATTAGGCTTCCTGCTTACATAAGGAGACCCAATATGAGAATTGTTTTCAGAATTATTTTGGCCCTTAGTGGGCTTTTAACCCTTACCATTTCTAGGCATTCATTTCAAAAAAAAGAGAAAGAAAAATAACAAACAACTTCTAGTAAAAAAATGTTGTCATAAATCAATTAACACCAGTAAAATTCCTTTAAAGAAGCTTTTCCAAAAAATATTGCAAAAATAAAGGAAAAATTACCTCTATTGTATAATCATAAAATTCTTACCAAATCAAATCGCCTCCTCGGCAATGGTGCCAAAATGTTGGGTGTAGGAATTACACTTAAGCAACTCCTCAACACTTAAATTATCAACCTGGGGGATTCGTAAACTTAGAGACGAAGCACAGGCAATGCCAGAGATGGTATGAATCTTCCTAATATAAATCCCTACTTTCTTTAAAGTAATGATTGCAGAATCAAATTAAAAAGAGAAAAAGGCAACTTGAACCATCAAAATAATCTAAGACTGGAACAAGGAAGAATGCATTTGCAAGAGGGAATTAAAGATAAAAGGCAATCACTCTAGCTAGTTATTGTTTAATTACTGAGTGTGTGTTTTTCTTTAGCAGAGACACTTAGCAGTCTCATCAGATGGGCCCTTAAACCTGCTCCTTTAGATATTTCCTTCTTGCACTAATCTATCATGCACTATCACAATCTGCTTGCACTAGTGTAGGAACATAGATTTATGCAGAAGGTATAAATGGTGTCTTTACTAAAGGCTTTTTACTTCATGCAAGGGCTTGAAATTTTCCAAGTTCAAAGCACTCAAATCCCATGGAAAGAAACTACGTATTTCACCGGATCAAAGCTTCTTGCACTTAGCATTTAATTTTTAAAATGAGTGCTTAATTATTGCAAGTGCTATGATACTGTTAAATCAAATTGCACACATAAAAAGTGAATTTTTCTGATCTTAAGAGAGTGCAGGAATAAAGAAACAATAAATATACATTTATCCTGTCATAATCATTTAATGAAAGAAATAAGATTGCGAGAAGTAGACTAAGAAGGCTTGTTGCATCACACCAACGTGCACTGGTGCAAGTTCATTTCTCTTGCTTGGACCAGGCGGGGAAAGCCAATCTGAAATCAAGTGCAGAAAAGGAAATTTATCTACTTCACACAACGGATCCACTTTCATTCAAACAGGAATGCATGTGCTTAAAATTAAATCACACTTTACAATATAAACACAAATTATAGGAAAACGGGAAATGGGGTAAACGTGCTAGGTTGGCTGGGCCCTAGCCAACCAGCGTGTTTCCCTTTTAAATAAGAACGCTGCTCAGTACCTTAATCAATTCATCATCTCAAATACAGAAACACGATTTGTGAAACATGAGGCGGAGCTCCTTTTTATTAATTCACTGAGGCAAGTACATACATTAATACATCGTCCAGCCTAGATTCAGGCGATAACAAAATACAGCAACCTGTTACTGCCTCTCTGGCTGTGTCTCTATTCTCTTCTCCTATCAAAAATTCCCTTCTAGTCCTATTTACATTCTACATTATATATATCTTTGTTCAAAGGCCAAAATAGATCATTCAACCGATTACATAACCAAATGCAAAATTTAGCTTTTCGGCCTTCAAAATTAGATAGTTAGAAAAACTGGACGTAGCCAATGTCCAACTTTCTTCCTTCACAGATTCAGTCTTGGCTACCTTTGGAACGATCTTGCTGTCATGGCTAAAGTTGCTCAAAACGAGGCAGTGATCAAGGAGGTTCGGATCTGCTGCAAGGATTTGTTGTGCTCGCAACGGTGCAAGATCTGATCCTGCACTAGGATCAGAGGTCACAGTAAGTACTCTAACTACCAAAATAAACATTGGAGATATCGATAAGTTACAAAGACTGATTAAAATTAAGAAATCATGTAATAAATGATTAATTAATGCTAAGTTGAATTAAAAGTATGAAAAATAAATTTTATACGAAATATGTCACCGTGCTTGGACTAGTGCAAAATGAGGGTGCATAAAAGAGTTAAAACATAGGTAAATGGTTATGATTTAGGAAGGGGAAAATGGAAAAAAGAGAGAAAATTAGGGGGCTAACAATGAAGATATGGTTCGAACAAGGTTATTCCAAGATCATGAGTTTGAATCCCAATTGATCCTTCATCACCCACATGGAGGAAATATGACAGATGAAGGAGGTGAAGATCTTGGGAGGCTATTGGGTGTTTTAGCATTGCAGAAATTTGGTCTTGGATAATTAATTTATTTAATATAACATCGATTGTGTGTTTTTTTTATATCCAAGTTTGTGTTGTGAATTAAAGTTGTAGTATGTTATTATATTCTGTAAAAATCAAATGATGTAGAACCACAACAAAGAGGCCAACTTTTCCATAGACTAATGTGACCTTTCTTGTTCCGGGAGTATTAATTATAGGTAGTTCTTAATAAGGTCAAGGTCGTGTGACTCATCATGCTCTGGGAGCATTAGTACAGGTTATTTAATAGAAGGTCAAGTTGTATAATTGTCTGTTGAAGACACTATGTGACCATAATGTTATCTTAGATAGTTGATGAAGGCTATAGAGGGTCGTGGATTCACAGATTAGATATGAGTGTTAGTGATAACCATATCAAAAAAATGTGATAGAACTTCATTTATTTTTGTAATGTGTGTTTTCTATATTTGTTACATGTACGCATTAACGGAGTTTGTTGGAATTAATGATTCCATGTGTATGATATGATTTACATGTTTTCATTATGATTCCTAAGGTGGCTATCTAGAAGTTGTTGTTTCTCGTGTTTGTGAGTTGTATTTGAGTCATTGTGAGTTATAGATCAACCTTATTTGGATCCTATCATCTAGAAGTTGATGATCTACAATTATATATGTAATTTGTTATGTGCTTAATAATAGACAATTATTTGTAGTGTGTTCAATCTCTCTCCCTCTCTTCTAGGTTTCTAACAAACTCCAAAAATTAAAAAATTCAAAGATAGAAAAACCATCACATGACATTGGATCCAAGAAAATCCTCATTCTTTTAGAAAAAAATGAGCCATTGTTAGAAATAAGTTCATAGTTTTCACTCCATTATTCAAAATTTCAATTAATTTGAAACCAACAACACCAAGAAGAATAATACTCATTGGTTGGATAAGCATAGTAGGTTATGCTTTAATTCTTCCAACTCCCTAGCCAATGAAACTTAATCCATATAAACCAAATTAATACCTAAAAAATTAAATGGTTAATGTAACCCTAATGGGTGGCCTTCTTCTTGGTTTCTTACCAAGAATGCAACCAATGGACTGTATTCTTCCATCTTCCCAAGCCATTTAAATGAACTAGATTTGGTTGTTCATTCCACTTTGGTTTCATTCCTACATGCTACACATATCCTTCATTGGGAAGATCTTGACATTCTACATATATATTTCACACTGTTCCACACACCTCCCTCTCTCACAAATTAGTATAGTCGTTGAACAATGTGCACTCCTACCCAAAAACAAGATCATCACTCTTACTTTGGATCTTCCATTTTCATCATTCCACATGGGAACCACATCGTAAAACACACTAATTGTGCTATATAGAGACTACATACATCCTTCGACTTCCATTTGGTAGATTCTATATGCAAACTTATCCACATGAGCATCCATTATGGTATGTTTGATTACACTTCTCTATTTTCTCTAGGTTGAGAATTGAACTTTACATGATTTCCACCATAATACCACCTCTTAGAAACCAAATAAACTGTAATATAATTGTGCGGGTCCTCCATGTTCCCAATCACACACTTCAATTTATTCTTCCTAACTATCCATTGATTCAATGGAATCACACACCTATGCACAATAATCTGCATGGACTCACACCAACCAATTTTCCATGGTGATCACCCAACTTCCATGGCCTCTCTCTTCTACTTAATGTTAAGATGTTAGGAAGGCTTATCTATGAAGAGAGAGATGACAAATACATTCATTCATAAAGAGATAGTACAAGAGACCAAAGGAATGGCCTTTGAACATAAAGGTAGAATCTTATAGGTCCAAAACCCTAACCATAGAAGATGAAACACCAAAACATGAAAACCCTTAGGTGGTTAGTTGGTACATCAACTTCTTGAGGGTACAAATTTTGCTACAATCCCTCTTTTGGGTGCACATTATCTTGTTCGAAAGAACTACAAGTATTAAAATTGTTGTCTAGGGCTAATAAATGCCATGGAAAATGATAGTGCCTAAATCGGAAAAAACATCATTTAGGGCCTTAAAAGAGCCCCAAAAGTTTGAGACCCCAAAAACCATAAAAGAATAGCCATAAAATTTTTAGTTAGTGGAAGAGGTCGGTGGACACCGCTATCCACCTATAATGTCCCCAACCTCTTGTTGGTGTTAGGGTCCTATAATAATAGGATTCATAATTTTGAATTTTCTATGTTAAAAAATTGTAATATTATAGATACCTTTGCCTTCTGCAAATGTTTTCCAAATTTAAAAAAAAAATTAAAAGAGGGTATTTCCTAAAAGAATAATCAAAGGACTCAAAATAAATGTGAACAAAAAAGAAATATCAAATATGAACCCCAAAAAAAAGAGATAAAAATAGATGCTGAAAGTGTTGCAAATTCAAAAGCCCCTACTTTTTACTTTACTTTGAAAAATAATATTGTGTGAAACTTGTCAAAATGCCACAATCCATGATGGTCAAACAGCGTAATCTTGACCCATTCATGTTTTAAATTTCATGTTGATAGTTAAAGAATAAAGATCTAGCCAAACTATTTAATCTCGATAGATCGGTAGTTAGGTAGAGAATAAAAAGAGCTCATTAGTTTAATCTGAGCCTTTGGAAGTTATAAGGTTAGAAGTAGTTAGTTTTCCTATTAAAATGAAATAAAGGGGAAACAAGCTCAAATGTGCCCAAAAAAGGAAATAAAATGTTAGGATAAAGAAAGGGTAGGTAGAGAACTTTTTGCAAGTCATGGAAAGCATTGCTGGTTCATCTCATACTACTAATAGCCTCCTAAACATTTTTCCCTTGAAAAATATCACTTTCCCCTCATTTTAACCTTTTCCCTAGCTTGAAATACTCTTTTGCTTTATTAATTTCCCTTTCCTATTAAAACATACAAAAACCCACTTTGTATATTTTTAAAAGGTTAATTGGGCCTCATGTAAAAATATTTCCCTGATATTATTTTAACTCATTTATATTATATTACCAACCCCCTTAGCATATTTACTAATCCCTATTACATTACTTCCCATTTAAATCCCTATTTCTCGAACTCCCCATTTATATTATTTAACCTATAGTTTATGCACTATATATTAAAACCCCACATCACACATCTCCCACTACATACTCTAACCTCTGATATTATTTTAACTCATCGATATTATATTACTTCATCCCCCTTAACATATTCACTCCTTCCTATTCTATATATATATTTAACCCATTTAAACTCGCCAACCCACTTTAATATATCAACCACTCCCACTAATTATCCCGGATATTATAAATTTTTTAACCCATTCTCATATTAAATCCCAGTCCCCCTTGTTTTAAACCTCGGTAGCTCATCCGACCATCCGATCTCAATTGTCAAAACCAACGGTTCTCACACTATTTCACATTCCTCGACCATGCAACATTTAAAACCCTAGAGGATTGTGAAATAGGCTATTTTTTTCCTCCATACTTTACTACATGGAAACTCCACAGTCCATCGTACTCCTCAACAGAATACCGCCTACCAGCTTTCCTCGGTTTGAAAACCACCAAGTGGTATCCCTGCCTATTGCAATGAATACCGCCCTGCTATTTGATAAACCACTTACATGTCCACCTCACGATGGGTTAAAAACACCTCTTTGCTCTTCTACTATGCGAGAAAATGTCCACCCCGCACTATTTGAAAAATCCCAGAGTTTTGCAAATGAAATCCTCACTGTTACATTCAAATTACTCATCTCTACGACATTATAGAAAATACTAAAAGACCATTTTTCAACCAAAATTAAAACCTCCTTTCCACTGTATGATAAACCATTTTTACTGTACTATAAGCCAAAAAAATTTCAAAACCTTGAAATTGAGTTATTTCTGCACATTTTTTAATAATACCAAAGCCATTGGACACCAAAATGTAAGTCTCCACAATCCATAGACCCCTCTATTCCTTCGAGCCATATCACCCCCCTGCAAAAGCTGTGTTTCATTGACAAATTGTTTTATTTTTGGATGTTATTATCAGGATAGGAAATTGGACAAACAATTTTAATACTAGTTAAAAATCTGTTTGCTCTGAATTCTTAGATTTTAATTCAAAATATTCATTCAAGCAGCAGTTTGTCTATAAAGAGAAAATCAAATTAAATCAGCAACATAGTAGATTCAATAAATCATTTACACAGAGGCAGTAATTATTAAGCAGAAATCAAAACTTTCACACCAGTAACATCGAAAGTTTATTCAAAGATGAAAGTAAAAGATACTAGAGGATATGATTTATTGTGCTAGATAAAAAGCAGTAAGGTTAAAATGGTGAAAGAAGGTGAAAAGAGCTCCCAAGTTAAAAGTAAAACAGTTAAACAAAACAGACAGTAAAAAGCAGAGCATGCAGTTTAAAGACCAGTAACAGAGTTAAAGAGAGTCAGATGACTAGCAGCGTAAAGGACACTCAAGATTGTGAGATAGGCCAGCATGAGAGAAACCAACAGATAAACAAATAATTAAAAAATCAGTGCCAACTTTCAATCAGTTGAAAGGTGTCACTACCTTTTAGCCTTAAGATATTTTATTTCATAAAATAAATCCTGATTAGTTAAACAAGATATTTTGTATTAGTTTTTTTATAAATACTTTAGTATTCAAAGTATTAGTGTCATAGGGATTTTTAAACATTTCTATAGTTGCACTGATCTGAAACCTGAGGGTTCATTGTACCATTTTCAAGCTAGCAAACAGGACAAACAATAAATTCATTATATTACAGGATTCATGTGTTGATCCACTTCAGTGAAGTATCTTTCTATTGTTTAAATTTTTACTTTCTGAAGTTTTTCACATACTTTCATGTTTTCTAAATCTAAATGATATAACAGGAATGTTATTACAACATATGTTTAAGTACACTATTTCTTGAACTGTTTATCATGTTCATGTTTTCTTATGATGTCTGGATCTTAGAATCCTTAATTTCTCTCACATCCCAATTGACCTTTATCATTTCATTCATTATCTGGATATGAGAATCCTTAATTTCTCTCTCATCCCGATTGAAACCATTTCACCATTCAGCTTAAAAGATCTGAATTTAATCAACTACCTTGCCCTATGAACACTTTCTTTAGAACTTGATTCTGCTCTATTCCTTGATACATTGACTCCATAGCCCAATGGAAAAAATGCCTGCAACTATCCATCTGAATCAGTAATTCAACCATCAAACCAAACCAAAATCAAAACGCAGTCAATCTCATATAACTAGCCTAAAATCAACTAAAAACAACAAATTTAAATCATAAAGAGAGAGCCCTCTCTGAGCATTAGGAAGGCTAGATCCTAAAGCTTAAAAACAGGTTTCTGGTTACCTCAGTGAATTCTTTCTTTAACGTTGAGGAATTAATGAGTGATAACATATTGGCGACTCCACTAGGGATGAACATATTATTCATAAACATACATCAAAGTTGAGATCTGATCTGTGATGGTGGACACTGATCAAACATACAAATTTTAAAATCATCCACTTGGCAACTCCACATCAATTTCAAAATCAAATCCAAGACTCCACTGGAGGAATGAACCTGGAATAACATCATGGGAAAATCAGGTTTCTAACTTGGATTATACTCCAAGACATCATGTTATTTCTCATCAAAATGGTTTTTCAATGTATATTGTATTTTAGAAAAGATCTTAGATTAGAATTTAATTACTTTCCTTTGAAGATTGTAAATAAACCTTCTCCTGATCCCTTTGAGGAAATTTTATATGAAATTTATGATGATCATCTTCCAATTGATAAGCCTCAAGTAATCAAGAATGATCTTACAATTCCTGTACATATTCCTGTACCTTATAAATTTATTGATAGATATAAACCACTCATATTACCTCCTATACTCCATGATTTCCCTGATAATTATTAAAAACATCTCCCCATGTTTGATGGATAAAATGTTAACATCACTACTGAAAAACATATTCAAGGTTTTGAGAAATATCTCGACATATTTGAGATAGATGAAGATGGTGTTAATATCATAATTTTTTCTCTTTCTTTGCAAAATAAAGTGAAGAGTTGGTTCAAGAGCTTGCTTATTGCAAGCATCTCAAATTTCCAAAAAAAAATTAAAATTTTCCTTGATAAATGGACAATCAAATTTAATCTTTTCATAATCATAGAAGAATACAATCAGTTGAAAAGACAACCAGATGAGACAATACAACAATTTTCTGATATATTTAATCAAGTTTATTTTTCAATGCCATCAAATATCAAACCTCCTCATGATTCAACCCACTTGCATTATCCAAAATCATTTGAAAAATGCAAAACATTTCAGTAGATGTAGAAGTCAATCTGCTAATTAAAAGAGAAAAGTTGAAAGAAAAAAAGGAGAAGAACAACATTGCAGAGCACCAGACATTTTCAGAGGTGAAACTTGACATTTTGGAAAATAAAATAGAGGAAATAATACAAAGAATCACCATGAAAGATGGATTTTTCATTCAAGATCACCATGACCCATTTGTTACAGAAAAAGAGGAGGTGGCTGGTAATAAAAATTTTCCTGCTAATTCCAACTACCATAGATCAGAAAATGGATTTATAAATCAATATGTGAATGAGAAATCTGTTGCTCTAATGTGTATGTTTGATGACATTCCTTATTTTAATGATTTTCCTGAGTATGATCAATATGATGATAATTATAATCTCCAAATTCAAGCTAACTTTACATAGAAATCAAAAGATAGTTTGTGGGATGATGAAAATCAGTTTCATCATACATAATACAATGAGCAGTCAATACAGATCAGCTATGAGAGTGAAGAAGAAAGTGCATAAAATTTTGAGATAAGTCAAGGATATTTGCCTCTTTTTTTTCTTCATTTCAGTTCATCGAAGACAACTTTCAAGTAATAAAAAATCAACAATCTTTAGGTATTGTTATTGACAACAAAGAAGACAATAAAGTTCTTGATCAGGATTCTTCAGTTTCATAATTACAGTTATCAAATTTCATTGAAATACCTGATCAGATGACACAAGAAAGTTCTGTACCATTGTGTATTGAATCATTTCCGTTTTTAAAAGAAAAGTTTCATAATGTTTCTAAATATGAGCAACCTGCAGAAATATATGAAGTCTCATGGAAACCCATAAATAATAGGTTGCAGCAATATTTCCAAGTTTTTCATGATCTAGTAGTAGATATGTGGGGTGATAAATGCAATCGAAGTTTTCCTCCATTTACTAACTATGAATTTCAAGATCAATATGATAAAATTTTCTTCATACAAACATTTCCATCAGTTCATATTTCACCACAAATCTTATCTGAAAATATGCAATTATCTCAAGACATTCATAGGCTAATTTTGTAGGGAGATGAAAGTAAAAATGAAGACAGTTTAGTTTCATGGAGTGGAGGCCTTCCAGAATATATATACAATTTCTTGGATCAGTTAAGAATTAGTGTATATACCTTTGAAGATCCTTTTGGGAAATTTCTAGAGTCAACAAAGGAAATTAATTCTTTCCTTATCAAAGTCATATTTGTTGACAAGATTCTATTAGGTTGTAGAATTACAATTTTGATCACAAACAAGCACATGCAGTAAAATACAACAATGAATATAATTCTTGAATGGTTGCATTGGATGTTTCATTTTACCTAATCAAGAGTTGTATAGCTGATTAGATTAAGTAGGTAGAATTTCAGCTGGATTTTATTTTCAGCAACAAGTTTGTTTTAGTTTCAGTTTTCAGTTTTCAGCAAGTGTTGTAATAATTCATTAAGATGTGAAGCCAAGGAAAAGGATTTAAGGTCTTGATTATTTAGTATTTTGGTTTGAAGGTTGCAACACCTTTTTAGTTTCAAATGAGATGTCAGTTTTCTTAAAAGGGTGTGATTTCAGTTTGATGATTTCAGTCACAAAGATTATGTAACAAAAGCGTGAGTAGGCTTGGGATTGTCCCAATGGATCAGGCTACTAGTCGACAGTGTTCTTGACATATCACAAGGAGATGTCATCCCCAAGTGAAGCCACTTTTAGGGTCCTATAATAATAGGATTCATAATTTTGAATTTTCTATGTTAAAATTTTGTAATATTGTACATACCATTGCCTTCTACAAATGTTTTCGATTATTAAAAGAAAATGAAAAGAGGGTATATCCTAAAAGAATAATCAAAGGACTAAAAATAAATGAGAAAAAAAGGGAAATATCCAATATGAACCCCAACAAAAGAGATAAAAATAGATGTTGAAAGTGCTACAAATTCAAAAGCCACTACTTTTTACTTTACTTTGCAAAATAAGATTATGTGAAGCTTGTCAAAATGCAACAATCCATGATGGTCAAACAGCTTAATCTTGACTCATTCATGTTTTAAATTTCATGTTGATAGTTAGAGAATAAATATCTAGCCAAAATGTTTAATCTTGGAAGATCAGTAGTTAGGTAGAGAATAAAAAGAACTCATCATTTTAATCTGTGCCTTTGAATGTTATAAGGTTAGAAGTAGTTAGTTTTCCTATTAAAACAAAATAAAGCAACAACAAGCTCAAATGTGCCCAACAAAGGAAATAAAATGTTAGGATAAAGAAAGGGTAGGTAGAGAACTTTTTACAAGTCATAGAAAGCACAACTGGTTCATCTCATATTATTAACAGCCTCCTAAACATTTTTCCCTTGAAAAATATCACTTTCCCCTCATTTTAACCTTTTCCCTAGCTTAAAATCATCTTCCACTTTACTAATTCCCCTTTCCTATTAAAACATACAAAAACCCACTTTGTATAGTTTTAAAAGGTTAATTGGGCCTCATGTAAAAATATTTCCCTAATATTATTTTAAGCTATCCCTAATATATTTCTAACTTCCCACTTCGTATATTTACTAATCCCTGTATTAAATTACTTCCCCATTTAAATCCTTATTACCCGAACCCCCATTTATATTATTTAACCTATAGTTTATGCACTATATATTAAAACCCCACATTACACATCCCCCACTACATGCTAACCCCTTCCCGATATTATTTTAACTCATTTATATTATATTACCAATCCCATTAGCATATTCACCCTTCCACTTATTATATATCCTTAACCCATTTAAAATCCCCGACCCACTTTAATATATCACCCACTCCCAC
Source organism: Pinus albicaulis (assembly GCA_034641835.2). Lineage (NCBI taxonomy): Eukaryota > Viridiplantae > Streptophyta > Pinopsida > Pinales > Pinaceae > Pinus > Pinus albicaulis. The sequence goes on along the minus strand of CM076583.1, from coordinate 886,837,753 downwards.
TAATTATCCCGGGTCTCATAACCGTTTTAACCCATTCTTATATTAAATCCCGGCCCCCCTTGTTTTAAACCTTGGTAGGTCATCTGATCGTCTGATCTCAGTTGTCAAAACCAATGGTTCTCACACTATTTCACATTCCTCGACCATCCAACATTTAAAACCCCGGAGGATTGCGAAATAGGTTATTTTTTTCCTCCATCCTTTTCTACATGGCAGCTCCACAGTCCATCACACTCCTCAGTAGAATACTGCCTACCAGCTTTCCTCAGTGTGAAAAATGCCAACTGGTATCCCTACTCGTTGCAACGAATACTGCCCTGCTATTTGATAAACCACTTACCTGTCCACCCTTCGATGGGTTAAAAAAACTTGTTTTCTCTTCTACTATGCGAGAAAATGCCCACCCCGCGCTATTTGAAAATTCCAAAATTTTTCGAAATGAAATCTCGACTGTTAAATTCAAATTAATCATCTCTATGAAATTACAGAAAATAATAAAAGACCAATTTTAAACCATAATTAAAACCTCCTGTCCACTGTACGATAAACCATTTGCACTGTACTATAAGCCAACATTGTTTCAAAACCCTGCAATTGAGTTATTTCTGTATATTTTTGAATAATACCAAAGCCATTGGACACCATAATATAAGTATCCACAGTCCACATACCCCTCTTTTCCTTCAAGCCATATCACCCCCCTGCAAAAGTTGTGTTTCATTAAAAAAAAATTTTATTTTTGCAGGTTATTATCAGGATAGGAAATTGGACAAACAATTTTAATACTAGTTAAAAAAAAATTTGCTCCAAATTCTTGGATTTTAATTCAAAAGCTTCATTCAAGAAATAGTTTGTCTATAAAGAGAAAATCAAATTAAATCAGAAATAGAGCATAAAGAAATCATTTACGCAAAGGAATTAATTATTAAGCAGAAATGAAAAATTTCACACCAGTAACATCGAAAATGTATTCAAAGATGAAAGTAAAAGATGCTAGAGGATATGATTTATTGTGCCAGATAAAAAGAAGTAAGTTTGAAAGAGTGAAAGCAGGTGAAAAGAGTTGTCAAGTTAAAAGTAAAACAGTTAAATATAACAGATAGTAAAAAGCATAGCATGCAGTTTAACGAGCAGTAACAGAGTTAAAGAGAGTCATATGAATAGCAGTGTAAAGAACACTCAACAGTGAGAGATAAGACAACATGAGAGAAACCAACAAATAAACAAACAATCAGAAAATCAGTGCCAACTTTCAATCAATTGAAAGGTGTCACTACCTTTTAGCCTTCACATATTTTATTTCCTAAAATAAATCCTGATTAGTTAAACATGATATTTTGTATTAGTTTTTGTATAATTACTTCCATATTCGAAGTATTAGTTATTGGTGGATTGCTAAACATTTTTATAGTTGCATTGATTTGAAACCTGAGGGTTCATTGTACCATTTTCAAGTCAGCAGACAGGACAAGCAATAAAGGCATCATATTATAGGATTCATGTGTTGAGCCACTTCAGTGAAGTATCTTTCTATCGTTTAAATTTTTATTTTCTGAATTTTTTCACATACTTTCATGTTTTCTAAAACTAAATGATATAACAGGAATGTTATTATAAAATATGTTTAAGTACACTTTGTATTGAACTATTTATCATTTTCATGTTTTCTTCTGATGTCCAGATCTGAGAATCCTTAATTTCTCTCTTATCCCAATTGACCTCTATCATTTCATTCATTATCCGGATCTGAGAATCCTTAATTTCTCTCTCATCCCGATTAAAACCATTTCACCATTCAGCCTAAAAGATCTGAATTTACTCAACTACCTTGCCCTATGAAAACTTCCTTTAGAAATTGATTCTGTTATGTTGCTTGATACATTGAATCCATATACCAATGGAAAATAGACCTACAACTATCTATCTAAATCAGTAATTCCACCATCAAGCCAAACCAAAATCAAAATCCAATCAATCTCATATAACTAGCCTAAAATCAACTAAAAACAACAAAGTTAAATCATAAAGAGAGAGCCCTCTCTGAGCATTACGAAGGCTAGATCCTAAAGCTTAAAAGTAGGTTTGTGGTTACCTCGATGAATTATTTGTTTAACCTTGATAAATTACTGAGTGATAACAGCTAGGAAAACACTACCACAACCACGACACCTAAAACCCATGATTTCTCCATGAAATTAAAACCCTAACATTCTATAATTGTTTATATGCCTTGCAAAATTAGGTTTTCATGAATGTAAATACAAAATTTTTGTAATTCCAACCTAACACACACACACACACACACACACACATATATTGTAATCACAACATGCAAAGCATAAATAACCATTAATTGACAAATTTTAGGGATTTTAATGCAAATTCATGGCTATGGTTTAAAACTAGTAGTGTTATATGAGAAATTTATACATGTACACAAGTAAATAAAAGGTACAGTAATCAAATCACATAATTTCTATTTCAAGTGGAATTTATAAACATTATAAATATGTGTACACAATCCTTGGAGCTAGGGTTTTAACAATAAATCATATAAACAACATGGCACATAAAATTAAGTACTTATATTGTCAAATAGATTGAATGGCTATAAGATTTGCATGTTCCACCTTTCCATAAACCGTGCAATTCATGGATTTAAACCATGGGTCACCCCTGAGCCAGGGTTGCAACTCCATAGGTAATGGTAAACTAGAAACAACCATATCTCCACCGCTAAGGTGTCAACCCAATAATCATGCTACTCCAGGGCTCTAGGTGTTGAGATTTTGTATTTTACTTTTGGCACAAATCTCATGGATAATGCCAACAATAGGTTTTGTTGCAAAACTGATGGCATCAAATCAGCAAGAGGAGATATTATATCCTATTTTTTTGTGATAGGATGGAATATAATTTATTATTCAGTTTCTTCTCTACATCTATAAATTTCAAGCTCATATAGGCAGAGCATATGAGATATGAGGATGAGGAGGAGGAAGTGCAGATGTGAGAAATATGTTGTTGTAATCTCCTGTTGAATAATAAGAAAACCGATCCCTCTGTTTGGTGGATGTAGCCTAGATTAGTTGGGTGAACCACGTTAAATTATTCTCTCTTTTGTTTAATGTTTTGTTTGAAATTTTAGTTTACTTTCAGCTGTGTATACTCAACAATTCGTATTAGAGAAAGTTGTATATTCTCCCTGTTTGCTGAATATAAGCGTGGTGGCTTCTGGTGTTGCAAACTCTACGTATGAGTGGGAATGAGAAGAACCACTTTAGGATCGGTCTTAAAGATCCAGCACGGCATCGTTTGCACATGAAGCAAGAGAAAGCTGCCAAGAGCTGTGAGCTTCCAAGCCGTGGGTTGATATGGGCGAAATCCGTGCTTCATTTGTATAGATTGATTGCAATTGAACCATGGAGCCGCAACGTTATGTGGGATCAGCATTTACAATGGAAGAGACCAGCTATATGAGCGCAGAAACCAGAACTGTTTTTTGTTCTGTGTGGACCATGGCTGTATGTGCGTGGATCAAGTGTGGATCCATACAAGATTACTATACGTGTGTGGAGCCATACGTGCTGGCAAGCCGTTAGACATAGAAATCTTCATGATCTAGAAGCTCTGTAGCACATTTATAGGGAAAGCGATGAGCTCTGTCTTGTGAGATGAGAGGATTCGAAACTAGGACATAGAGCATTGAAAATTCCAGCTGGGACTTGGAAGAGTTTGTGCCAACGAGATTTAATTAAAAGCGCTCTGTTGGTTTTTTTTTTTTTTTTTTTTGTGGAAGTGTTTGAAAAAAATTAACACAGGCATGCCTAGAAGTAGATGAATGGATTTGCAAAGATGCCGCGATAGTCATGGATGGCGAAGAGTATTTTCTGAATGAGAGAAGAGATAAAATCTCGATTTATAGCAAATTTATGGTATCCAATTATTATTAATTGCATGTTTGAAAAAGGGAATTTTTTATCAAATTGTTAATTTGATTAAAAAGGAAATTAAGGATCCATAGAGAAGAAGTTGAATTAAAAATGTCAAAAACTAAAATTGCTCGGTTTGAGATCAAGAAGTTTAATGGGAGAAATAACTTCGAAATCTGGAAAGTCAAGATGCACGATTTACTCATACAACAAGGTGTGGCAAAGGCACTTTTGGGAAAATCCAAACAACCTTTCGCCATGATAGATGACGAATGGAGTGACATCGATGACAGAGCACTGAGCAGCATATGATTTTGTTTGGCAGATGATGTTTTATTTAACATCGTGTCAGAGAAAACAGCTGTTGGTCTATGGACAAACCTAGAAAAATTGTACATGACTAAATCCTTAACCAATAGGATTATTTTGAAAAGATAGTTGTACATCTTGCGCATGAGGGAAGGTATGATAATAAATGAACATTTGAATACCTTTAATACTCTATTGGTGCAGTTAGATAGCACAGAAGTAAAATTTGATTCAGAAGATAAATTTGTAACTTTATTATGCTCGTTGCCTAAGTCATGGGATCATTTTGTTACTTCTATAAGTCTTAGTTCATCAGAAACCCTTGAATTTGATGATGTTTTTGGAGCTATATTGTCTAAAGAAACTAGAAAAAGGTCAAATTTAGAAACCTCTACATCAGAAGCAATGATGGTTAGAGTTCGATCTAAATAAAAACGCTTCAGTTAGAAAAACAACTCTCGATCAAAATCGAAAGGGAAGAAGAGTAAGCTAAAATGTTGGTTTTGCGGCAAATTGAGACATTTGAAGAAGGATTGTTGGAAGAGACAGCAAACATCCAAAGGAGACTCTTAAATAGAAAATGAAGAGGCAAACACGACAGATACAGGTTCAGGTTTGGCATCCAGTTCAGGTATAAGTAATGAAGTTTTATTAGTTAATTTTTCAAATCATGATCAACATTGGTTGTTAGATTCTGGTGCATCCAATCACATGTGCATTCATAAATATTGGTTTAAATCTTATAAATCAATCAATGATGGTGTTGTTTACATGGGCAATGATTTCTCATGTAATGTTGTGGGAATTGGGAGCATCCATCTTAAAATTTTTGATGGAACAATCAAAATTTTAACTGATGTAAGACATGTGCCTGAACTCAGGAAAAATCTTATTTCTCTAGGAGTGTTAGACACAAATGGATATAAAACTTTTATTCAAGGTGGAGTAATGAAAATTTACAAAGGAATCCTATTAGTAATGAAAGCAAAGAAGGTTGGAAATATTTTTCAGTTAGAAGGAAGAACGAAGTCAGATCATGCTTCTACTGTATCTGAGAACGACAGTGATTGTATTCGACTATGGCATCAACGATTGGGCCATATGAGCGAAAGAGGTTTAAAATTTTTATCTGATCGTGTGTTACTTCCTAGTTTAAAGTCTTTTAAGTTAGATTTCTACAAACATTGTATATATGGGAAACAAAGCAAGCAAAAAATTAAAACTGGAAAACATACTAGTAAGGGAATCCTTAATTATATCCATTCTGATGTTTGGGGTCCATCTCCTAGAACCTCATATGGAGGTTCATCATATTTTGTATCTTTTATAGATGATTTCTCTAGAAAAGTATGGGTGTACATGTTAAAAAGAAAGTCTGATGTATTCACAGTTTTCAAGAAGTTTAGAGCATTAGTAGAAAACATCACTGGAAGAACCATTAAATGTTTAAGAACTGACAATGGTGGTGAGTTTACTTCAAAGGAATTTGATAATTATTGCAAGGAATTTGGGATCAAAAGACATAGAACTACTGTATATACTCCTCAGCAAAATGGAGTTGTTGAACGCATGAACAAGACTCTCTTAGAAAGAGCAAGAAGTATGCTGAGTAACGCAAATTTGCAAAAGGAATTGTGGACAGAAGCAGTATCTATAGCTTGCTATTTTATAAATCATTCACCATCAACTGCAATAGAATGAAAAATTCCTCAAGAGGTATGGAAAGGTCATCCTTGTGATTATTCTAAACTGAAAGTTTTTGGTTGTGATGCATATGCTCTAATTCCAAAACATCAGCGTTCTAAATTAGATCCTAAATCAAAAAGCTATATCTTTTTTGGATATGGTGATGGGATTAAGGGATATAGGTTGTGGGATCCTACTACTCACAAGATCATCATTAACAAAGATGTTAAATTCAATAAATCTTCACTCGATAATCTAGATGTAGATATTAAATTGAAAAATGAAAAAGTACCTAAGTTTCAACATATTCAGTTTGAAACCAGTTCAAACACTGATGATAGTAAAGATGAACAAGTTTCAGATACAGATGATGAAGAAGTTCCTATAGAGAATAATCAGCAAATTGTGGAAGAACCAGAAACATCTTTAAGAAGGTCCACGAGAATCAGACATCCTCCTAAAAGGTATGATGATTATGTTACTTCATTTTCTTTAACCGCTAATGATGATGAACCTTTATGCTATCAGAAAGCTGTAGAAGGTTCTAACAGTGATAAGTGGAAAGAAGCTATGAAGGATGAGATGAAGGCATTAGACAAGAATGCCACATGGGACATGGTAGAACTTCCTAAAGACAGAAAAAATGTAGGATGTAAATGCGTTTTCAAATTGAAAAGGGGTGTTGATGATAAAGGAGATGGGTACAAAGCAAGGTTGGCTATGAAAGGTTTTTCTCAGAAAGTAGGAATTGAATTTCATGAGATATTTTCACCAGTTGTTAAAATCGTTTCAATTCGGATTGTCTTAGCATTATTTGCTTTACTTGATTTAGAATTACAACAACTAGATGTTAAGACTGCATTCTTACATGGAGATCTAGATGAAGAGATTTATATGGAACAACTGGAAGGGTTTGTTCAAAATTGCAACAAGAAATTTGTCTGCAGGCTCAAGAAATCATTGTATGGTCTGAAGCAATCGCCTTGGCAATGGTACAAGAAATTTTATTCTTTCATGATGAGCCAAAATTATATAAGAAGTGAATATGATCATTGTGTTTACTTTAAGAAATTAAGTAATGGCATATTCATTATCTTAGTATTATATGTTGACGATATGATTTTAACAAGAAAAAGCATAACTGAGATCAACAGGTTAAAGGCTTATATGGCTAGGACATTTGATATGAAAGATCTAGGAGCAGCAAGACAGATTTTGGGCATGGAGATTTTCAGAGACAGGAGCAATGGTAAGCTGTAGTTATCACAACAGAGGTATATTGAGAAAATACTCTTAAAGTTTGGTATGAAAAATGTGAAGCCAGTTTCAGTCCTTTTAGCTTCCCATTTTAAGCTTTCTTCAAGTTTATGTCCTAATACAAATGAAGAAAAGGAATATATGTCTCGAATACCTTATGCTAATGCAGTAGGAACTTTGATGTATGCAATATTCTGTACATGACCAGATATTTCACATGCAGTTGGGTTTGTCAGTAGGTATATGGAAAATCCGAGAAAGAACATTGGGCAGCAGTGAAATGGGTGCTTCGGTATCTGAGAGGCACAAGTGATTATTGTATCACTTATAACAGAAGTAGTGAATTTGTTTGCGGATATGTTGATTTTGATTTTGCAGGTGATTTGGATAAGAGAAGGTCAACTTCAGGATATGTCTTTACTCTTGCAGGTGGAGCTATTAGCCGGATGTCAAAGCTACAAAAAATTATTTCTTTATCCACTACAAAAGCAGAATATATAGCTACTTCACATGCTTGCAAAGAAGTGGTTTGGTTGAAAGGTTTGTTTGGTGAGTTTGGTAGGTTACAAGACAACATAAATTTATTTTGTGATAGTCAAAGTGCAATTCATTTGGCTAAAAATCCAGCCTATCATATTAAATCAAAGAATATACCTATAAAGTACCATTTTTTAAGACATGTTATCACTCAACGAGGAGTCTCTCTTGAAAAAGTGCATACAAAGGAAAATTGTGCAGACATGTTCACGAAACTAGCTTTATTAGAGAAGCTATGATGGTGTTTGGCTTCTCTTGGCTTGCAGAAAAAATGAATATAATAAAGAAACAAGGTATCAGGCTAATTGTTGTCAAGGTGGAGATTGTTGAGATTTTGTATTTTATTTTTGGCACAAATCTCATGGATAATGCCAACAATATGTTTTGTTGCAAAAATGATGGCATCAAATCAGAAAGAGGAGATATTATATCCTATTTTTTTGTGATAGGATGGAATAGAATTTATTATTCAGTTTCTTCTCTACATCTATAAATTTCAAGCTCATAGAGGCAGAACATATGAGATATGAGGGTGATGAAGAGGAAGTGCAGATGTGAGAAATCTGTTGTTGTAATCTCCTGTTGAATAATAAGAAATCTGATACCTCTGTTTGGTGGATGTAGCCTAGATTGGTTGGGTGAACCACGTTAAATTGATGTCTATTTTGTTTAATGTTTTGTTTTCAATTTTAGTTTACTTTCAGCTGTGTATACTCAACACTAGGCACCCTCCAGGTCATCAACTATAAAGGTGAGAACCCAATATTCATGTTGCTCTATGAATTTTCAAGTACCATATAGGCCAAAAATCGAAACAACTCTCAACTGGTATCAAAACCCAAACTATGGTAGAGCGCAACCCCGGAATTGGGGTGACATGTGGGAAATCCTTCGATAGGAGGAGATCCAAAGGGTGACCAAGAGGGAATTCAACAGCAAAGGTGTTAAGGTAAAGAAGTAAGAGGAGGAAAATGTAACCCTAGCATCTAAGGGAAAACATCAGCAAGGGAAGAAGAATAAGGACCTATCCAAGGTTTGGTGCTTCAGATGTGGTGAACTTGGACACTTCACCAACACTTGTCCTAAGAGGAAGGAAAAGGAAGCTTAAGATTCCAAGGTAGCAATAGTTATAGGGGACAATGGTAGTGAAGTTGATGTGGCCATGAGTGCTCATGCTCCTCGAGAGAAGATGTGGGGCGATATAAATCTATAGAGTGAGCTACAGATGGTGCAGGTAGGATCCTTGAGATGCCCAAACCCTTGGATCACATACTAGTTACAAGAGCCTTAAGATAGTAGCAGGATGGCTGCAATCAGTGGATGCAAAAGATCAGGGAGAAGCAAAGGTAGAGTTGGTGATGAACTCCATCAATGGAAATATTTGGAGGGGTTAATGGTCACCTTTTTTCCTTCTTAATCTCCTTTTCTTGCATTTTTATTATTATTTGGTTTTTGATGCTAGTATAGGTATTGATTAAGGAAAACATACTCTGAGTGCCTAATATGAGGTTGAGTGTAGAAAATAATGAATTATTAAGAATTTTTATAAGGATTTTATCATAAATATTTGGAGGAGACATCAAGGAGAAATTATAGGAGGATTGTCCACCCTCCTTAACTCTCAAAGGTAGCCAAAGGATCCCAAGGATTCTCTCAATAAATTCGTTCCAGAGGTAGCCAAGCAACTCAAAGAGGGGCACACTCAATATTTGTTTACTTGGAGTCAAGTGGACTCCATCACTATTTTCTAGGGAGTTGTTGGTATCTGCCCTGTAGAATAAATAGAGAAAAGCTAGAGCTAGGAAGGGTTGATTCTAGTCGGAACTTTGTTGAAAGATATTGAGAATTTTATTATTTTACTTAGTGATCAAACTTTCAGAAATGTATGAGGCTATTCTTTTATGAAATGAGCAGCTTTATTTCATTTTATTAATTTAAGTTTCGGAGAGCTAGGCTCATGGGTTAGGGCCCAATCCATGTGCCTTAGCCTCTTTGTTGTATTTTTTCTTCGCTTTCTGTCATTTCATTAGTTCCACTTTTGATAATTTTGTTTATGTTTCAAGTTGTTGTTTAGTTTTTCTTTCAATGTGTTGTTGTAGGTTTCATTTTCTTGTGAATAATGGAATAGAGGAGAAAAACCAAAAATTTTGTGGATCAATACCCCTTCTCATTCTTTCAATGGAGCTCGAGGAGGGAAAAACTTCCCACGGACGCAAAAAATGCTTTTCGTTCACTGTTTTTACCACACATTTTGTCTTTTTTCGTGCATGAATCAATAGTGATTGCAGGAATAAGTGTCGACAGTCCCAGCGAACTTCTCCAACACCTCCCACTTCATCTTCCATTTTCTTTCCATCTCTATTGTTACACTCTGGTACATTGTGTTACGCCCCTTGTGCATAGTGATTATGCATTCTATTCCTTCCTTCTATCTTATCGTAGCTACCACAACTTTTTTATTCTTGAAAACTCCCCCAAAACATTAAATTTCACCTTCTATCCCTTCTTTTCACTTTACACAACTATCAAAACCATTTTAACTTGAAAACCCTCCAAACACTTTAAAGTTTGACCTCCGCCTTTCCTCCTCTAAATTATCTCTATCGCATTTCAAACATCGCACTCTCCTCCAGACTGCACTGTCGCTTCTCTGCCAACCTTGAGATATTGTGATATTGTGAAATCAAAAATCGCAAATCCCAGTTTCTATTGGTTTCCCTTAATCCTTACCACTCCAATGATGATTGTGATAACTCTGCCGCATCGCAAATCACAATCACATTTTTTTTATTTCTTTTCCATTAATACTTACTGCTCCCCACCTCCGATTACGACATCATTGCAGCACTCTGCCACATCATCACTCTCGAAAATCACATTCTGCAGCTTTTATCCCCATCACAAATCATAAATCGCATTGTTTATTTTGTTCCTGTTAACAATTACCGCTCCTGTCTGCTGATTGCGATATCACTCCGTAATTCACCACTGGTCCCACTACCACGTCATCTTCTGCATCGCACATCGCAAATCACACTTTTTTTTTGTTCCTATTAACCTTTACCACTCCAAACGCCGATTGCGATCACACTCAATCGCAACTCTTCCATCACACTTTTTAAATCATTCTGCTCCAAAGAATTTTTGTGCCATAATAAAGCTTTAATAAGGTTTAAACCCGCTCTTTCCACCTCTAAGCCTTGTTTCATGTATTGAGCCCTCCGTTACCACCTTTACCCCTTTCTTCTCCAAGCTGCAAGTCAACACTTTCTCAATTATAATTAAGTCATGGTTAGCTTAACTGCATGGATAGAAGCATGGTAGATAGAGCATAAGATAAGTAGGGTGTGTTTAGTCGATTGGCCTAGCTAGGTGCAACTTACTTTAGTTCTTTTCTATCATTTCATTTATGCACATTAAATTATTTTAATTTCCATCATTTCCTTTCAACAATTTAGTTTAGTTTCCTTCCTGACGTTTCTTTTCAGCAATTTAATTTAGTTTCATTTCCATCATTTCTTTTCTACAAATTATGTTAGTTTCCTTTCTGTCATTTCCTTCCAGCAATTTAATTTTCAGCTTTTATCATATTTTAAGAAATAGAACCCTTTCATAAAGAAAAAGATGATGACATAAATAGAATGCATTTGCAATGTATATAGCACTGTCACCTCCAAGTTTGAAAGAACCCCGGGTTGATAAAGTAATGTAGTGCAACCCCTAGGAGTTGCAGCACTCTTGGTGCTGTTAGGGTCCTATAACAATAGGATTCATAATTTTGAATTGACTTTTATTAGTCTTGTAATATTTACATACTTTTCTTTTTGCAAAATTGTTTTCCCATATTGCAAAAATAAAAAATGTAAACACGATAAAATTCCTAAAAGAAAAATCAAAGGACTTGAAAGAAAAAATATAAAAAAGAACAAAAAATGAAACCCAAACAAAAAGAGATAAAAATAGATCTTGAAAGTGATGCAAATTCAAATGCCACTACTATTTACTTTACTTTGCAAAAATAATATTGTGTGCAGCTTGTTAAAAATGCCACAATATATGAAAGTCAAGCTGCTTAATCTTGACTTTTCATGCTTTAAATTTTATGTTTATAGATAGAGAATAAAGATCTAGCCAAACAGTTTAATCTTGGCAGATCAGTAGTTAGGCAGAGAATAACAAAGAGCTCAACAGTTTAATCTAAGCCCTTGGAAGAAATATAGAGAGAATTAGTTAGTTTGTTGTTTAAAAGAAAAATGTAAAAGGGTCTGCAAGCTCAAATGCGCCCATGTAAATGAAGAAAAAATGTTAGGGTAGCAGATGGGTAGGCAGAAGCAATTTTCACAAGGCATTGATAACATAAAATTGATCATTTCATTTACTAACTTCCTTTCAAAATAATTCCCCATGTAAAAATTCTCCACCCCCTTCATTTTTACTCTTTCCCCTTAGTTCACTCATTTCCCCCTTGCAAAAAATCCATTTTCCTAAGTTAAAATGCACATTTATCCTTTGGAAAATTAAAACCCCTTTTACTAATTTCCATTTTTATTCAAAAAACCCATAAAAATACTTTAATCCTAAGTCTAAATGGTTAAATCTATATGTCGGGCCCCACCATAGATATCCCTCCTTGACATAAGTTTTTTAATTAGAAACTTAGTCTATTTTTATAATCTGCTTATATATTACTAACATTTAACTTTATTATATTTAAATCCCACATTATAAAACTTTAACCATAATTTAATTAATTCCTTTATATGTATATCGCAACCCATATTTTACTTTGAACCTATAGTTTAATTTTCCTCACATGTTATATATTTCGGACCCAACTTATGGTTGCCCCGCCTATTATAATATCCCACTTACCCAAACCCGATTGGCTATATTGTTTTAAAACCCCGACCATATACATTATAACCCTATCACATAAATTAACCCCGACCAATGAAAATAGTTCATAACTCGCATATCATATTACCCGGGCCCCACGCCTTTCAATACCCAAGACTTCGTCGCATTGTCTAATCCGTCAAATCTTAACAGATCAAATACAACGGTCAACATTGCATATCTAACATTTCATTACCTGATCATTAGCATACCCCAAAACTTGTTAAAACTGCGGTTTACGAGGCTCTCATCCCTGCTACATGTCAAATTTTCATTTGATCGCATCGCCACAAATAATACCGTCAACCACCTTTGGCTCATGCAAAAACCACTGAGTGGTTTTTCCTGGTCGTTGCGCAAACCACCCTGTCAAGTCAAATTGACAGCACATTAATGTTAAAACACTGTTTGATAAAAAAATCATATAAGCCACCCATTTCACCCTTTTTACCATTTTTGTTACATTTTTGCGTTGAAAGAGTTATTCTAGACCAAAAAAATTGTTTCCGACCCTGTTTTAAATTGAAATTCAACCATTCGTTGCTACAATTATTGCATAAGTCATCCAAAGCACTATTAAAGACCAGCAGAACCTCAAAAATCCTCTGGCACCTTAGAAACCTTCTGCAAACCACAAATCTTTGTTTTTCCCAAGTATTCCTCAAAGAAAAAGCCAGTTTCTTGATCTTAAAAAAAAAAAAAGTAATCATTAATTAAATCATTTAGAAGCCTCTGCAGACTAAAGGAAACCTTATGTGCCTTTCAAACCTTTCATACAGACCCTAGGATTCCTTTTTCAAAATTCTAAAGTCCTAAAATTAATTTTGTCACAAAAAGAACGATTTAATTAATTGAATCCTTTAGAAACCATCTACAGACCTAAAGAAATCCCAGTAGATTCCCAAACCCTTTTCTGAAAACCCTGGACATATTTTCATAGAAATTCCGAGGTCTTGGATTTATTTTTAGATCACAGAGATTACAATTTGGTTAATTGAACAAGTTTAAACCTTTTTACAAACCATATATTAGCCCCTGTTTTATCTAAATCCTTCTGCAAACTGTTATAATCTGTCAGAGGTGCTCCTAAAGGCCTAAATCAGTTTTTTCTAAGTCAAAGAGTAATAAATTGATAAATCAAACAAGACAATGGCCTCAAAATTAGTATTAATTGTTAATCCTCTACAACCCCCTATTGTAGATGTAGAACACATTCCCCTAGTTGATAAAGACTTCAACATTAATGACACAACCACTGAATATAACCTTATTGAACTCCACTGCCGGAGCCATGAAAAATCCATAGATCAGGTTGATGAAGTTTTTTTTTGGGAGTCTATTTGACCAAAATATGTTGTCCCACATACCTTCCAATGCCTAGAAGTGATCATACTTTGTCAATCTTGCTATTTCCCTGACCAGAGAGCCATAATAAACTCTGAAAAAAATAATTATGTTTACCATTACTGCTAATTCAATCAATCAAATTCTTTAGATCCAATCCAGGCCAGATGAAGTTCCTTTCTCCATTGAAGCTCTTACACAATTATACCTGAATCTAGACTTCCCCAAGAGGTTCTAGATATTTCAAACTTTCATGCCTTCATCTGTAGAAATTCCCAAGATAAATCCTCCTTACCCATCTGCAAAATTTTCTGAAAGAACCAGACATATCATTAGCATGTTGTCTTTTATTCTTGGATATTTCACAGATGAGAATGTTGATGTTGTAGTGCTAGGTTTTTTCTCTACTTTCACAACTGGTTAGCCTCCTACTACCATTTTTAATTTTTCCCAATACCTTGCTGATAATATTCATGAAGAATTGGTAAAAATTCCTTCTGAAGGTTTTTTCAAGTACTCCTCAGTCTTATTCCACATGTTTTTATACTTTCAGTCTGAGAAATTTTCCATAAACCTTCAAAATATTGATGTTGAAGGAAACCCACAGTCTGTCATATGTTTTACTCCTTTAATACGAAAATATTCCACACAGTCCACTTATACACAGTTTATTGATTCCTTCATTCATCCTATGGTCAATTTTTTTAATAGTAGTATGTAGCCTAGAATCAGTGAGAAGATTAAAAAGGTCATATAGTTGTCAGATCATAACAGGATAGGAGATTGGTACTTGTACCAAAACCATATAAAGATAAGAGGATATGGATCAAATCTTATTCCATATAAATTGCGCAAATACCTCCCAATGAGGTTATTTTCCATTGAGTACATAAGACAGATTCTTAATTCTGATTCAATTAATTTCCTTGCTACTAAGAAAAAGACACAGTTCAAAATCAAGAATCAGGTTGACCCTTTCATTTGTAATAGTAGAGATGCAGGTCCAAAGGCTGAAAATTATTTACGAGAGTTTTAGTCAAAGTTTTCTATGGTACTATGATCCTCTAGGAGTAATAAGTAAAATGAGAGTTAGATGCAATTTGACTCCTTATGTACATGAGAAGAAACCAGATATTGAGAAATACTCTAAGCAGTCTTAATGGTTGGAGAACTCCTTGATAGAGGGAGAGAAGCAAGGTAATAATAGTCAAAATTTGTGGACTCCAGCCCAAGAAGATAAAAGCTCAAAGAGAAACAAAGAGGAAGGATCATACACTGTAGAGAAAACTACTGAAACTAAATTTAAATTGATGTACAGGAAGAAGGCTAAATTAAATCCTGTCAATGAAGGAGTAGAAATAATAGAAGTGATTGATATAGAAGCAACAACAAAGGACAATGCACCTCCTACAGTGATTGAAGAAGAACATCAGCCATCAACTTCTAAAACTTAGCTTATTCAGAAGCAGCACAATGTTGAAATGTCATCTTCCAGCAAACCAACAAAGAAGGAGATGCACATTATGCAGAAATACAGAGAAATAAAGATGAAAAATGAAGCATTAAAGATTGATACATACAATCAGTATTGGAAATAGTTAGCCAGTGACCAAAGCAGATTTCTTTCTGATTTTGATTATAAGACTAGGAAAATGCAGATGAATTTCCTACAGCCTAAAGTCAAGCATCCTAAAACACCAACAGATTACAAAATATCATCATATGAAGTTCAAGCAGATGACCTTCATCCCATTGATCAGATAGAATTTCACAAACAAGCTGTTGAAATGCTTTATTCAACAATGAGAAAAAAGGAAATGAGTGTTCAGAAGCTCCAAAATACTCTTGCAAACATCAAATATCAGCTTAAGTTATAAAATGCATCCTCACAAGAAAAAGAAAACAGAATCAAATCACTGGAAGATTTTGGTATTGAAGAAGGATATGATCCTAGTAATCTCAAAGTTGCAAATGAACTGATTAAACAGACGAATGCATACATTGCTGCATTGAAGAAGAAACTTAAGCTGCCTCCTACTGAACATCCTCAAGCAAAGGAGGTGTTACAATATGCAAATCATAAAGATGAGATGATGAGTCTCATTATACAGTTGACTGCCCAGATAAAGAAAATGGAGAATGAAATGGACAAGTTGGTCCAGGAGAAAAAGGATAGAGCAGAAGAAGTCCCAGTCACAGTCATTCTTGTAGTCACCACAACTGTACCTTCCACATTGGCAGAATCATTAGCTCCTACAGTCCCAATGGCTACAGTACTTCCAGTCACCTCATCAACAACTTCAGCAACAGAGTCTTCAAAAATAGCAGCCCAGCCTACATATGAAGAAAGTAAACTAGTAAAATCTATGCAGGACATGTCTATTTAGACAAATGAAATTAACAGACTTAAAGAACAACTTCAATGTCTTGAATATGAAAAGAAACTTGCTAAGATAATGCACAAAAATGAAGAACAAAGAGAAAACAGGTTGAAAGAGAAATTGTAAAAGTTAGAGAAAGATATAACATTGAAATAACCCATGGCACAAGCCAAACAATAGCTTTGCGCCAATGCCAATGATATATGGCCATCAATATAGGTTATCTATGAGCAGAAGGACTTATTCAAAGTAGCAAGAGAAGCTATCCAAAATATCAAAGAAGAACTTGGAAAGACACCTGAAGAAGCTCTTGAAATAATCAAATTTATTAATTCTAAGAATAGGCAAGAGCTAGAAGATATTGGAATTAATGATAGAATAGAAACCATCGTAGAAGTTGGGAAGCTAATTTCTAAAAAGAATGTGATGATACAACAAGAAGAGAAATTCCAGAATATGGAGATTTCCATCACAAGTTTCATGATAAAGTTTGATGTCCTAAGGCAAAAAGGCCTTCCCAATCCTCTAGTTATTCATGATAAATTAATGAAGCAAGATGACTATCATAAGAAGGGAAGTTAATTCATAAAAAGAATTTGATGATTCAACAAGAAGAGAAATGCCAGTATATGGAGATTGCCATCACAAGGTTCATGATAAAGTTTGATGTCCTAAGGCAAAAAGGCCTTCCCAATCCTCTAGTTATTCATGATAAATTAATGAAGCAAGATGACTATGATAATAAAATGAGAGAAGTTACCAAGGATCAGGCTAATTTGCCTACTTCACAAGGTATTCCAACAGGGAAGGTACTTTACAAAAACTTTTAGAATCTTTTCTACCTATAGCATGAGGTAAAACACATATTTGTCAACAAGCCTACATTCTCAAAATATACTGAAGCAGATGAAATATTCAGGAGGATGATGAAAATCAAATTTCTAGAGACAGAATTCTGGGAAAATATGACTGATTTACTGTGAAGAAAATTGTTGTAAAAACAAAGCAGTAAAGATCAAACTGGGCACTCAAATGGGGATAATATCAATCAGGAAAATATAAAACAGAGAATGTTGTTTTATAATTACAGTTTACAGTGAGAACATGAAAGTTAAAGAGTATCAATTTAAAGTTAAAGTTAAATAAAAATTCACAAAGCAGAGTTTAAAGTGTATCAGTTGAAAGGTCAGACTGAAATTCAAAATAGAGATAAAGCTGCCAGAGTAGAGGACACTCCACTTCCTAAAAAACAGCTCTCATTGAGCAACAACAAAGAAAGAAACTAGCAATAAATTGAAGACAACAAACAATAATTTCAATAAAAACATGGACAACTAGAATTTGTTAGAAAGTTGTCACTATCTTCTTACATGAAGGTATTTCTTTTTCCATGAATAATTCCTAGGTTGTTTTAGGATATTTTGTAGTAGTTTTTGTATAAATACTTCTCATTTAGAAGTATTGAGTGTGGATGAATTGCTGAACATTTCTATAGTTGTACTATTCTGAACCTAAGGGTGATTGTACCAATTTCAAGTTAGCTAACTGGATCTAAGCAATAAAGAATCATATTACAGGATTCATGTGTTTGGCCACTACAGTGAAGTACTTTCTACTTTTTCAATTGTTTATTTCTGAAGTTTTCACCAATACTTGTATGTATTTCTAAATCTAAAATATATATCAGGAATGTTATTTCAGAATATGTTAAAAGCACTTTGTTTTGGATTGTTTATCATTTACATGTTTTCCACTGATATCTAGATTAGGGAATTCTTAATTTCTCCCTAGTTTCGATTGACCTCGGTCTTTTCATTCATTATCCAAATTTGAGAACTCTTAATTGCTCTCTTACCTTGATTAAAACCATTTTCACCATCGGCCTTGAAGATCTGAAATGACCCAGCTATCTTGCCCTGTAAACATTTCCTTTAAGACCTTGATCTTGACTTCTTGACACATTGAATCCATTATGCCAATGGAATAAAGACCTACATCTATCCATATGAGTAAGTGATTTCACCACCAAACCAAATCAAAATGAAAATCCTAAGTAATCCTACATAACTAGCCTAAAATCAACTAAAATCAACAAAGATAAATCATATAGAGAGAGCCCTTTCTAAGCATTAGGAAGGCTAGATCCTAAAGCTTAAAAGTAGGTTTGTGGTTACCTCTAATATTATTTAAACCAAAAAATATAAACAACCCTTTGAGAATTATTGGAATGTTAACATATTGGCGACTCCACTAGGGAACTAACCAATCCTCAATGTTTAAAATAGATCTTAAAGGAAATAGTTTTATTTATCTTTTCACCTTAAGATTGTTTTGAAGGGTTGTTAGTAAAATTTTGCATTAAAAATTGTAATTCTGGCTTCCAGAAGAGTCTACTATACTAGGTATAATCCAAATCCAGAATCTACTGTCATAGTAGATAATCCTGACAGAATTGTAAAGAAAAACAAAAAAGTAGAAAGTCTAGGTAATAAAAATTCATTGATAAAATAAAATTCTCTTCCAAAATAATTATCAAGTTTACGAGACATTGAATTTGATTTAGCTTTTGAGAAATATTTGTTTAAAACAAATCAGAAAGTGACATAACTAATAGTGTAATAGATCCTAATTTTATTTCATTCATTGAAAGTAAGAAGGAAACTGTTTCACTAGATTCAGATGAAAAAGCCCTAGAATTTTATGATAAAATTGATGCTATAACTGCAACTTTGATTAAACAAATTGACAAAGCTTATTTCCAACATTCAGTTGAATTGATGCTTTATTTGCCTATACCCCTAAGCTAGATACCAGTCATTTAGAATCTGTAGGTTCATCCTTGTTTACTACCACCTCATCTATTATTTCCACCACACTTCAGTCCATAGACTCCTAAGCTTCCACTTCAACCTAGAGTTTTATTTCCATCCCAAAATACTGCAAGTTCATCCTCTAGCACTGCTGCTGCATTTTCAATTACTTCAACCACATTTCCCAAAATCTCTTCTAACATCCCAAGTACATCTTCAATTGTTCCTACCTCATCTACAAGTACTTCTTCCTCATCACCAAGTACTTCAACCTCATCTCCTAGCCAAGCTAGAATCCAAGCCATGGCTGCCAGATATGCCCCATTGGTCCTACAAGCCCCTCTAAATGCCATGCCCCAAGATTATCAAAGAAAAATCCCTCAATTTTATGGAACTACTCACTACACTGCACAATAACATGTTAACAAAATGACTAACTATTTTGAACTACATGAAATAGATGATGTTGATGTTAAAATGAGACTTTTTGCTCAAACTTTAGTTGGTGATGTGAAGAAGTGGTTTAAAGGTTTTCCTGCTGGTAGTATTGCAGATTTAGTTGCTTTCCATAGGATCTTTCTTAATAGATGGGAGAAAAATAAGAATCCATTACAATTTTTTTCTGAATTTGAAAACATAAAAAAAGCAGCAAATGAAACAGTCCAGGACTATTGTACAAGATATAACAGTATTTACAATGCAATCCCTACAAATATTAAACCTCCTCTAGACTCTGCATTGATCAAATTCCCTGATGGATTTGATACAGATATGGCTTACCAATTGAGAGAGAGAAACCCATAAACCTTAGAGCAGATGCAAAGTAATGTTGTAAGTGTAGAATAAAAATTGTTATCCAAGAAAGCTATATTAAGAAATGAAAGAAGAGTGGCAATAAACGAGGAAACATCAACCTCAGATTTGAAAATAGATAACTGAGCAAAAAATTTAGAAAGAATGATGGATATGTTAGATAATATGGAAAGGAAGCCATAGTGGGATAACCAACAACAAGGCCCTCAAATAATAAATCCAAATTTCAGGAAAAACACCAACACTGGTAAATCTAGAGAATCAACCCCTGATCAAACAATAAGACCACCTTTCCAAGAGAACTATGCTGAAATTTCTCACCAAAACAAAGATGATGAAGACACTCAGATGAATTTAATGGGAATTAATGCTAATAACACCATTTTTCTTACACAAGAAGAATGGGATTTATATGAATTACAATAGTTACAATTAGAATCTAGTGAGTCTTTTGATTACAAGAAAGGTTATGAGTTTGCAATTAATGAAGTTCATAAACAATATAACCTTAGGAGCAAGAAAAATGTAGAAGCTCCTACTAATAAATCTGCCCAAACTCAAACAAATAAAATAGTAGAGGATCCTACAAACAAAGTACAACAAGTTATGTCTAGGGAAACCTAGCAAAACTCTAGTTCAACCCAACAAAATTCAAGTCCTAAACATAAAATTTCAAGTCCCAAAATTGCACCGAGTCCTAATATTGTTGACATTACAGATATTGATGTTCAAACTTCAGTTGATCCTCAAAAATCTGCTGCTACTAAGACAAAAAATTCTGCTAAAACAACAATTTCAAATCCAAAAACATATGTTTCTTATCCAAAATCAGCTTTTCCTAACACAACTACTGCCAAGACAATTGTTGAAACCTAAAAACCTACCAAAACTTCCACTGCATCTCAAACTATCTCTGAAAAGAAAATAAAAAGTTGTAAAATAGTGGAAGCACAAATAGAAAATGAAAAACCAACTATAGAAAAAGAAGAGAAACATACCCAAACTGTAGTTACAAAATAAGAAATAATTTAGTTAGGAAAATCACAAGCACCATTCAACATCCAAGATGAAATTGCCAAACTAAAGATACCAATTCCTTTAACATAATTGGTTAAGCATGATCTATACAAATCACATATCACTAATACTTTAAACATGAACGATAGAGAAGATTCTGTTAATTTGAGTGATGATCATCCAGAACTAATATTTGTTCCTGAAGTTAATGGGAAACACCAAGGTGGAGGAGTTCCTCCTTTTTACATTAGCTTAACTGTTCATGATCAGATTTTACATAATGCAATGCTAGATTCAGGGGCTTCACACAATTTGATGCCAAAAGAAATAATGGAAACCTTGAATTTAGACATCACTAGACCTTATAAAGATCTCTTTTCATTTGATTCCAGTAAAGTGAAATTTTTAGGCTTGATAAAAGATTTATGTGCTACTTTAGTTCAATACCCTGGAAAAAGCATAGTCATGGATATTGTAGTAGCTGACATCCCTCCTAAATATGGAATGTTGTTATTTCACTCATGGGGAGCTAAATTGTAAGGATCTCTACAATCAGATATGTCTTATGTAACAATATCAGTTTTTGTCCAACCCAAGAAAATTTACAGAGAGACATTAATGAAGTACATGGTTAGTAGTGTAGAAAGACCTCGAAACTATCCTATTTAATATACAACTACTGATATGGACTCATTCATTTTATGTAATTCTGAAACTGGAATTGAGAACAACACTGAACTAAAACAGAAAAAGAAAGCTCTAGACAATGACAACATTTTCATGAATCAATGTGGCACCTAGATTTTGATGGATCAGTTAACAAATTAGGAGCAGAAGCAAGAGTTTGGATACATAACATGGAAAACAATCATGCAGAAGGTCATGCTTTTAGATTAAATTTCAAATGTACAAACAACATGGCTGAATATGAAGCTCTTATTTTAGGACTGCAGATTGTTAGAAATTTAGGAGCCAAAAGGGTGTCAATCATGGGAGACTATGAGTTAATTGTGAAATAGATAAGAGGAGAATATTCTGTATATATTCCAATATTAAGCCAATATAGAGAAATTCTTTTAGATCTGATTAGTGAATTTCTTGAATGTGACTTTGTTGTAATTCCTAGAAAACAGAATATATAGGCTCACAATCTAGCAACTTTTGTTAGCACCTGCAATATTCCTTTTCAACCAAATAATAAATATACAACAGAAGTTAAACACGGGCCTACAGTACCATTTAATCTAAAATATTGGAAAATATTTTCACGGGATGAACAGATTTATCATTTCATGAATACTGAAGGAGAATTTCAGAATTGTAACATAGACACAGTTTGTACAGGAAATCAAACCATAGATAGTGAGATTGATATAAATAATGTATATGTAAATAAATTAGATTTTGCTAAACCCACTAAATTTACTCAAGTAGAAATAGATAATCTAGAGAAAGTAGAGATTGAATAATTAGAAGATGATGATTCTGACATTTTAAACCTTAAGAACAACTTTTTACCTAAGGGATTAGCCCCTTTAGAAGATATTTTTTATTCTAATGACGTTTCAAGGAAACCAAAGATGGAACCATTCAGATCTGACATTGAAGAGTGCAATATAGGAACAAAATTAAAGCCTAGATGATAAAACTTTCAAAAGCCTTACCTTAAGAAGAAAAAGTGAAATACAAGCTCTGTTTAAGGAATTTCAGGATGTATTTGCATGGAGTTATGAGGACTTAAAATCTTATGACACTAGCATAATATAACACAAAATATCCATAAAAGAAGATAAAAAAACCTTTAAAACAGAAGCTTAGAAGAATCAATCCAGTTTGGATTCCTTTAATTGAAAAAAAGGTTAAGAGAATGTATGAAGCCCAAATAATTGCACCAATTAGATATTCTGATTGGGTTTCAAACCTAGTTCCCACTAGGAAGAAGACAAGAGAAATCAGATTGTGTGTTGATTTCTGGAATTTAAATAAAGTGTCCTTAAAAGAAAACTACCCTCTCCCCAAGATGGACCACAATTTACAGAGAGTGGTTGGTTCTTCTAGGATATCATTCTTTGATGGATTCTCTGGATAGAACCAGATTTTAGTTCAACTAGAAGACCAACCTAAAACTACTTTTACTACTCCTTGGGGTACTTTCATGTATGTGAAAATGCCTTTTGGATTAATGAATGCAAGAGCCACTTTTCAAAGAGCTATGGATATAGCTTTTGCTAAAGAAATTCATGATTTTCTTGTGATCTATATAGATGATATTACTGTATTTTCAAAGACTGAAAATGAGCATCTAGATCACCTCAGACAAGTGTTTATCAAATGCAGGAAATTTGGAATTTCTTTAAATCCTAAAAAGATTCTACTTGGACTGGAAGAAGGTAAATTGTTAGGACATATCATATCTAAAGAGGTAATTAGTATATACCCAGCTAGAGTAGAGGCCATTCTGAATATTAGTCATCCTAGGAACATTAAAGAATTGGAGGCTTTCTTAGGTAAAATAAATTTTCTCAGAAGATTCATCTCAAACCTAGTAGAAATAATTAGAGAACTTAATAATATGTTGAAAAAATACTCAGTACTTAAATGGAATGTGGAGGCCAAACAATCATTTGAATCAATCAAACAAGCCTTGACAAAAGCACCAGTCCTAATAAGTCCTGATTTGAAAAAAGATTTCATTATTTTTTCCTTTGCTTCATAACATACTATTGCTGCAGTCTTACTGCATAAAAATGATCAGGGCTATGAGCAGCCTATTGCTTTTTTCAGCAAATCAGTTAGAAATGCCACTTTAAAGTATAACGTAATGGAAAAGTAGGCACTAGCTTTAGTGAAAGTTATCAAATAATTTAGAGTGTACATCTTTTATTCACATATCATTACTTATGTTCAAAATTCAGTTGTGAATGACATTCTGACTCAGAATGGGCATGATGGTAAAAGAGGCAAATGGATTGCCACCATTTTGGAATATGACATATAAATTAAGCCCACCAAACTCATAAAAAGTCAAGGTTTAGCCAAACTCATGGCTGAATCAAATTGCCATGCTTTAGATATTAATTTCATTTCCTAATTATATGATCAGGAAGGGATGGCGACTCTAGATATTAGTGAAGCCTTTTTAGACTCACCATGGTATGCAGATATTATATTTGTATTACTTAATTTACAAGCTCCTCCTAGATTATAAAGAACTAAAGCTAGATTTTTAAAGTTAAAGACAATGAAGTTTTGTATCATAGAAAATGCATTGTTTTGGAAAGATCATGGTGGAATTTTATTGAATTGTTTGCTTAAAGAAGAAGCTGATAAAGTTTTGGAAGAGTTTCATGCAGGTGACTATGGAGCACATCTTTACTGGAATACAATTGTAGATAAAATATTGAGAGCTGGTTTTTACTGGCCTACATTGTTTGCAGATGTGAAAAAGTATGTGACCTCCTGTCACAAATGCCAAATATTTGAAGGAAATAAAAAGTTGTTACCTTTACCCCTTAAACCCATATCCACAGAAATTCCTTTTTAGAAATGGGGTCTTGACTTCATTGGTGAAATTCACCCTCCATCCTCAGCCCAACACAAGTGGATTTTGACAGCCACAGACTATTTCACTAAGTGGATAGAAGCCATACCTTCCAGGAAAGCCACTGATACTGTCATAATCTCATTTTTAGAAAACAACATACTCTCAAGATTTGGATGCCCCCAAAATATCATCACTGATAATGCAACTGCATTCAAGTCCAAAAAGATGATTGACTTCTGTAATAAATACCACATTACCCTTGGCCATTCCACTGCTTATTACCCCCAAGGTAATGGCCTTGTTGAATCCTCCAATAAAAGCCTTGTGAATATCATCAAGAAACTACTAGAAGATAATAAGAAAACCTGGAACAAAAGGTTAGTGAATGCCTTATGGGCAGATAGACTTACCAAAAAAAAATATATTGGTACATCCCCTTACCAACTTGTTTATGGGACCGATGTTGTTTTTCCATATTTTCTAGGAGTACCAGTAATGGTGATAATCCAAGAACTACAAGTACAACCAATGATATCCAGAGAAGGATAAACCAAACCAGACACTTGCAGCAAACCAGGGAAGATGTCTATCTCAAGTCTCAAGTTGTTCAAGAAAATATTAAAAAGATATTTGACAAGAAGACTAAGGAAGATGATTTTTATATAGGTGACAAAGTTCTTAAGTGGGATTCCAAGAGAGAAGAGAAAGGTAAACATAGGGAATTTGATTTCTTATGGAAAGACCCTTATGTAATTTTATGGTTACAGAGGTAACAATGTATTCTTTTTGAAGGAGTTGGATGGATCAGATCTGCCAGGTGGACCTATCAATGGTAGAATGTTAAAGCATTACTATTCCCCAGAATAACAATATTTCACTTTGTTTACTTTACTCATTGTACATAACAGTGAAGACTTTAGATTGGATTGGATGTTTTTCTCTAGCAAATTTGAAGCCCAGAGAGAAGGCCTTAATCTTTGAAGGATAAAATATCATAAGTATGAATAATGCAGAGCTCAGAAAATAATTTCAAGGCCAACACAGTCAAAATTCAACGACTACTAATCTCAAAGTGCTTGACATTTCACCAGGAAATGCCATCCCCATGTGGAGCCACTGTTAGGGTCCTATAATAATAGGATTTATAATTTTGAATTGACTTTGATTAGTCTTGTAATATGTACATACTTTGCTTTCTGCAAATTATTTTCCCATATCAGAAAAATAAAAAAATATAAAGAGGGTAAAAGTCCTAAAAGAAAAAATCAAAGGACTTGAAAGAAAAAATATAAAAAATAATATTAAAATGGACCCCAAACAAAAAGAGATAAAAAATAAAACATGAAAGTGATGCAAATCCAAACGCCACTACTATTTAATTTTACTGCAAAATAAATATTGTGTGCAACTTGTTAAAATTCCACAATCCATGAAGGTTAAACAACTTAATCTTAACCTCTCATGCTTTAAATTTCATGTTGTTAGATAGAGAATAAAGATCTAGCCAAACAGTTTAATCTTGGAAGATCAGTGGTTATGTAGAGAATAATAAGGAGCTCAATAGCTTAATCTGAGCCCTTGGAATAAATAAGGATATAATTAGTTAGTTTGTTGTTTTAAAAGAAAAACGAACAAGGGTTTGCAAGCTCAAATGCACCCATGAAAATGAAGCAAAAATGTTAGGGTAGCATATGGGTAGGTACAATCAGTTTTTACAATCATGGATAAGCAGAAAATTGGTCATTTCATTTACTAACATCCTTCAAAAATCATCCCCTTGTAGAAATACTCCATCCCCTCCATTTTTCATTTTTTAACCTTCATTTTTCCCTTTTTTCCCATTATCATCCATTTTCCTTTGGAAAAATCCCCTTTTCCTAAGTTAAAAACACATCTTACTTAAGAAAAGTAAAATCCCTTTAAATAATTCTCCTTTTATTCAAAAATACCCAAAAAACCCCAAAAATGTTGGGTGTGGAGCCTGATTATCTTGTTTACTTTGTATCACAGCATTGGACCCCTGTACCTTGAAAAGGGGCGGCAACGCTGCCCGTAATTAATCGCTGCCGTGGGGGGTCCAGGGGGGCGGCAACGCTTTTCAGAGCCCCCCCCTGGCGGGGGTTTTCGAGGGCAGCACCCTCGAAGCTAAAAACATATGTAAAATTGCCTTGTAAAAGTATAGTAATTTCTAGTCAATCTGGGCCGTTCATTAGGCAAATGATCTGACAGTAGAAGTTATGTTTAGATTAGGGTTTTTTTCCCTAGAATGCAACCCCTCACTTTTATGAGGGCATTGTATTGCGACTGTGTATTGTATGTGTATTCTCGGAGCGAGAAACAGAGAGGGAGACTGTGAAAGAGAACAGAGGATATTACAGCGGATATGCTGTAGGTTTTGTCTTTTCATTTTGCTAGGTAATAGAAAGGAAGGACTAGCTGTTTGGGGTGGACGTAGCCCAAACTGGGTGAACCACGTATATCTGTGTCTCTCTAGTTTAATGTGTTTTGTGTGCTTTTATTTTCCGCATATTTTATGTGTTGCATTGCTCCATAATATATAATTTTCTAACAACTGGTATCAAAGCCGAAGGTCTATTTGGTTGATAAACTCGCAGGAAAGAAGGGTTCCTGGTTCGAGTGGGAGCAATGGCGGAAGATGGTAAGTTTAGGGTCGAGAAATTTAATGGCCAAAACTTTCCGCTGTGGAAGATGCAGATGGAAGATTATCTGTATCAGAAAGATCTGTACCTACCATTGAGCGGAAAAACAAAGAAGCCGGCGACCATGACAGACGCGGAATGGAACATTCTCGATAGAAAGGCACTCGGAACAGTACGGTTGTGTCTTGCAGCGTCAGTCGCCTTCAATATTTCGAAGGAAACAACAACAGAGGGTTTGATGCAGACGTTGGCGAAACTGTATGAAAAGCCCTCGGCCTCAAACAAGGTATTTCTTATGAAACGACTATTTAATATGAAGATGTCGGAAGGTGGATCTGTTGTAGACCATTTAAATGAATTTAATACAGTTACCAGTCAGTTAAGTTCTGTAGGGGTAAACTTTGATGATGAAGTTAGAGCTCTATTATTCTTGTGCTCATTGCCAGAGAGTTGGAATGGTTTAGTAATGGCCATTAGTAACTCTGTCTCTGGAACTAGTACTTTAAAGTTCGATGATGTTGTTGGTGCTATCCTTAGTGAGGAAATGCGACGGAAAAGCTCCGGTGAGACATCAGGTAATGCTTTGAGTGCAGAGTCTAGGGGAAGAAGAATGGAAAGAGGAAAGAGCTCGGGATATCGCAGTAAATCAAGGAAAGGCAGATCCAAGTCCAGATCGGGGATAGTGTGCTGGAATTGCGAAAAGAAAGGACACCTAAAGAAAGACTGTAGATCTCGGAAGGGAAAAGAAGGAGACACACAACAAGAAAACAATCATGAAGAAAATGTGATAGGTGATGTGTTACAATATTGTTTGGTTCTTTATTTTGAAAATGTTACTGATTCTTGGGTTGTAGATTCAGGGGCTTCATTCCATGCCACACCTGATAAGAAATATTTTCATGACTATGTTCAAGGATATTTTGGACAAGTTCGTTTGGGTGATGATAAACCCTGTAAAATTGTTGGAATGGGTAAAGTTCTTGTAAAACAACAGAATGGAAACCAATGGCTACTAAAGGAGGTAAGGTATGTTCCAGATCTGAAGAAAAATCTGATTTCAACAGGGCAGTTAGGCAGTGAAGGTTGTGTGACAACTTTCACAGATAAAACTTGGAAGGTCACCAAAGGAGCGCTGGTAATAGCAAAAGGTGAAAAGGTTAGTACATTGTATTTATGCAATGGTATTTCTAACTCTGTTAATGCTTTAACTTCCAAAGGAGCAGATGCAGCATTATGGCATCATAGGCTCGGACACATGAGTGAGAAGGGAATGAAGATTCTTCACTCAAGAAATTTGTTGCCAGGTTTGAAGAATGTTGATTTGGATTTTTGTGAGAATTGCATTTATGGAAAACAGAAGAGAGTCAGATTTCTCAGAGTTGGGAAAGAAAAGAAGAGCAAAAAATTGGAGCTTGTGCATACAGATGTATGGGGACCTGCTCAGGTATCATCTCTCGGTGGCTCTCGTTATTATGTTACTTTTATTGATGATGCAACTAGAAAACATGGATTTATTGTATTCAGAATAAATCTGATGTATTTGATACTTTCAAGAAATGGAAAGCTTTGGTTGAGATTGAGACAGGAAAGAATTTGAAGTGTCTTAGATCAGACAATGGAGGTGAATATTGCAACAAAGAGTTTGATAGGTACTGTTCAGAGCATGGAATTCGTAGAGAGAAGACAGTTCCAAGAACACCACAAGAAAATGATGTGTCAGAAAGGATGAACAGAACAATCATGGAGCGTGCAAGGTGCATGAGATTGCATGCAGGATTGCCTTTACAATTTTGGGCAGATGCTGTAGATACTGTTGTTTATCTAATAAACATAGGGCCTTCAAGTTCCTTGGATGGTGGTATTCCAGAGGAAGCATGGACAGGTAAAAAGGTAAACTACTCTTTTTTAAAGTCTTTTGGTTGTGAGGCCTTTGTCCATATTAATAAAGAAAATAGAACAAAGCTTGAGGCAAAATCAAAGAAATGTACCTTTATTGGATATGGTGTTAATGAATTTGGTTATCGCTTATATGATTATGAAAATCACAAAATCATTAGGAGCAGAGATGTAATATTCAATGAAAAGGTCTTGTATAAGAATCAGTTGCAGGAAAAGAAACAGGAAAAAGAAAGCAAGGAATACGCGGTTCTTGATGAGATATCTGAAAAAGTAAAGGTCCCTTAAAATAATAATAATGAACAACCACAGCAGCAGCAACCACCACAACAACAACAGGCACCTCAAACACCTAAAAGTGGTGTTAGAAGATCTACCAGGATAAGTAGACCCCTTGAATGATACTCTCCTTCATTATATTATTTATTATTGAATGATTCTGGTGAACCTGAATGTTATGAAGAAGCAATGCAGGTTGAAAGCAGGAAGAAGTTGGAGCTAGCCATGGAAGAAGAGATGGACTCCTTAATGCATAACCAGACTTGGGACTTAGTCAAGTTGCCTGCAGGTAAAACTACATTGTAGAATAAATGGGTTTACAGGCTGAAGGAAGAAGATGGAGGAAAACAGACGTACAAAGCTAGACTTTTGGTGAAGGGGTTTGCACAAAAGAAAGGTATTGATTTTGATGAAATATTTTCTCCTGTTGTTAAGATGAATTCAATCAGAACTATCTTAAGTCTTGTAGCAGTGGAAGATTTACATCTTGAACAGTTAGATGTAAAGACAACATTTCTCCATGGAGATTTGAAGGAAGAGATATACATGCAGCAACCAGAAGGATATGAGGTAAAAGGGAAAGAAAAATTGGTGTGCAGGCTAAAGAAGAGCTTTTATGGCTTAAAACAGGCTCCAAGGCAGTGGTATCTAAAATTTGACAAGTTCATGTCTGAACAAGGTTATACTAGATGTCACTCTGATTATTGTGTTTATTTAAAAAGGCAAAATGATGGAAGCTATATTATATTGTTATTGTATGTAGATGACATGCTTGTTGTAGGATCTAACATGCAGGAAATAAATGTGCTCAAAAGAAAATTGGCAAATTCATTTGCAATGAAGGATTTGGGAGCTGCAAAACAAATCCTTGGTATGAGGATAACTAGAGATAGGAAAAATCGCAAATTAACACTGTCTTAGAATGACTACACAGAGAAGGTGTTGAAAATATTTAATACGCAGAATGAAAAACCAGTTAGTACACCTTTTGCTAGCCATTTCAAACTTAGTAAGGAGATGTGCCCAAAGACCCAAGAAGACATGGATTATATGTCTAAAGTTCCATATGCATCTGCAGTTGGAAGCTTAATGTATGCAATGGTCTGCACAAGGCCTGATATTGCACATGCAGTGGGAGTTGTAAGCGGGTACATGAACAATCTAGGAAAAAACATTGGATGGCAGTAAAATGGATTCTCATACATTTGAGAGGTACCACAAATCAAGAATTATGCTTTGGTGGTTCAAACATTGCTCTACAGGGATATGTTGATGCAGATATGGCAGGTGACAGAGATAACAAGAGGAGCACTACAGGATATGTATTTACTGTAGGTGGAACAGCTGTCAATTGGGTTTCAAAAATCCAAAGTGTTGTTGCACTTTCAACAACAGAAGCCGAGTATGTTGTTGCTACAGAGGCTAGTAAAGAAATGATTTGGTTACAAAGGTTTATGGGTGAATTGGGTAAGAAGCATGGTATGTGCACGTTATACAGTGATAGCCAAAGTGCCATTCATCTTGCAAAGAACTCAGAATTTCATTCCAAGACTAAACACATACATCTCAAGTATCATTTCATACGGTCAGTATTGGAAGATGGAGAGTTGAAGCTGGAAAAGATACACACTAACCAGAATCTTGCAGATATGCTAACAAAAGTTGTAACTAGGGAGAAACTGAGAACATGATCAGTTTCAATTGGTCTTCAAGGATGACGATGAAGATGAGAAACATCTAGGTCCAAAGAGGATTCATTGTCCAGCAAATGAAGCAGCGGTGGAGTTGCTACAATCAGTCTCCAAGCGGGAGATTGTTGGGTGTGGAGCCTGATTATCTTGTTTACTTTGTATCACAGCATTGGACCCCTATACCTTAAAAAGGGGCGGCAATGCCGCCCGTAATTAATCGCTGCCGTGGGGGGTCTAGGGGGGGCCGCAGCGCTTTTCGGAGCCCCCCCCTGGCGGGGGTTTTCGGGGGCAGCACCCCCGAAGCTAAAAACAGATGTAAAATTTCCTTGTAAAAGTATAATAATTTCTAGTCAATCTGGGCCGTTCATTAGGAAAATGATCTGACGGTAGAAGCTATGTTTAGATTAGGGTTTTTTTCCCTAGAAGGCAACCCCTCGCTTTTATGAGGGCATTGTATTGCGGCTGTGTATTGTATGTGTATTCTCAGAGCGAGAAACAGAGAGGGAGACTGTGAGAGAGAAGAAAGGATATTACAGCGGATCTGCTGTAGGTTTTGTCTTTTCATTTTGCTGGATAATAGAAAGGAAGGACTGGCTGTTCAGGTTGGACGTAGCCCAAACTGGGTGAACCACGTATATCTGTGTCTCTCTAGTTTTATGTGTTTTGTGTGCTTTTATTTTCCGCATATTTTATGTGTTGCACTGCTCCATAATATATAATTTTCTAACAAAAAAATACTTTATCCTAAGTATAAAATGCTAAAATATTATGTTGGGACCCATTATGAAGAAATCTATTTCCAACATCAGATTTTACACTATATTTAGTGTATTTTGACATTCCGTGGTTACATTACATTTTTTAACACTAACCTAATGTATTAACTCTGTTATATACCTTTATCCCGTATTAATTAATTCCTTTATATATATTCTCCACCCATATTTTCATTTTAACCTATGTTCTATTTTCCCTACATGTTATAGAACCCCTCATCCCATTGGTTTAAATAATTAAACTCTACTTATATACCTGTCCCACTATATATAATCCCTGCCAGTTATAAACTTACATCTACCCACATCCCATCTGTTAAATATAAATAATCTTCGCCTATCATAATACACTCCCGACTATGTATTAAACCTTTGTTTGAATACATATTTAAACCTCCCGCGTCATTTGAAACCCCAGGCCCTACGCAATCAAACATTACAACTCTATCACACAATCCAAGCCATTCGCCTTTCGCCTGCTAGATCCGAAGACAATTATCCCTTTTCGCACATTCCTTAGTGCGATAGTTAGCATGCCTTGAACGTTGCGATAAGCGTGGTTTTCGGGCTTTCTCTCACTACTACATGTCTTACTCATATTGGATCACATCAATCAAACCAATTCCTCTTACTACCTTTGAAGCCTATGAAAATTGCTTGATAGTTTTTTCCTCCCCCGCACCCAAACCACTCATCCATTTGAATTGGACGCTTATTAAATGCATTCACTGTTGAATGAAAATGCTTATAAACTGCCCATTTGCACTCTTTTTACTCTTCTGATACCTTTTTCATGCAAAAGAAGCTTTGCAGACTAAAAAAGACCACTACCGAATCCATTTTTAAGCCTAAATGAAACAGAATTCACCAATTTGATTGGTAAAAAATTTTCAGAAGTCATCCAAGTGCTATAAAGAGCAACAAAAGCTTCTAAAAGCTTTCTACAACCTTAAAAACCCTCCTACAAAGAAAAACTTCAGTTTTCTCAGGTATTATTTAGAAGAAAAGACTCATTCATCGATCTAAAAGAGTAATACAGTTAGTCGAATCATTTAGGAGCCTTTAAACCTAAAGAAAACACCATTTACTTCCTAAATCCTTTATTCTCTAAACCCTGAGCAATCCTTTCACAAATTCTGAAACCCTGGATTATTAAAAATCACAAATTGAGTAAACTGAAGAAGTTTAAGTCATCTACAGACCTGAGAAAACCTTCTATGACCTTCAAACCCTTTCCTATAGTACTTAGGCATCCTTTTTGCATAAAATTGATGTCTTAGGATTGTTTTTTAACACAGAGAATGCACTACATTCCCTAGATATCTTTTGCATAAACTCTAAAATCCTGCAGTTGCTCTTTGGTTACAAAGATTACAGTTTGGTTAATTGAATAAGTTTAAAACCTTTTTGCAGACAATACATAATCCCTGTTTTATCCAAATCCTTCTGCAAACTATTAAAACTTCCAAAGGTATTCCTACAAGCCTAAATCATTGTTTCTAAGGTCAAAAGAGTATTGAAATTGATAAATTAAGAAAATTAATGGCTTCCAAAATAATTCTAGCAGTCAATCCTCTACAATCCCATATTGTAGATGTAGAGAACATTCCACTAGCAGATACAAACTTCAAGATTACGGATATAGTGACATAATTCAACCTTATTGAGCTCCACTACTGGAGCCAAGAAAAATCCCTAGATCAGGCTGATGAAGTGTTCATATGGGAATCAAATTTGCCAAAATATGGTGTTCCTCATACTTACCAATGCAAAGAAGTAATCAGACTCTACCAATCATGTTACTCTCCTGATCAAAGATCCATAGTGAACTCTGAAGAAGAATTTTTGTTTACCATTACAGCTGAGTCTATCAACTAGATGTTACACATACAGTCTGGGCCAAATGAAGTTCCTTTGTCCATTGAAGCCCTCACTCAATTATAATTGGATCTGGACTTCCCCAAGAGGTTCCAGATTTTTCAGACCTTCATGCCTTCTTATGTGGAAATTCCCAAGCTAAATCCTCCATAATCTTTAGCTAAACTCTCTAAAAGGACAAAACATATTATTTCCATGTTGTCTTTCATTCTTGGATATTTTACAAATGAACATTCTGATGTTGCAGTGCTTGGTATCTTGCCTATTTTTACACCTATTCAGCCTCTTGCTACCATTTTTAACTTTTCCCAATACTTTGCTAACAATATCCATGAGAAATGGGTCAAAATGCCTTATGAAGGTGTTTTTAAGTACTCTTCATTCCCATTTCACATGTTCCTATATTTTCAGTCTGAGAAGTTTAAGCCTTTAGAAGTTTGATGTGGAAGGAAATCCACAATCAATCATCTTTTGGAATTCCTTGATAAGGAAAGATTCCAATGAGTTTACCTATACAAATTTTACAGATTTCTTCATCCATCCCATAGTCAATTTGTTGAACAATAGTATACATCCCAAAATTAGTAATGAAATCAAGAAGGTTTTGAAATTGTATGAGCATAATAGGACAGGTGATTGTTACTTGTACCAAAATCACACTGAAATAAGAATTTATGGATCAAGTCTTATCCCTTATAAGCTGCCCAAATACCTCCCTATGAGGTTATTTTCCCTGGAATACATAAGCCAAATTCTAAATTCAGGTGTAGTTAATTTCTTAATAGAAAAGAATAAAACACAGTTCAAGTTGAAGAACCAGGTTGGCCCTTTTATCTGAAATAATAGAGAGGTAGGTTCAGAGGCAGAAAAACAGTTGTAGGAGTTCAAGTTCGGTCCTAGTTTCCTATGGTATTATGACTCCCTTGGTGTTATTAGTAAATGAGAGTTAAATGAAAATTAGCTCCATATGTACATGAAAAGAAGCCAGAGATTGAGAAATTCTCAAACCAATCTGAATGGTTAGAGAACACATTGGTAGAGGCAGAGAAGCAAAGTGATACTAGTCAAACTTTCCAAACTCCAGCCCAAGAAGACAAAATTGTGAAGCGAAACAGAGAGGAAGGATCCTATATAGAAGAGACGACAATAGAGACTAAATTCAAATTGAGATACACTAAAAATACAAAGCTAAATCCCGCCAATAAAGAAAAGGAGACAATAGAGGTGATTGATACAGAAATTGCAGAAAAAGACAATGCACCTCCTACAATAATTGAAGAGGAATAGCAGCCCACAACTTCAAAGACACATCTAATTCAGAAACAACACAGTATTGAAGTTTCTTCATCTAAGAAAAAAACAGACAAGGACATGGATATAAAAGAAATATACAAAGAAATCAAAGCCATAAATTAAGAAATTAAGATAGAAATATATTCTCAGTATGTGAAACAAACTCATAGCATCCAAAATAGGCCACTTTCAGCCTTTGACTATAAGAATAAAAAGATGCAGATTTCATTTCTTCAACCTATAGTGCAGACTCCTAAGACATCCTCATATTACAAAAAGATATATTTTGAAGTCCCAGTCTAGGATATTCATCCTCTGGATCAAATTGAATTTCATAAGCAGGCATGAGAGATGATTTATTTCACAATGACCACCAAATATATGAGTGCACAAAAACTACAAAACACCCTGGTAAATGTCAGGGACCAGCTCAAATTGGAGAAAGTATCTTCACAGGAAAAGGACACTAGAATTAATTCCTTTGAAGAGATGGTAATTGAAGTAGGATATGATCCTCAAAATGTAAAATTCGTAGAAGAATTGATCAAAAAAAAAAATGCAGACATTGCTGCATTAAGGAAGCAACTAAAGCTACCCCCTACAGAACATCCTCAAGCCAAGGAAGTCTTATAGGATACCAATCACAAAGATGAGATGATGAGTGTCATTTTACAGTTAAAAACTCAGATAAAGGAAATGGAGATTGGAATGGAAAAATTGGTCCAGGATAAAGAGGCCAAAAAGGAACCAGTCCCAGTCACAGTGATTCCTGTAGTTACAATAGTTGTACTTTCTACTTTGGCAGAACCACTGGCTCCTAATGTCCCAATGGCCACATCACTTCCAGTTACTTCATCTACAACTTCATCCACAAAATCTTCAACAACAACAACATAGCATTCAGATGAAGCAAGAAACTTATTAAAGGCTATGTAAGATATGTCTATTCAGAACAATGAGATAAATAGACTTAAAGAAAAGCTCAAAAATCTTAAAGATGCAAAGAAACTTTCTCAAATAAATGCTAATAATGAAGAAAAAAAAGCCAACATATTGAATGAGAAACTAAAAAATTTATAAAAAGAACTCACACTGAAGGAACAAATGGCAGATGTCAAGCAGCAGCTATGGTCCAATATCATTGAAGCAGTCAATGATATTTCGAGATCCATACAGGTCATATATGAGCAGAAAGACTTAGTGAAATCAGTAAGAGAAGCAATCCAGAAGATCAAAGAAGAGCTTGGAAATAAACCTAAAGAAGCTCTTGAAATCATCAAGTTTCTTAATTCTAAGAACAGGCAAGAGCTAGAAGAGATTGTAATTAATGATAGAACAAAGACCATCCTAGAATTTAGGAAGGTAATCTCTAAAAATAATTTGATGACACAGTTGGAAGAGAAATGCCAGGACATGGAAATTTCTATCACAAGGTCCATTATCAAATTTGATGTTCTGAGGAAAAAAGGCCTTCCCAATCCTCTAGTTATTAATGATAGATTAATGAAGCAAGATGATTATGATAAAAATATAAGAGAGTTTCCCAGGGACAAGTGAACAATTCAGCCTTGCAGGGAATCCCAACAGGGAAGGTGCTCTTTAAGAATTTTGAGAATCTTTTTTACTTACAACATGAAGTAAAACACTTATTTGTGAACAAACGAACATTCTCAAAGTATACTGAAGCTGATGAAAACTTCAGAAGGATGATGAAGATAAAACTACCAGAGGCAGAATTCTGGGAAAAATTAACTGAATGACTGTGAAATCAGATTGAAGTAAAAAATAGAGCTTGTTGTTTTTACATCAACATTTATAGTTTTACAGTGAAAGAGTATCAGGATAAAGAGAATCAGATGAAAGAGTATCAGTTCCAGATCAAAATTTTAAAGTGAATCAACGATTACAAAGAAAATATGAAGCTGCCAGCATGAAAGACACCTCATTGTCCAACTGCAGCCTCCATTGAACAACAAAGAGATAAAGCAGTAACAAAATCAAGATGGCAAACTATTTTATTTCAATAAAAAGGGACAACTAGCATTAGTTAGAATGTTGTCACTATCTTCTTGCATGAAGATATTTATTTTCCATGAATAATTCCTAAGTTTATTTTAGGATATTTTTTATGAGTTTTTTATAAATACTTCTCATTTGGAAGTAATGAGGGTGGATGAATTGATGAACAATTTTTTAGTTGTACTATTCTGAACCTAAGGTTTTTTGTACCAATTTCAAGTCAGCAGACTAGATCAAAGCAATAAAGCATCATATTACAGGACTCATGTGTTGGGCCACTACAGTGAAGTATTTCACTTGTTTCTTTGTCAATTTATTCTGTTTTCCATAAATACTTAAATTTGTTCTAAATCTAAATGATAAATCAGGAATTTCTATTTTAGAATATGTTAAAATAACTATGTTTTGACTGATTATCATTTATATGTATTCCACTGATATCTAGATTAGGGAATCCTTAATTGCTCCCTAGTTTCGATTGACCTCTATCTTTTCACTCATAATCCGGATTTAAGAACCCTTAATTGTTATTTTATCCCGATAAAAACCATTTCACCATCAGCCTTGAAGATCTGAAGTGACTCAGATATCTTGCCCTGTAAATATTTCCCTTTAGAACTTGATCCTAATTTGACTGCTTGACACATTGACTCCATTTTCCCAATGGGATACAGACTTATAAATATCCATCTAAGTATGTGATTTCACCACCAAATCAAATTAAAACCCAAAACCAATTTACCCTACATAACTATCCTGAAATCAAATGCAATCAACAAAGATAAATCATATAGAGAGAGCCTTCTCTGAGCATTAGGAAGGCTAGATCCTAAGGCTTAAAAGTAGGTTTGTGGTTACCTCTAATATTCTTTAAACTAAAATAAAAAATCTCACAACTTTTGAGAATTATTGGAGTGATAATAGGTTGTTCAACATATACCTCCTCTTTCAACACTCCATTTAGAAATGTTGATTTCACATCCATTTGGTAGACTTTCCACTTATGTTGTGATGTAATGGACAACATTGTCCGCACTGTTTCCATCCTTGCACTTGGTGCAAAGGATTCTTCATAATCTTTTCCTTGTTGCTAATTGTAGCCTTTCACAACAAGTCTTGCTTTATGCCTTTCTATCTTGCCTTCAGCATTGCTCTTGGTCTTATAGACCCATTTTACTCAAATGAATTCTTTACCTTGTGGGAGGTCCACTAACTCCCATGTGTCATTCTTTTCTATTGCTCCAATCTCTTCATTCATTGCTTCAATCCATTTTTCTTCTTTTACTACATCTTCAAAATAGATTGGGTCATCAACATCAAATAACAATGCAAATAAAGAATTCATACCATTATTATTATCAACTTCTTGCTCATAAATTCCACTCAAATTTCTGAATCTTGGTCTTCTTGGTGTGCTTGGAGTTCCACTTGAAATCGTGGGAGTTTCTGATCCTTGTGGTGTGCTTGGAGAAGCACTTCCTTGATTTCTCAAGGTTGTTTTGTTGCTTGCTTCTGGTGTGCTCTGTTGAGCTTGTGTAGGTGGAGTAGGAGCCACTGCGGAGGAATTATTTGCTGCTATGCATTCCTCTTGCTCTTCGTGAGCCATACATGTCTTCACATTCACTGTTTTCTCTAAGCTTCCATCCCGAGCTTCTTCTTCAACGAACTTCACTCTGCTGATTATAACTTTCTTGGTTGATGGATTATAGAGTTTGTAGGCCTTGGATTCATCATTGTATCCAATAAAGATACACTTCTCTCCCTTTCTGTCCAACTTCTTTCTTAGTTGGTTTGGGACATGTGCATATGCCACACATCTGAATAATGTCATGTGAGTGACAAACTTCTTTGTTCCACTCCATGCTTTTTCCGAAACTATGTTCATAACATATTTGATTGAACATCTATTGAAAATATAAGATACAAAATTTACAGCTTCTGCCCAATACTCATTTGGCAAATTCTTTGCCTTCAACATAATTCTGACCATCTCCATGATGGTCCTATTCTTTCTTTCTGCAACACTATTTTGTTGTGGTGTACCTTGTGGTAAAATTCTTGTGTATGTTGTTATCCCTACAGAAATGTAGGAAATATTTGGATATATATTCTCCTCTGTCAGTTCTTGATGCAAGAGCATCAAGCTCAATTTTCATTATTTAATTATGTAATAAGGGGAGTGACACATTTTAATTATTTTATTAATTATTTTATTCATTTTAATAATTTGAGAGAGAAAAAATGTAAAGGTGAGGATTATTGTATATATTCTTTTAATAATTAAAAGGCTATGTGTGAAATAGAATTAGGTAGCAAATTTAGGGAGTAGGAATTCTAAGTACGGGACTTTGTTGAGTCCACACCTAAAATGAATCTAATTTAGATTTAGTTGAGATTTGTGTGGAGATATTTTTGGAATGAAGTAAATCCATATTTTTGTATAAATAAGAGAATTGTATGAGAGTGTAAACAGAGGAGTGAGAGAGGTGAGAAGTGAGGGATTAAGAGAGAGTGTGAAGTAATTTGAGAGCTTTTGAAAGGGCCAAGAGTTGAGGGAAGCTCTCCATTGTAATATATGGCCGAAGGTTTCTAATGTTATTTTATATCTGTGTTTTATTTGCATAAGCTCTCTTTCAATTATATGGCTATTTGTTTGAAGCAAATAGCATTTTAATGAGTTTTTCTCAAGTGTTTAAGAAAGGAGGAAGTATTCATTGTTTTATATGCGGGATCTGATTTAACCCAGAATCCCTGCATGAGTTCTCAGCACTTTGATGTAGTGCCCACTTTGCTTCTCTACAAGAGATTTGAAGTGGTAGAACTGTTCAAACAATTCACTCTTCTGTTTCAAGAAATAAAGCCATGTCTTTCTTGTATAATCGTCTATAAATGTCAAGACACTATGATTGCTAGCCAATGATGGTGTTTTCATTGGTCCACACAAATATAAGTGGACAATATCTAAGGGTGCCTTTGCCCTTATACTCTTTCCTACTGGAAAGGATTCTTTGTGTTGTTTTCCCAAGATGTAGCCTTCACATAGGTTGTCTGGTTTCTCTTGTTGGAAATACTTAGAAGGGGGGTGAATTAATATTTATTTCAATTAGAGAATTAGTTAATCTTCAATTATTATCAGTGTTTGTACAATCATAGCAGAAAAAAAGAGGAACAAAAATTCGCACAGTTTTTAAGGTGGAAACCCACTCCGGGACAAAAACCACCTAATTCTTTTCTAATAATTCTTTAATATTCAACTCCAATTGAAAATAAAGCTCCAACTTCCTAGAATCTAGAAAAGAATTCTTCTCTAGCTCCCACTGGATGGATGCTCCAACACCTGAGATTCTTCAGTAGTCAACTGAATGGATTCCTTAACACCCAATGAGCTACAACTCACCCTAGCACCACCCTACTACCTTGTAGAAGAATAAAAGAAGAATGGACTCTCGTACCAAGGAAAATGGTCCACTTTACAATGATATAGAATGATGTAGAAGAAGAAGATACACTAGACCATAACCCCAACTATGACACAACCACCTAATGATGAAACTAGACCACCCGACATTGCCTCTTCAACTCTTGGTAGATAGACACTAGTAAAATTTGTACAATAATGTATTTACAATGACTTAGTACAATGATACCTTTACAATGATTGTATGCAATGCTTCCCACTTGAAGACTTCATGTGATGAAATTCTTGTTGTTGTTATGCACCTTGGTTGCTGCTCTTGTCATGCTACCCTGTACTGCACCTTGATTTGCTTTGCTTCCCTAGAAAGTCTGGTCCTTTGCAGCCCTTGACAACACATGATCTAGCTTTTTCTTTTCCTTCTAGGAGCTCGAAATTGAATTTGGTGTATCTCTATTATTTCAGATCCCCAATATCTGATTTTTGGTGCTATAGTATTCCTCTGAGTTGTCTTTCCAATGCCACAGGTCTAACCCAATTTGGATTCTTCAAGGGAGAGTTATACCCAATCTCTCACAATGCCCTTATTATGGTCTGTTTCAGCATAGCGAAACTCTACAGCGTGCCACGTGTCACTGTTTCTTCATTTGGCTCTGAAATTTATAGAGAAAAATCTACCGCTTATGCACTATCTCCCAATTTTTATGGAATTCCAATCCGATACTTAGAGAGAGAATTATGACGATTTTCCCAATGTCACTTCTTTGAGATGAATTTCAGGAGCTTGGAAAAACACTGACTTCCATAGATCATATCTCCGAAAATATTGTGCACCTTGATCTGAAATTTTCACAGCAGCTTCCTCAGGATTTTGGCTTCGCCTCATAAACATTTCAGCTTCTGAACCTTCATATAAAAAAAGTTAGAGCGAAAATTCCACGATGACCTGTTTGAGATGGAAAAATCCCTTGCATGAGGAGGATATGAGGATAAAAATTTATATAAATGCTTAGGTTGAGAGGGGCTTCAATAAGTGAACATGGGAGATATTTTAGGAGCTTAAAAAATATTAATTATGAATTTTCAATGACCCATGCCACAACCCCATGGGGTTTTAGCCCACTAACTGGGGGTACAAAATTCAAACATGAATATCTCTCAAACCATGAAGAATTACATAGCGTGCCATATATCAACGAAAACATCTTGACAAGTAGAAACCATCAACAGCATTATTGACCCAGAATATATTAATTTGGTAGGTCAAAATTCCCATGCAATATTGGGTTAGCCCCTAGTGTTGCTTGGGTTCACATCAATGACAACCGCTGATAAAAAATCTCCCCTTTTGGCATTGATGGCAACACAAGTACTCCCCTTGCAATCATGACACCTCTTCCTACAACATTCTCTCCCCCTTTGACATCAATGGCAAAGGCTAACTCCCCCTAATACAAAACCATCCTATGGACCTGTACACACTTCCAATCCCCCTTTATATTCTGAATAAGGAAAATCTAATGAGAACTTGGGAGAATCCAAAGCTTCTGACGAAAATATTCCAATGCTTCACGGGTACTCTCATGATCAAAAATACTTCCTTCCAAATCTGCATCTATAAAGGAATGAATAATGAGATTGTTACCCTTGGGATACCACAAGCCATATTCTGTTGTTCCCTTTAGATATTGAAGAATTCTTTTGATGGTAATAATATGTGATTCTTTTGGTGCTGCTTGGAATCTTGCTACTTGTCCAACTGCTTGCATAACATCTGGTCGGGAGGTTGTTACATATATAAGACTACCAATCATAGATCTGTACAACCTTTGATCCACATCCTTAGATGATTCGTCTATGCTCAATTTGCAACCTGTTACAATTGGAGTAAGGATGGGTTTGCAATATTCCATTTTAAATTTCTTGAGAATTTCCTTGATGTACTTGGCTTGACATATAAATATTCCTTTCTCTTGCTGAGATATTTGAAGCCCTAAGAAGTATGTCATCTCACCAAGTAAAGACATCTCGAAATCACTTTGCACCTTTGTAGCAAACTTCTTACTTAGTCGATCATCATTGCTACCAATTATTATATCATCCTCTTTAGCTATTAGACATGCTTTAGTTGTTTCATCCAGAACATATATGTCGTTTGGAGCTCGACTTGATGTAGCCACAATTTCACCATACACACCTTTCCTGATTTCACATTTTGTGGAGTTGAATAGTATTGTGTGTCCTTGATCACACATTTGTCCAGCATTGAGCAGATTTTGATTCATGTTTTCAACCAATAGAACATTCTTGGTTAGAGCATCTTTTCTTCCGAGAGTGACAGTACCTGATCCTATAACATTTTAAGATCCATCATTTCCAAAGGACACGGTTCCATCCTTCTTCTCTTTCAGAGATACAAATTTATTTCTATCTCCATTCATATGCATTGAGCAACCGCTATCAACATACCATACATCTTTTGTTGTTTTGAGCCTTGAGAGCGAGAGCACAATTATTAGTCTTCTTCTTCTTCCATGTTCGTTCGTTCTGTGGCTTCGAAGATTCTTCTGGAGGATTTTCAAGTCTGTAGTCTTTGGCTATGTGTCCAAAGTTTCGACATTTGTAACATTCAATATTATTTCTTAAATGTTCACATCTATTGATGTTTCACTGAGCCCTGGGAGGTTCATATTTGACAGATCTCCTGGAATTGTATTCGTTCCTAGGGTACGTGCGACATTCTATAGCTTTATGACCAAATTTTCCACGTGAATAACAATAGCCATAAAAAATATGTTGGCACCTGGATGGAAATTTTCGTCGACGAATTGTCGTCCAAGGCTGTTCTTAAGAATCTTGTCTAATGAAGTCTACATGCATGTCAGATCTCATAGGTTCATTGTATTTTGTTGTAGAAGGTCCTGCTTCTTCTTCTTTGTAACCGATGCCAATTCTGTCATTGTAAGATCGTTGATTGTTGATGAGTTCTTCCAATGCCCTTGAGATGTTGGCATAGTTTTGAATAATTTTTCCTTTCTTCACTTCCTCACGCAGCGAGACTACTTCAGCTTCTAATTCTTCCCTTTCTTGGTTGTTTTCTTCCAACTTCTTTTGAAGTGACTCTTCAATGCATTTGTGTTCTTCAACTTCAATTTTGAGACCTTGAACTTGTTCTTCAAGAGAATTGGAATGGATCTTCTCCACCTTGAGATGTTCTATAAGCTTGATTGCTTCCTTATAAAATTCTTCTATGGTCAATCCTTCTTCTTCATTGTTTGATACCTCTTGTTTATTGTGCTTGGCCATAAACAATACTCTCTCATTGGCTTCTTCTTTGCTGTCACTTTCTTCATCGGATGATGAGCTATCTTCTTTAGAGAGAAAGTTCCTTTTGGATCCTTTCTTTTTGGCTTTCTTGTTGAATTTCTTAAAGCATTTCTTTCCTTTTGAGTTTCCATCACTTTTGTTCAGAAATTTTACTACGAAATGCCCATCCTCACCACAACTGAA
The DNA here is from genome assembly GCA_034641835.2 of Pinus albicaulis. Lineage (NCBI taxonomy): Eukaryota > Viridiplantae > Streptophyta > Pinopsida > Pinales > Pinaceae > Pinus > Pinus albicaulis. The sequence continues at coordinate 886,793,810 of CM076583.1, read as the reverse complement.
ACATATCAATGGAAGTTTACCTTTGAATTTTTCCTTACTAGTTTTTAGTTTTCTCGTAAAGTAAGCATATTCTTCATCTGAAAGACCTTCTCCATCATCTCCCTTTTATTCACACTTGTAGGTGCATGTCATTTCAATTGAAGGTTGTTTGTCCTTATTGGTTTTTTTAGATACAACGAACGTAGTTTCTAGATTTGAAGTACCCTTTTCATCATCAAGTCTCATTTCATATGCTATGAGAACTCCATGTAATTCCTCTTTGCTGAGTTTGTCCAGATTTGCATTGTATTCTAAGATTGATACCTTTGGGTTGAATCTCCCTAGTAACATTCTAAGAATCTTCCATATAATAGTATTCTTGTCAACTGGCTCTCCCAATCCTTCCAGAATATTGGTTATTTCATCAACATATTGGACGTATGCAACAATGTTGCAATATTCTTTCATTATGAGTTGCTCAAATTTTTCTCTATATATTTGAAGCTTTGCTTCTTTGACATTTGCGTCACCTGCATATATATTCTCAAGCTTGTCCCATACATTTTTGGCAGTTTTACAACCCAACACCTTATGATATGCAGATTCAATAAGTCCACTGATAATAATATTCTTTGCTTTTGCATCATTTACCAAATTCTTCTTACCTTGTTCATCCATGGTTGATGTAAATCCATTTTGAACAGTGTCCCATACTTCGTAACCTTGCGCCAAGAGATATACCTCCATTCTTCCTTTCCATAGTGCATAATTATTTTCATTGAACAGAGGTACACCATTCTTGGTATGCTCCATGACCTCCTTCCAGCTATTAAACTGCTATTGAAGGAACCAAGCTCTGATACCAATTGTTGGAAACACTGATATGGGGGGGTGAATCATTATTTCTTTCAATTAGAGCATTAGTTAATCTTCAATTATTATCAGTGTTTGTACAATGATAGCAACAAACAAGAGGAACAAAAATGCACACAATTTTTAAGGTGGAAACCCACTCTGGGACAAAAACCACCTAATGCTTTTCTAACAATTCTTTAATATTCAAATCCAATTGAAAATAAAGCTCCAACTTCCTAGAATCTAGAAAAGAATTCTTCTCCAGCTCCCACTAGATGGACGCTCCAACGACCAAGATTCTTCGTAGTCAACTGAATGGATGCCCCAACACCCAATGAGCTACAACTCACCCTAGCACCACCCTACCACCTTGTAGAAGAATAAAATAAGAATGGACTCCTATACCAAGGAAAATGGTCCACTTTACAATGATATAGAATGATGTAGAAGAAGAAGATACACTATACCATAACCCCAACTATGACACAACCACCTAATGATGAAACTAGACCACCCGACACTGCCTCTTCAACTCTTGGCAGATAGACACTAGTACAATTTGTACAATAATGTATTTACAATGACTTAGTACAATGATACCTTTATAATGATTGTATGCAATGCTGCCCACTTGAAGACTTCATGTGATGAAATTATTGTTGTTTTTAAGTACCTTGGTTGCTGCTCTTGTCATGCTACCCTCTGCTGCACCTTGCTTTGCTTTGCTTCCCTAGAAATTCTAGTCCTTTGCAGCCCTTGACAACACATGATCTAGATTTTTCTTTTCCTTTTAGGAGCTCGATATTGAATCTGGTGTATCTCTGTTATTTTAGATCCCCAATATCTGATTTTTGGTACTGTAGTAGTCCTCTGAGTCATCTTTCCAATGCTTCAAGAGAGAGTTATACCCAATCTCTTACAATGCTCTAATTATGGATTGTTTCAGCAGAGTGAACTTGTACGACATGCCACATGTCACTGTTTCTTCATTTGGATCTGAAATTGATAGAGAGAAAACTACAGACTGTGCACTATCTGTTGTTTTTTATGGAATTCAAATCTGATACTCAGAGAGAGAGTTATGATGATTTTCCCAAGGTCACTTCTTTGAGATGAATTTCCAGAGCCTGCACAAAAACTGACTTCCACAGATCATATCTCCGAAAATATTGTGCACCTTGATCTGAAATTTTCACAGCATCTTTCTCAAGATTTCGGCTTCTCCTCATAAAAATTTCAGCTTCTGAACCTTCGTAGACAAAAAGTTAGAGCAAGGATTCCATGATGACCTGTTTTAGATGGAAAAATCTGTTGCATGAGGAGGATATGAGGATCACAATTTATATAAATTCTTAGGTTGAGAGGCGCTTCAACAAGTGAACATGGGAGGGATTTTAGGAGCTTAAAAAATATTAATTATGACTTTTAAATGACCCATGCCACAACCCCATGGGGTTTTATCCCACTAACTGGGGGTACAAACTTCAAACATGAATATCTCTCAAACCATGAAGAATTACCCGGCGTGCCATATATCAACGGAAATATATCGACAAGTAGAAACCATCAAAAGCATTATTGACCCAGAATATATTAATTTGGTAGGTCAAAATTCCCATGCAATATTGGGTTAGCCTCTGGTGCTGCTTGGGTTGACATCAATGACAACTACTGATCAATATCTCTATGAGTGGGAATCCCTTTACCATTCCTTTTCTATGCAGGAGGTTCCAACCTCCAAAATTGAGATGTTCAAATCTAAAATTCCATAACCAGTTTCCGTCTTTCACTTCTTCTTGAAAGACCTCTTATGTGACTGCTGCTAGTACAACTCCTTCCTTCAAGTCTGATTTGATCTTGAGAGGAAACATCATATTCTTTTTCATATGCACTTCTGCAATGACTCTTTTACTTGGAGGTATGTCCATGATTCTGCACACATTATTCTTAAAAAATACATTGTATCCCTTATTCACGAGTTGTCCAATGCTCAGAAGGTTACATTTCAGGCCAGGTGCATAATAAACATCTGGCACAAATTTCTTTTCTCCCTTCCTTGTGAGTATTAATACTCTTCCTTTCCCCATGACAAAGACTTTACTGTCAGTCCTTGTTGTCACTTCAAACTTCACATTTTCATCCAAATTGACAAACAATGCTATGTTTCTAGTCACGTGGTTACTAGAACCTGAGTCTAAGAACCATACATATTCATGGTTTTCTTGTGCTATATTACAAGTTAGAAGCACATTACTCTGGTTCTTATTTTCTTTTGCAAAATTTAACTTTTGTCTATTATTCATGTCATTTTGTTTCTTTCTACATTGATCTAGATTTTTATGCAGGAACGCAACATAATACAGATATAACCATAAACACAGAGATGCAGCGGAAATAATGCTCCATTTTATTAATAAAATAATGACTGAAATAAGATTACAAACATAATGGAAACAAGCTAGGGCATTGGTAGCATATCTCTTAGAAGAGATGTGACATACGCAAGCCTCTGAATTGTGCTACATTGAGGCTCGAAGGCCTATTATAGACATAATGGAAATAGATGAGCTAAGGTACTGGCAGCGTATCCCTGAGAAGAGATGTGATGGCTACCAGCCCCTGAACTGTGTTACAATGAGGCTCGAAGGCCTATTTATTGTTGAGAAACAATGTAAAACCCGAAACGTCCAAAAACCTAACCCTAGAAGATGAACCGCCAAAACTATGGGCCCCGTTTGGGTAAATTGGTGTTTCAACTTTCCGGGGGCGTAACTTTGGCATACGATCTCTGTTTGACGCGCTCAATAGCTCGTTAGAAAGATCTTTCTGAGGCTCGGTCGCTCTCAGTTTTCCTAAAAAAGCATCGTTTAGGGCCTCAAAACGACTCTGAAAGTTCAGGACCCAAAAAACTGCTAAAAATAGTTAGTTGTGCTGAAACTTAAAAACAGAAAGAATTGATGGCAAGGGTTCAAATGGAATAGGTGGATGGCCACCAATATCCATCTGGATCATTAATGCCCCAAAACAGCTTCGGGTGTGCATGACCCGAAAACCTACTAAAAATAGTAAGCTACTGGAAGTGAAAAGATGCAAGAATTGATGTTGTGGGTCCAAATAGAATAGGTGGGTGGCCACCGATATCCACCTGGATAATACATTCATTGGCATAATGCCATATTTTTTACAATAATGACATTGGATTGGGATTTATCATACCTTTGTCCTTATGCTTGGTGTTGGCTTAAGCCTTCACTTTGATTCTGGTTGTTGCCCCTTCTGCTTGTGCTTACAGGGTTGTTTCTTCCACCTCTCTACAGGCTTCTTCCTCTTCCTCTGTAGTTTGATATTCCTTGATCTCTACCTTGACCAAAAGACATTTGTGTCTTGAAGGAACTCTCCAATGAGGAGTTTATTGTTCTATTCAGTCTATGTTCATGAGACATCAGGGATGCACAAAGCTCATCCACTAAAAATTGTGAGAGATCCTTTGTTTCTTCTATTTCCACTGCTATGGCATCAAATCTTGATGGTAGACTTCTCAAGATTCTTTCCACTATTCTTCTTTCCTCAAGTTTCTCTCCATGATACCTTATCTAGGTAACCAACCCAATCACATGTGTGAAGAATGAGTCTATGTTATCAGACTCTTTCATACAGAGAGTTTCAAAATCTCTCCTCAACATTTGTAGCTTTGTTGTTTTCACTTTCTCCATGCCTTGATAGGCTGTCTTGAGAATATCCTATGCCTCTTTAGACTTTGTTGCTGCTGCAATCCTTGGGAAAATACTCTCGTGTACTACCTGAAAGAGATAGAAGAGGGCTTTGGAGTCCTTATTCCTATTCAACAGGTCTCTTTCTGTTGTTTTCAAAGCATTAAGTGCTGCTGCATCTACTGGTTCTGGAAAGCCATTTTCCACAAGCTCCCATATATCTTTTGAAACAAACAAGGCCCTCATTGTAATGGCCCAATAATCATAATTTTTACCACTGAACTGTGGTAATTGTGGATTTGTCACGCTTGTGCCTATTGTTGCCTTTGTAAAAGCTTTCTCACTGCTGGAGACTTCTGCTTCTACAAACAAAAACAATCTTACAGCTTCTTCAGTAAAGGGAGCTCGTTCTTGTACTAAGAGCCTAGACCTGCTCTGATACCATGTTGGAAATACTGAACAAAACAATAACAGAGGGATGCTTCCCCCACAACACAAAGAATGCAACAAATTGCGGAAATAAACAATACACAGACAAGCAACGTATACACAAGAGAGGAAGGAACTTATGTTTTTATTCAACTCTCAGAAAAAAATGAAATTACATTTCTTATACAAAATGGTCGTAGCTTGAAAACCTAATTCTAATCAATGCAATTCAATGCAGATTCATTTCTAAATGGACATTCAACAAATTCTCGTCCTTCTACTATTGAAAGACCCATTTCTACATTAAATCGTCACGCATCCCATATTCTAGTTTATACATGAAAACGCGTAAAAACGCGTTCAAAACATAAAAGGGCAGACTTCAAATAATATCGGTTCCAGCTCTGAAACCTCATCGCGTCCAACACTTCATCACAGATCATAGTTCGGCGAAATTAACTCTTTACTGGTGCGAACACGGGTAAACTTAAATGGATGCGAATGTGATGTGCGATAGCACAATCGCATCGCATACCAAATAATATAACTTACGGATGGCAGAAAGTAAGTGGTAAACAATGCAAAGTGTGCTCTATGGTGTGGCTAACTGTTGCTAAGTGCGGTCAGGGAAATACAAAGGAATAAGGCGCAAAACAAGGTTTCGGCTCATGCGGTAAGGTTAAGGTAGGTCCTATCGGATATCGCATCGGCGGTAGAATAACATATAGTGGATGGATTAAGGTTAAAATGAAAAGCTTGTAATTGTGCGTTGTGGGAAAAAGGTAAGTTAAAGCAGTGGTTCAAAATAATAAACGTAGAGGATGGCTCGGGTACTCTTTTTGCTGTGGTTGCGTGAAAACGTGTTCGGGCTCTTGGATCCTTGCTTGTCCTTCTCTGCACAAAATTGATTTAAGTGTGGGTTGCTGCCGCTTCTCATTCATGGCGGTGGTTGGGAGTATAATTCCAACATCTTGCCCTACCTATAGACATTGTCTTCATTTTGATGGGTCAAAGTCAAACCACACTGAGCCCACCAAATTATATGTTCGTGAAGCGCAGACACATCAACCGAGAGCTTGTCCGGATTCTAGTGTAATCATCGACTTAGAGTTTGGGGTGAGTCGATAGAATCATATGTCGTTGACGTTATTATACTTAGGCTAATACTCCATGCCTTTCAAAAGAATTTGATGACTGTAACGACTCTTGAGATTGTTAAAAGAATTTGATGACTGTAACGACTCTTGAGATAACTGTAATAACTCTTGAAAAGGTAATATGGAAATTTTTAGGATTTTAAGATTTTCTTTAATTTTAGTAACAAAAGATGTATCATGCCATGATTTTTTTTATGTTTATCATGGTTTAATGTTTATTATGTTTACTAATCATTTAATTAATTAATTGTGTTTGACAAATCAAATTGTGTACATCATGTACATGTTTGAACTGATTTTGAATAGGTGTAATATCAAAGCATTTTTGCAAAAAAAATTAACTAATCACCTCCTAAATTAGCTAAATGAAAGAAATAAAAAGCAACTCAAATATAATTTATTTACATATTTTAAATAATAAATAAACAATAATACTTTTAAATTTATGTTTTTTTTAAATGTAAGAATATGAATATATATTCATTTAATTTCAAATGTACCAAGCAAAAAGGGATCAAATCTTTTAAGTTGCAAATCTATATTTTTAAGTGCACAATTTAACAAAAAAAAAAAAATTACACCTCAATAAATCCAAAATCAAATAAATCAATATAAATTTAGCATGATATATATATATATATATGTATATATATATATATATATATATATATATATATATATATATATATATATATAGATATACTTACTTTTATCGATATTTTTTAATATACATCTATTTAATTATTTTTATTATTAATATTTTTAAAATATTAAATATCAACCTTTAACTAAATTTTATCTCAAAGAGAATCGATCACATGGTCTATTGATTCCTTTTTGCACCTCACTTATCTTATTAATAAAAAAATACTTAGATACTTATAAAGTACTTATCGTATAATCTATGTTAATTTATCGAATAATGACATAGACGTAGACGATTTGGTTATCACTTGATTCTCTATACAGTCACAACAACTTCCACTATTTGAGACAAAAATGATATAAGTTAATAAAATATTCATTAATTTATCGTTAATGTACAATTATATTAATTAGTGTAACTTTAGTCACTCAGAAAGTTGAAATCTTTCCTAAGATTTCCACGTAACCTTGAAAAACCAGTCATTACAGTCATCAATTTACTTTTCTTTTGACAGGCAAGGAGTATTTGAAATTGCAAGTCCGCCTCTCTCCGTAGATATTCCGTCTTGATTTTACTGTCGCTTGATACCTTAATTACATCAAGATCAATGATATTTGATGACAATTAGCTATGTACTACTCACAGGCTGACATGCTTCCTTCCAAACTGTGTGCAACAATGCTGTCGTTTGCCTTCATGGTACACTCGAACACAGGTGCGCTCTCACTATAATATCTATCGACTTATCCCAAACTCTAAGTCGATGATAGCGCCAGGCTCCCGAGAAGCTCTCGGCTGATGTGTCTGCACTTCCCGAGAATATAATTTGGTGGGCTGAATGTGGTTTGACCCATCAGAATGAAGACAATGTCTACAGGTCGGGCAAGAAGAGTGAGAACGAAGCCATTTGTCTACACATTCCATGTGGAAGCCATGGTTGCAGCTCGGCAACACTCTCACATCTTCTCCTCCCACGAATTCAGCCAAGCAGATAACACACTCCGTTGCAAGCTGTGGCATAATAGATTTCCCATAAATGAGACACGGGAGCGCTTTTATGGATTCGTCGTTCATGCCAGTATTAGCCCTTCTGGTGGCCATATGATCATGCCATGACCTCCAAATATTCTCCCATGGAACAACTAAAGCCAGACCCGCCAGAGATATGGCGGCGCAGAACAACGCAAAATGAACAACGATAGTGCTTTCTGTCATAGCAGGTCTAATCGCCTCTTGCAAACTTGGGTATGACGGCTCCATTGAAGAGAAGTGATGAGTGGCTGCCTCTAAAACCATTCGTCCCTTACTCATGGAGAAAAGCCCAAATCCCGGGGAGGTTGTTAGTCAATGCAACATAAAAAGACTTGTCAGGAAACGATTTCAAAGAGGACTCATTCTTTCTGCCCAAACTGAAAGTCAAACTCAGAAATGTCGGGTTGAAGAAAGATGTTTAAGCAGACTGCAAACTAAAGGGATGCTAAATTGCAAAGAGGAACCGAGTTGAAACCAAATTTGAGAATACTGAGAGAAGATTGCCCTCTTATTAGGTTTCCTATGACAGAAGAGCCAGAAAACTCATCAACTTGCGTCGGATACAGGGGCCAAACTTATCCATGTCGTTGTGAGTGGAGTGGTTCTGGAGGATCGCAATCTTTTACAGTTTCACATGGTTTTCAAATACCCTCCACGTGCAAAACTTTATGCCGACCTTATCTTTTACTTGATAATTTTAATTATTTTAATTAAATTTAATTCAGAAACTTTCAAAGTATAAAACAATTAAATGACGACCAAAACAATTAAATATTAAAATAATATACAATCCACCTTTATATATTAATTTGTAAGATATTTTCTTACAAAACAATTCCATTTCCGAACGCATTTTCGTTTCGCTGAGATATTTTATTAAACGATTGAATGCGACATCTTCGTTTCCAGACGGCAAGATAATGAAATCTCTAGTCTGACTCTTCTATGTTCGTTCTCATTTTGGCATTGTTTGTTTTGTTTTTTAATTTAAATATTAATTTTGTTTAAAATGAGTTGGAATTATGAATTCAAATTGTAAATTTTTTATTAAAATTATAATTTTAAACAGTTAAATTTATATAATTTAAATGTTTTATAAAATTTTGAACACTAAATTTCAATAAAATAATTCATAATTTCAATAAAATAATTCATAATTAGGCACCTACAGATTAGCTGCTCATGTTTAAATTAATCGGAGAAACTTAAAGCTCTAGTGTGGTGATATAGATGGGCACCTATTGTACTGGAGATATCTGATTTCTTTCATGCGTATCCTCATATCGTGGAAGGTGTTACTTCGTTCCGATCCTAATACTTATCTCCATCTTTCAAAAGTTCAATCACTCACCCCAAAAGTTAAATCAATATATCAAATCAGAATGCACATAAACTCATCCAAATCGTTTATCGTGCGTTTTTTTTTCAAAATTATGAGGAGCATGGTTGGTGAGATAGGCAACACCTTCGTAAAACGTTCTTTCGTTGATGGAACATTGAGAGAGTCCCTTTTCTTATCTTTCTTGTACATCCATTGCCGCTGTTGAAAGCAGATCATGCGCATAGTGGAGTAGTTAGTTTTATGGTGGGAAAATATGTGGAAATGATCCGTCCAGCGGAGGCCCACCACTGCTTGTGTTGACTCAAATGATCCGTCCAGCGTGAATGTGAGAATCTCTCTTTACCTATTATTCAAGGACGACAACAATCAACAATGGTCAGCTTCCTCATTTAAAATAAAAATTGAGGCCATTTGAAATAAAAAATTTCCTGGTTTCATATACATATTTTTTGGAAATTGTAATTATTTTCTTAGAGAGTAGTTTAAATTTAGAGTTTAGTGAGTTAGAGTTTTGTTTTATTTTGAGAAAAGTCAAATATAGCTAATTTGTATGTTGAAGTTATTTTGAGTGAGTTAAATAGTTTATGTTGAGTTCAATAAAAAAAAGGCAATGATATTGTTTTAATATTGTGCATTTCAACAAATTCATATCTGAACTGAGAAAGGAATACAAATTAGGGAAACTTGCAAAGCCAAAAGCTAAATTAAAAAGACCAATACTTTAAAAAATGCTTTCCAAAGTGTCACAGGTTTAAGAAGTTAAAAGTGCGACAGTTTGGTGCAACAACCCTACGTTGGTAGTGCAAAAGAATCGACAATAACCATTTATTAAAAGACGGTCAGCAAAATCCAAAAAAAGTTAAATAATTCATAGTTTCAAAGTTTTTATAAAATAGTCCCGTGGGTCTTTTCTTTATATTAAATCAATACCTGACCGTCCTTTTGAGATTCTAAAAGGGTTTTCGTTATTCATAAAGTTTTTTTATTTTTTTTTATTTTTTATAAATAAAGTGTTTTATAAAGTCTTAAAAGGGCTTTGCAATAAAGTTTTAAAAAAAGCTTTAAAAGGACCGTGGTTACATGTTTTGAGTGGAGTGTTTTAAGTGAAAAATAAGTAATAAAAAAAAAAGAATGGTCGTATGAATGAGTCTTTTTAAGTTGATAAAAATTTTCTTGTCAAAAGTTAAAACTATTAAAAAGATTGAAAAGGTTTATTTGAAAAGGTTTGTAAATAAAGATTAAAGAAAAAAAAAGTTTTATTGAAAAGTGAATTTTGGCTTTGCACTATTTTGTTTGTTTGTAAATTTTTTAGTTTTTTTTTTGGTTGTCAAGGATGACAATGATTTTGGGTGAAGATGGTGTTTTACTCTGCGCATATTGAAAATCATATATTTTCATTTGAGTTGGTGCCGAAGTAAGTCGTAGTCTTAAAAAAATTTACAGAATAATCTAGAAATTTTGATAAGATTATGAATAATTTTGGCAAAGATTTTTGAAAATTTAGAAATAGTAGTTAAACTTTAGGTTAGTCCTAGCTCCTCTTCGAGGAAGGCCGAATGGTCTAGTATTAAAAATGTTCTACTGTGCACATGTAATGACTTTGTAATGGCTTTGTTTCTATTGAAATGGAGCATTTAACTTAATTTCTCAGATTAAAATTAATATTTGTTTGATAATTTTTCCCATTTTCTATGGGAACAATTTAAAATAAAGAGAAATTGGAATATATTAGAAAAGTTAGGCCAAATTTCATAAGTATTATGAGGAGACTAACAATTTACATAAAAAACTAAACATACATAAGGATATATCAGATTCGTAATACCCGATGACCGAAGAGCGCGACCGTGGAAAACACCAGCGCGGCGACGAGGACGACCGTGGCAAACACCAGCGTGGCGACGAGGAGCTGCGGCGACGAGAAACAGCGACAGAGAAAACGCGGGAGAAACAGCGACAGCAACAGCGACAGAGAAAACACGGGAACAATAAACCACATAACTTCGCGGGCGATTTATTTATAGAAAATAGTTTGGCCGAACTATTTTAAATGTAAAAGTTCGGCCGAACTTTAGTTGCCGGTTTTCCAATCTCCGGCAAAAATTATGTTTTCCCGCGCCGTAAGTAAGTCGTCAGGCTAAACGGAATCACGAGTTCGGCCAAACTTTAAAAACAAGTTCGGCCGAACTATTTCATAGTTCGGCCGAACTCGATAAAATGTTCGGCCGAACTATTTCCGAAAAAAAATTTCAACCCGCAATTCTCACAAAAGTGTAACCCAGGTTCACGTTTCCGCCCTTGAAATTTTATCAATGGCAGGGAAAGAGATAACAAGTAGGGTTTGGGATTTCACATGGGGATCAAAAGTATAAAGGGATATGGGAACACTGAAAATGGGACTATGGCTGTGAGACTGTGGTAAATCTAACAGTGACAATAATGGCATTCCATAGCAAGAGCATATATGTTATTGAAACAAGTTTGAAACACCAACAATATCACCAACACTTCTTTCAAAACCCTATGGAGAAATTTTGGATGTAGACATAGGGTTAAATTTTGACCATTCAAACACTTGTTTTCTCCGCCTTTAAACCACCACAACATATCCAAAAATCATTGAGCAGGCTTTAACACACTTACTTGGAGGCGAAAAGATGATTTGAATTGATTTTGGGTGAAGGAGGGTAATTTTCCGGCCTTAGGGCTCTATGCGCCGCGTGCATGCCCAATGCGCCGTGTGCAGTGGGTGCGCCGCACCTGTGCAAAGATGAACTACTGAATTTGGTCCAATGCGCCGCGCGCTCCTTTGTATGCGCTGCGCTTGTCTTAACACACACAGTCGGCTTCAAAACTACAATTTCGTCCCTCCATTCTTCAATTCGACCTCTGCTTGAATTTTCTGAATATGTCTTGATGTGAATGGGTTAAATAGAAATGAGAAATATCTTGCAAGAGATGGTTTTGATTTTTAGTTCATCAAAAACCCACTTCATAATGTTTTTTGCTTGGCACTTTATCCTTTCATTGAACTTCTGTCCTTTGGCTTTTTACACTGAATTTCTGAGTTTTGGACTGATGAAATGATTTGATTTTTGCAGGGATGTTGGCGTTTGGACTTCAGCAAAGACCAGAGGCTGCATTGAAATTTTTTATGGTAGAAAAAATACATGATTGTTACAAAAAATGAATTTGACAATTTCTTGTTCAAAACAGAGTTTTGAACAAGAAATGTCCTCAAATGTGTTCGATGATGAAAATTTGAATTAAGAACCTTTTCGAGACCATCCTCATGGCATGTGGGAATTTATTAAATATATCGAAAGACTGAACCCTAGACTCTAGAACTAAAAGACTCATGTTGACCAAAGTAATCATTTATGACCATGGATGACGCGAACTGAACTTCGATGAATTTTGAAGAGTTTAATTAGCCCAGCAGGTACAAGCATGAGGGAATACAAGAAGACCAAACCCTCTCTTCAGTCAATGGCATGCCCCTAGCGAAATGCAACGAAGTGAAGTGAGCGAGACACCTAAAAATGATATGCAAAAAGCGAAATGATCTCTGACGGAGGGCTGTAAGGACCGACTCTAACAACACTAACCTAATGTATTAACTTTGTTATATACCTTTATCCTGTGTTAATTAATTCCTTTATATATATTCTCCACCCATATTTTCATTTTAACCTATGTTCTATTTTCCCCACATGTTATAGAACCCCTCATCCCATTGGTTTAAATTATTAAACTCTGCTTATATACCTGTCCCACTATATATAATCCCTGCCAGTTATGAACTTACATCTACCCACATCCCATTTGTTAAATATAAATAATCTTCGCCTATCATAATACACTCCCGACTGTGTATTAAACCTTATTTTAAATACATATTTAAACCTCCCGCGTCATTTGAAACCCTGGCCCCCACGCAATCAAACATTACAACTCTATCGCACAATCCAAGCCATTTGCCTTTCACCCGCCAGATCCAATGACAGTTATCCCTTGTCGCACATTCCTTAGTGCGATAGTTATCACGCCTTGAACATTGAGATAGGCATGGTTTTCAGGCTTTCTCTCACTGCTACGGGTCTTAATCATATTGGATCACATCAATCAAACTAATTCCTCTTACTACCTTTGAAGCTTGTGAACACTGCTTGATGGTTTTTTCCTCCCCTGCGCCCAAACCACTCATCCATTTGAATTGGACGCTCATTCAATGCATTCACCGTTGAAAGAAAATTCTTATAAACTACCCATTTGCACTCTTTTTACTCTTATGTTACCGTTTTCACACAGAAGAAGCATTGCAGACTAAAAAAGACCACTGCTAAATCCATTTTTAAGCCTAAATGAAACAAAATTCACCAATGTTTTTGGTACAATTGTTGCAGAAGTCATCCAAGTGCTATAAAGACCAACAAAAGCTTCTGAAAGCTTTCTACAACCTTAAAAACCCTCCTACAAAGCAAAACTTCAATTTTCCCAAGCATTCTTTAGAAGAAAAGACTCATTCATTGATCTAAAAGAGTAATGCAATTAATCAAATCATTTAGGAGCCTTTAAACCTAAAGAAAAATCCATTTAATTCCTAAATCCTTTATTCTATAAACCCTGAGCAATCCTTTCACAGATTTTGAAACCCTGGATTATTAAAAATCACAGATTGAGTGAACTGAAGAAGTTTAAGTCATCTACAGACCTGAGAAAACCTTCTATGACCTTCAAACCCTTTCCTACAATACTTATGAATCCTTTTTGCATAAAATTGATGTCTTAAGATTGTTTTTTATCACAGAGAATGCACTACATGCCCTAGATATCTTTTGCAGAAACTCTAAAATCCTGCAGTTGCTATTTTGTTACAGAGATTACAGTTTGTTTAATTGAATAATTTTAAAACCTTTTTGCAGACAATGGATAGCCCCTGTTCTATCCAAATCCTTCTGCAAACTATTAAAACTTCCAGAGGTATTCCTACATGCCTAAATCATTGTTTCTAAGGTCAAAAGAGTATTGAAATTGATAAATTAAGCAAAGTAATGGCTTCCAGAATTCTATCAGTCAATCCTCTACAACCCCCTGTTGTAGATGTAGAGAACATTCCACTAGCAGATACAAACTCCAAGATTACTGATATAGTGACAGAATCCAACATTCTTGAGCTCCACTGTTGGAGCCAAGAAAAATTCCTAGATCAGGATGATGAAGTGTTCATATGGGAATCAAATTTGCAAAAATATGTTGTTCCTCATACTTACCAATGCCCAGAAGTAATCAAACTCTTCTAATCATGTTACTCTCCTGATCAAAGATCCATAGTGAACTCTGAGGAAGAAGTTTTGTTTACCATTACATCTGAGTCTATCAACCAGATGTTACACATATAGTCTGGGCCAAATGAAGTTACTTTGTCCATTGAAGCCCTCACTCAGTTATACTTGGATCTGGACTTCCCTAAGAGGTTCCATATTTTTCAGACCTGCAGGCCTTCTTATGTGGAAATTCCCAAGCTAAATCCTCCATACTCTTCAGCTAAATTCTCTAAAAGGACAAAACATATTATTTCCATGTTGTCTTTCATTCTTGGATATTTTACAGATGAACATGATGATGTTGCAGTGCTTGGTTTCTTGTCTATTTTTACACCTGGTCAGCCTCTTGCTACCATTTTTAACTTTGCCCAATACTTTGATTGCAGTATCCATGAAAAATTGGTCAAAATGCCTTATGAAGGTGTTTTTAAGTACTCTTCATTCCTATTTCACATGTTCCTATATTTTCAGCCTGAGAAGTTTAATATAAGCCTTCAGAAGCTTGATGTGGAAGGAAATCCACAATCAATCATCTTTTGGACTTCCTTGATAAGGAAAGATTCCAATGAGTTTACCTATACATATTTTACAGATTTCTTTATCCATCCCATAGTCAATTTTTTGAACAACAATATACATCCCAGAATTAGTAATGAAATCAAGAAGGTTTTGCAATTTTTTGAGCATAATAGGACAGTTGATTGGTACTTGTACCAAAATCACACTGAAATAAGAATTTATGGTTCAAGTCTTATCCCTTATAAGCTGCCCAAATACCTCCCTATGAGGTTATTTGCCCTGGAATACATAAGCCAGCTTCTAAATTCAGATGTAGTTAATTTCTTAATAGCAAAGAATAAAACACAATTCAAGTTGAAGAACTAGGTTGGCCCTTTTATCTGAAATAATAGAGAGGTAGGTACAGAGGCAGAAAAACAGTTGCAGGAGTTCAAGTTCAGTCCTATTTTCCTATGGTATTATGACCCCCTTGGTGTTATTAGTAAATGAGAGTTAAATGCAAATTAACTCCATATGTACATGAAAAGAAGCCAGAGATTCATAAATTCTCAAACCAATCTAAATGGTTAGAGAACACATTGGTAGAGGCAGAGAAGCAAAGTGATATTAGTCAAAGTGATACTAGTCAAACTTTGCAAACTCCAGCCCAAGAAGACAAAATTGTGAAGCGAAACATAGACGAAGGATCCTATATAGAAGAGACTACAATAGAGACTAAATTCAAATTGAGATATAATAAAAATCCAAAGCTAAATCCTACCAATAAAGAAAAGGAGACAATAGAGGTGATTGATACAGAGATTGCAGAAAAAGACAATGCACCTCCTACAATAATTGAAGAGGAATAGCAGCCCACAACTTCAAAGACACATCTAATTCAGAAACAACACAGCATTGAAGTTTCTTCATCTAAGAAAACAACAGAAAAAGACATGGATATAAAAGAAATATACAAAGAAATCAAAGCCAGAAATGAAGAAATTAAGATAGAAATATATTCTCAGTATGTGAAACAAACTCCTAGCATCCAAAATAGGCTACTTTCAGCCTTTGACTATAAGAATAAAAAGATGCAGATTTCATTTCTTCAACCTACATTGCAGACTCCTAAGACATCCTCAGATTACAAAAAGATAGATTTTGAAGTCCTAGTCCAAGATATTCATCCTATGGATCAAATTGAATTTCATAAGTGGGCACGAGAGATGATTTATTGCACAATGACCACCAAAGCTATGAGTGCACAAAAACTACAAAACACCCTGGTAAATGTCAGGGATCAGCTCAAATTGGAGAAAGTATATTCACAGGCAAAGGACACTAGAATTAATTCCTTGGAAGAGCTAGTAATTGAAGTAGGATATGATCCTAAAAATGTAAAATTCGTAGAAGAATTGATCAAAAGGAAAAATGCAGACATTGCTGCATTAAGGAAGAAACTAAAGATGTCCCCTACAGAACATCCTCAAGCCAAGTAAGTCTTACAGGATACAAATCATAAAGATGAGATGATGAGTGTCATTTTACAGTTAACAACTCAGATAAAGGAAATGGAGATTGAAATGGACAAATTGGTCTAGGATAAAGAAGCCAACAAAGAACCAGTCCCAGTCACAATGATTCCTGTAGTTACAACAATTGCACCTTCTAATTTGGCAGAATCATTGGCTCTTAATGTCCCAATGGCCACATCACTTCCAGTTACTTCATCTACAACTTCAACCACAGAATCTTCGACAACAACAACACAAAATTCAGATGAAGTAAGCAACTTAGTAAAGGCTATGCAAGATATGTCTATTCAAAACAATGAGATAAATAAACTTAAAGAAAAGCTCAAAAATATTAAAGATGCAAAGAAAATTGCTCAAATAAATGCTAAGAATGAAGAACAAAAAGCCAACAGATTGAATGAGCAACTAAAAAAGTTAGAAAAAGAACTCACACTGAAGGAACCAATGGCAGATGTCAAGCAGCAGCTGTGGTCCAATATCATTGAGGCAGTCAATGATATTTCGCGATCCATACAGGTCATATATGAGCATAAAGACTTAGTGAAATCAGTAAGAGAAGAAATCCAGAAGATCAAAGAAGAGCTTGGAAAGAAACCTAAAGAAGCTCTTTAAATCATCAAGTTTCTTAATTCTAAGAACAGGCAAGAGCTAGATGAGATTGGAATTAACGATAGAACAAAGACCATCCTCGAATTTAGGAAGGTAATCTCTAAAAAGAATTTGATGACACAGTTGGAAGAGAAATGCTAAGACATGGAAATTTCTATCACTAGGTTCATTATCAAATTTGATATTCTAAGGCAAAAAGGCCTTCCCAATCCTCTAGTTATTAATGATAGATTAATGAAGCAGGATGATTATGATAAAAAGATAAGAGAGTTTTCCAGGGAACAAGTGAACAATTCAGCCTTACAGGGAATCCCAACAGGGAAGGTGCTCTATAAGAATTTTGAGAATTTGTTTTACTTACAGCATGAAGTAAAACACTTATTTGTGAACAAACAAACATTCTCAAAGTATACTGAAGCTAATGAAAACTTCAGAAGGATGATGAAGATAAAACTACCAGAGGCAGAATTCTAGGAAAAATTAACTGATTGACTGTGAAATCAGATTGAAGTAAAAAATAGAGCTTGTTGTTTTTACATTAACATTTATAGTTTTACAGTGAAAGAGTATCAGGATAAAGAGAATAAGATGAAAGAGTATCAGTTCCATATCAAAAGTTTAAAGTGAATCAACAATTACAAAGAAAATATGAAGTTTCCAGCGTGAAGGACACCTCATTGTCCAGCTGCAACCTGCATTGAACAAAAAAGAGATAAAGCAGTAACAAAATCAAGACAACAAACCATTTTATTTCAATAAAAAAGGGACAGCTAGTGTTAGTTAGAATGTTGTCACTATATTCTTGCATGAAGATATTTTTTTTCCATGAATAATTCCTAAGTTTATTTTAGGATATTTTGTATGAGTTTTGTATAAATATTTCTCATTTGGAAGTAATGAGGGTGGATGAATTGTTGAACATTTCTGTAGTTGTACTCTTCTGAACCTAAGGGTTTTTGTACCAATTTCAAGTCAGCAAACTGGATCAAAGCAATAAAGCATCATATTACAGGATTCATGTGTTGGGCCACTACAATGAAGTATTTTCACTTGTTTCTTTGTCAATTTCTTCTGTTTTCCATCAATAATTAAATGTGTTCTAAATCTAAATGATAAATCAGGAATTGTTACTTCAAAATATGTTAAAAGCACTATGTTTTGATTGATTATCATTTATATGTTTTCCACTGATATCTAGAATAGAGATTCCTTCATTTCTCCCTAGTTTTGATTGAACTCTGTCTTTTCACTCATAATCCAGATTTAAGAACCCTTAATTGTTCTTTTATCCCAATCAAAACCATTTCACCATCAACCTTGAAGATCTGAAGTGACTCAGCTATCTTGCCCTGTAAACATTTCCCTTTAGAACTTGATCTTGATTTGACTGCTTGACACATTGACTCCATTTTCCCAATGGGATACATACATATAAATATCCATCTAAGTAAGTGATTTCACCACCAAATCAAATTAAAACCCAAAACCAATTTACCCTACATAACTAGCTTGAAATCAAATACAATCAACAAAGATAAATCATATAGAGAGAGCCCTCTCTGAGCATTATGAAGGCTAGATCCTAAGGCTTAAAAGTAGGTTTGTGGTTACCTCTAATATTCTTTAAACTAAAATAAATATCTCACAACTTTGAGAATTATTGGAGTGATAACAGGTTGTTCAACATATACCTCCTCTTTCAACACTCCATTTAGAAATGTTGATTTCACATCCATTTGGTAGACTGTCCACTTTTGTTGTGCTGCAATGGACAACATTATCTGCACTGTTTCCATCCTTACAACTTGTGCAAAGGTTTCTTCATAATCTCTTCCTTGTTGTTGCTTGTAGCCTTTCACAACAAGTCTTGCTTTATGCCTTTCTATCTTGCCTTCAGCATTGCTCTTGGTCTTATAGACCAATTTTACTCAAATGACTTATTTACCTTGTGGGAGGTCCACTAAATCGCATGTGTCATTCTTTTCTATTGCTCCAATCTCTTCATTCATTGCTTCAATCCATTTTTCTTCTTTTACTGCATCTTCAAAATAGATTGGGTCATCAACATGAAAAAAAATGCAAATAAAGAATTCATACCATTATTATTATCAACTTATTGCTCATAAATTTCACTCAAGTTTCTGAATCTTGGTTTTCTTGGTGTGCTTGGAGTTCCACTTAAAATCGTGGGAGTTTTTGATCCTTGTGGTGTGCTTGGAGAAGCACTTCCTTGATTTCTCAAGGTTGTTTTGTTGCTTCCTTGTGGTGTGCTCTGTTGAGCTTGTGTAGGTGGAGGAGGAGCCACCACGGAGGAATTATTTGCTGCTATGCATTCCTCTTGCTCTTCATGAGACATACATGTCTTCACATTCACCTTTTTCTCTAAGCTTCCATCCCAAGCTTCTTCTTCAATGAGCTGCACTCTGCTGATTATAAATTTCTTGGTTGATGGATTATAGAGTTTGTAGGCCTTGGATTCATCACTATATCCAATAAAGATACACTTCTCTCCCTTGTTTTCCAAATTCTTTCTTATTTGATATGGGACATGCACATATGCCACACATCTGAATAATCTCATGTGAGTGACAAACTGCTTTGTTCCACTCCATGCTTTTTCAAAAACTCTATTCATAACATCTTTGGTTGGACATCTATTTAAAATATAAGCTACAAATTTACAGCTTCTGCCCAATACTCATTTAGCAAATTCTTTGCCTTCAACATACTTCTGACCATGTCCATGATGGTCCTATTCTTTATTTTTGCAACACCATTTTGTTGTGGTGTGTACCTTGTGGTAAACTTCTTGTGTATGCCATTCTCCTTACAGAAATGTAGGAAATATTTGGATATATATTCTCCTCCTCTGTCAGTTCTCAGCACTTTGATGTAGTGCCCACTTTGCTTCTCTACAAGAGCTTTGAAGTGGTAGAACTTTTCAAAAAATTCACTCTTGTATTTCAAGAAATAAAGCCATGTATTTCTTGTATACTCATCTATAAATGTCAAGACATAGTGACTGCTAGCTAATGATGGTATTTTCATTGGTCCGCACAAATCTGAGTGGACAATATCTAAGGGTGCCTTTGCCCTTATACTCTTTCCTGTTGGAAAGGATTCTCTGTGTTGTTTTCCCAAGATGCAGCCTTCACATAGGTTTTCTGGCTTCTCTATGAGTGGTAATCCCTTTACCATTCCTTTTCTATGCAAGAGGTTCATACCTCCAAAATTGAGATGTCCAAATCTCAAATGCCATAACCAGTTTTTGTCTTTCACTTGTTCTTGAAAGACCTCTTGTGTGATTGCTGCTACTACAGCTCCTTCCTTCAAGTATGATTTGATCTTGAGAGGAAACATCATATTCTTTGTCATATGTACTTCTGCAATGACTCTTTTACTTGGAGGTGTGTCCATGATTTTGCATACATTATTCTTAAAAAGTACATTGTATCCCTTATTCACGAGCTGTCTAATGCTCAGAAGGTTACATTTCAAGCCAAGTGCATAGTAGACATCTGGCACAAATTTCTTTTCTCCCTTCCTTGTGAGTATTGATACTCTTCCTTTCCCCATGACAAAGACTTTACTGTCAGTCCGTGTTGTCACTTCAGACTTCACATTTTCATCCAAATTGACAAACATTGCTATGTTTCCAGTCACGTGGTTACTAGAACCTGAGTTTAAGAACCATACATCTTCATGGTTTTCTTGTGCTATATTACAAGTTAGAAGCACATTACTCTGGTTCTTATTTTCTTTTGCAAAATTTACATTTTGTCTATTATTAATGTCATTTTGTTTCTTTCTACATTGATCTGGATTTTTATGCAAGAACGCAACATAATACAGATATAACCATAAACACAGAGATGCAGCGGAAATAATGCTCCATTTTATTAATAAAATAATGACTGAAATAAGCTTACAAACATAATGGAAACAATCTAGGGCGTTGGTAGCATATCTCTTAGAAGAGATGTAGCGTACACAAGCCTCTAAACTGTGCTACATTGAGGCTCGAAGGCCTATTACAGACATAATGGAAATATATGAGCTAGGGTATTGGCAGCGTATCCTTAAGAAGAGATGTGATGGCTACCAGCCCCTGAATTGTGTTACAATGAGGCTCGAAGGCCTATTTATTTTTGAGAAACAATGTAAAACCTGAAACATCCAAAAACCTAACCCTAGGAGATGAACTGCCAAAACTGTGGGCCCCGCTTGGGTAAATTGGTGTTTCAACTTTCTGGGGCGTAACTTTGGCATACGATCTCCGTTTTATGTGCTCAATAGCTCGTTAGAAAGATCTGTTTGAGGCTCGGTCGCTCTCGGTTTTCCCAAAAAACATCGTTTAGGGCCTCAAAACGGCTCCGAAAGTTCAGGACCTGAAAAACTGCTAAAAATAGTAAGTTGTGCTGAAAATTAAAAACGAAAAGAATTGATGGCGGGGGCTCAAATGGAATAGGTGGGTGGCCATCGATATCCATCTGGATCATTAATGCCCCAAAACAGCTTCGGTGTGCATGACCTGAAAACCTGCTAAAAATAGTAAGCTGCTGGAAGTGAAAAGCTACAAGAATTGATGTTGCGGGTCCAAATGGAATAGGTGGGCAACCACCGATATCCACCTGGATCATACATTCATTGGCATAATGCCATATTTTTTACAATAATGACATTGGATTAGGATTTATCATACCTTTGTCCTTGTGCATGGTGTTGGCTTAAGACTTCGCTTTGATTCTGGTTGCTGGCCCTTCCGCTTATGCTTGGAGGGTTTTTTCTTCCACCTCTATATGGGCTTCTTCCTCTTCCTCGATAGTTTGATATTCCTTGACCTCTACCTTGACCAAAAGACATTTGTGTCTAGAAGGAATTATCCAATGAGGAGTTCACTGTTCTATTCAGTCTATGTTCATGAGACATCAGGGATACACAAAGCTCATCCACTGAAAATTGTGAGAGATCCTTTGTCTCTTCTATTGCCACTGCTATGGCATCAAATCTTGATGGTAGACTTCTCAAGATTTTTTCCACTATTCTTATTTCCTCAAGTGTCTCTCCATGATACCTCATCTAGGTAACCAACCCAATCACATGTGTGAAGAATGAGTCTATGTTATCAGACTCTTTCATATAGAGAGTTTCAAAATCTCTCCTCAACATTTGTAGCTTTGTTGTCTTCACTTTCTCCATGCCTTGATAGGCTGTCTTGAGAATATCCCATGCCTCTTTAGACTTTTTTCCTGCTGCAATCCTTGGGAAAATATTCTCGTGTACTACCTGAAAGAGATAGAAGAGGGCTTTGGAGTCCTTCTTCCTATTGTCTTTCAATAGGTCTCTTTCTGTTGTTGTCAAAGCATTAAGCACTGCTGCATCTCCTGGTTCTGGGAAGCCATTTTCCACAAGCTCCCATATATCTTGTGAAGCAAACAGGGCCCTCATTTTAATGGCCCAATAATCATAATTTTTACCACTGAACTGTGATAATTGTGGATTTGTCAAGCTCTTGCCTACTACTGCCTTTGTAAAAGCTTTCTCACTGCTGGATACTTCTGCTTCTACAAACAAAAATAATCTTACAGCTTCTTTAGTAAAGAAAGCTCGTTCTTGTACTGAGAGCCTAGACCTGCTCTGATACCATGTTGGAAATATTTAACGAAACAATAACAGAGGGATGCTTCCACCGCAACACAAACAATGCAACAAATTGCGAAAATAAACAATACATAGACACACAACGTATACATAGGAGAGGAACGAACTTCTATTTTTATTAAACTCTTAGAAAAAAATAAAATTACATTTCTTATACAAAACGGCCGTAGCCTGAAAACCTAATTCTAATCAATGCAATTCAATGCAGATTCATTGCTGAACGGAGATTCAACAACTTCTCGTCCTTCTGCTGTCGAAAGACCCATTTCTACATTAAATCGGCACGCATGCCATATTCTAGTTTATACATGAAAACACGTAAAAACACGTTCACAACATAAAAGGGCAGAATTCAAATAATATCGGTTCCAGCTCTGAAACCTCATCGCATTCGGCGCTTCATCACAGATCGCAGATCGACGAACTCAACTCTTAACTGGTGCGAACACGGGTAAACTTAAATGGATGCGAATGTGATGTGCGATAGCACAATTTCATCACATGACAAATAATATAACTTTCGAATGGCGGAAAGTAAGTGGTAAACAATGCGAAGTGCGCTCTGTGGTGCGGCTAATTGTTGGTAAGTGTGGTAAGGGAAATACAAAGGAATAAGGTGCAAAACAAGGTTTCGGCTCATGCAGTAAGGTTAAGGTAGGTCCTGTCGAATATCGCATCGACGGTAGAATAACATATGGTGGATGGCTTAAGGTTAAAACAAAAAGCTTGCGATTGCACGTTGCGGGCAAAAGGTAAGTTAAAGAAGTGGCTCAAAATAATAAACGTAGAGGATGGCTCGGGTACTCTGTTTGTTGTGGTTGCGTGAAAACGCGTTCGAGCTCTTGGATCCTTGCTTGTCCTTCTCTGCACAAAATTGATTTAAGTGTGGGCTGTTGTCGCTTCTCATTCATGGTGGTGGTTGGGAGTATAATTCCAACATCTTGCCCTACCTGTAGACATTGTCTTCATTATGATGGGTCAAAGTCAAACCACACTGAGCCCACCAAATTATATGTTTGGAAAGCATAGACACATCAACCGAGAGCTTGTCAGGATTCTGGTGCAATCATCGACTTAGAGTTTGGGGTGAGTCAATAGAATCATATGTCGTTGACGTTATTATACTTAGGCTAATACTCTGTGCCTGTCAAAAGAATTTGATGACTGTAATGACTCTTGAGATGACTGTAATGACTCTTGAAAAGGTAATATGGAAATTTTTAGGATTTTTAAGATTTTCTTTAATTTTAGTAACGAAAGATGTATCATGCCATAAATGTTTCTATGTTTATCATCGTTTAATGTTTATTATGTTTACTAATCATTTAATTAATTAATTGTGTTTGACAAATCAAATTGTGTACATCATGTACATGTTTGAATTGATTTTGAATAGGTGTAATATTAAAGCATTTTTGCAAAAAAAATTAACTAATCACCTCTAAAATTAGCTAAATAAAAGAAATAAAAAGCAAGTCAAATATAATTTATTTACATATTTTAAATAATAAATAAACAATAATACTTTTAAATTTATGTTTTTTTTTTTAATGTAAGAATATGAATATATATTCATTTAATTTCAGATGTACCAAGCAAAAAGAGATAAAATCTTTCAAGTTGCAAATCTATATTTTTAAGTGCACAATTTAACAAAAAAAAATTACACCTCAATAAATCCAAAATCAAATAAATCAATATATAAATTTTAAGCACAATAATGATATATATATATAGATATACTTACTTTTATCGATATTTTTTAATATACATCTATTTAATTATTTTTATTATTAATATTTTTAAAATATTAAATATCAACCTTTAACTAAATTTTATCTCTAAGAGATCCGGTCACATGGTGTATTGATTCCTTTTTGCACCTCATTTATCTTATTAAGATAAAAATACTTGGATACTTATAGAGTACTTATCGTATAATCTATGTCAATTTATCGAATAATGACATAGACGTAGACGATTTGGGGATCACTTGATTCTCTATATAGTCACAACAACTTCACTATTTGCAACAAAAATGTTATAAGTTAATAAATATTCATTGCAACTTCTCATAAGTTTTTAATTTATCGTTAATGTACAATTATATTGATTAGTGTAACTTCAGTCACTCAGAAAGTTGAAATCTTTCCTAAAATTTCCACGTAACCTTGTAAAACCAGTCATTACAGTCACCAATTTATTTTTCTTTTGACAGGCACGGAGTATTTGAAATTGCAAGTCCACCTTTCTCCGTAGATATTCCGTCTTGATTTTACTGTCGCTTGATACCTTAATTACATCAAGATCAATGAAATTTGATGACAATTATGTTGGAAATTTCTGGGTAATTTCTTAACAAAACAGAGGAAATAGAAATTCCTCTTTTACAACACAGTTTTTAAAATAAAATTAAATTTCAGAGAGACAAACAGAGATATGAAATATCAACTCTATCTCATTTAAAAAAAACCGCTGTTACAATTTTTCCTCAACTAGAAGACTTACAAAATAATTTGACTGCCGCAAACACAGTTCAAAAATTATCACTCTGTCATTCACTAAAATATCACTCTGTCTTTTATAAAACAAACGCTGCTGTGTATTTCCAAATTCGCACTCTTTGTCTTTTACAAACGCACTCTGTTGTGCAAAAAAAAACATCTAAATTTAAAAACATGACTTTGTTCTGTATATAACAAAAATATCTCAGATTGAATTTAATGTCATTCGTTGACAAAAAATCACCACTTAAAAATTCATTTATGACATCATTACTATGCCAACACCACTTGGAAATCACATTAATGTCAAATCTACATGGTGACACCTAGATTTTTCTTTCCTCCACTACTGGAAAAACATTCACTTTTTAATACCTTTCGGGCCTTTTAATATATATGTGTTATATATATTAAAAATAAAACAAATAACGTTAAAACATTAATGCCCCAAGTCGTATTAACATATATGTATGGGCCCCGCTGCGGATGACGTCAGCAGCTTCCGGGAGGGTTGACAACTCCGCCTGCCCATCATGCAGACCCCCGCGGAATTGGCCTTCCGCCTTGTCTATTCCCTGCCTTTTCTGGGCAGTTGGAAATTAATTCCAACAAATTAGCTATGTACTACTCACAGGCTGACATGCTTCCTTCCAAACTGTGTGCAACAATGCTGTCGTTTGCCTTCATGGTACACTCGAACACAGGTGCGCTCTCACTATAATATCTATCGACTCACCCCAAACTCTAAGTCGATGATTGCGCCAGACTCCTGAGAAGCTCTCGGTTGATGAAGCGTCTGCGCTTCCCGGACATATAATTTGGTGGGCTGAATATTGTGGTTTGACCCATCAGAATGAAGACAATGTCTACAGGTAGGGCATGAAGAGTGAGAACGAAGCCATTTGTCTACACATTCCATGTGGAAGCCATGGTTGCAGCTCGGCAACACTCTCACATCTTCTCCTCCCACAAATTCAGCCAAGCAGATAACACACTCCGTTGCAAGCTGTGGCATAATAGATTTCCCATAAATGAGACACGGGAGCGCTTTTATGGATTCGTCGTTCATGCCAGTATTAGCTCTTCTGGTGGCCATATGATCATGCCATGACCTCCAAATATTCTCCCATGGAACAACTAAAGCCAGACCCGCCAGAGATATGGCGGCGCAGAACAACGCAAAATGAACAACGATAGTGCTTTCTGTCATAGCAGGTCTAATCGCCTCTTGCAAACTTGGGTATGACGGCTCCATTGAAGAGAACTGATGAGTGGCTGCCTCTAAAACCATTCGTCCCTTACTCATGGAGAAAAGCCCAAATCCCGGGGAGTTTGTTAGTCAATGCAACATAAAAAGACTTGTCAGGAAACGATTTCAAAGAGGACTCATTCTTTCTGCCCAAACTGAAAGTCAAACTCAGAAATGTCGGGTTGAAGAAAGATGTTTAAGCAGACTGCAAACTAAAGGGATGCTAGATTGCAAAGAGGAACCGAGTTGAAACCAAGTTTGAGAATACTGAGTTGAAACCAAATTGCCCTCTTATTAGGTTTCCTATGACAGAAGAGCCAGAAAACTCATCAACTTGCGTCGGATACAGGGGCCAAACTTATCCATATCGTTGTGAGTGGACTGGTTCTGGAGGATCGCAATCTTTTACAGTTTCACATGGTTTTCAAATACCCTCCACGTGCAAAACTTTATGCCGACCTTTTCTTTTACTTGATAATTTTAATTATTTTAATTAAATTTAATTCAGAAATTTTCAAAGTATAAAACAATTAAATTACAACCAAAACAATTAAATATTAAAATAATATACAATCCACCTTTATATATTAATTTGTAAGAAATTTTCTTAAAAAAAAATCCATTTCCAAACGCACATTCGTTTCGCTGAGCTATTTTATGAAACGATTGAATGCGACATCTTCGTTTTCAGACGGCAAGATAATGAAATCTCTAGTCTGACTCTTCTATGTTCGTTCTCATTTTGGCATTGTTTGTTTTATTTTTTAATTTAAATATTAATTTTGTTTAAAATGAGATGGAATTATGAATTCAAATTGTAAATTTTTTATTAAAATTATAATTTTAAACAGTTAAATTTATATAATTTAAATGTTTTATAAAATTTTGAACACTAAATTTCAATAAAATAATTCATAATTAGGCACCTACAGATTAGCTGCTCATGTTTAAATTAATCGGAGAAACTTAAAGCTCTAGTGTGGTGATATAGATGGGCACCTATTGTACTGGAGATATCTGATTTCTTTAGTGGAAGGTGTTACTTCGTTCCGATCCTAATACTTATCTCCATCTTTCAAAAGTTCAATCACTCACCCCAAAAGTTAAATCAATATATCAAATCAGAATGCACATAAACTCATCCAAATCGTTTATCGTGCGTTTTTTTTTCAAAATTATGAGGAGCATGGTTGGTGAGATAGGCAACACCTTCGTAAAACGTTCTTTCGTTGATGGAACATTGAGAGAGTCCCTTTTCTTATCTTTCTTGTACATCCATTGCCGCTGTTGAAAGCAGATCATGCGCATAGTGGAGTAGTTAGTTTTATGGTGGGAAAATATGTGGAAATGATCCATCCAGCGGAGGCCCACCACTGCTTGTGTTGACTCAAACGATCCGTCCAGCGTGAATGTGAGAATCTCTCTTTACCTATTATTCAAGGACGACAACAGTCAACAATGGTCTGCTTCCTCGTTTAAAATAAAAGTTGAGGCCATTTGAAATCAAAATTTTCCTGGTTTCATATATATATATTTTTTGGAAATTGTAATTAATTTTGTCGAGAGTAGTTAAAATTTAGAGTTTAGCGAGTTAGAGTTTTGTTTTATTTTGAGAAAAAGTCAAATATAACTATACCTAGTTTGTATGTTGAAGTTATTTTGAGCGAGTTAAATTGTTTATGTTGAGTTCATTGTAATTAATCTAAATTTATATGATCAATAAAAAAAAAACAATAATATGGTTTTAATATTGTTCATTTCAACAAATTAATATCTGAACTGAGAAAGGAATACAAATTAGGGAAACTTGCAAAGCCAAAAGCTAAATTAAAAAGACCACCACTCTAAACAATGCTTTCCAAAGTGTCACAGGTTTAAAAAGCTAAAAGTGCGACAGTTTGGTGCAACAACCCCACGTTGGTAGTGCAAAAGAATCGACAACAACCATTCATCAAAAGACCGTCAGCAAATTCCAAAAAAAGTTAATAAGTCATAGTTTCAAAGTTTTTATAAAATAGTCCCGTGGGTCTTTTCTTTATATTAAATCAATACCTGACCGTCCTTTTGAGATTTTAAAAGGGTTTTCGTTATTCATAAAGTATTTTTTTTTTTAATTTTTTATAAATAAAGTGTTTTATAAAGTCTTAAAAGGGCTTTGCAATAAAGTTTTAAAAAAGCTTTAAAAGGACCGTGGTTACATGTTTTGAGTGGAGTGTTTTAAGTGAAAAATAAGTAATAAAAAAAAAGAATGGTTGTATGAATGATTCTTTTTAAGTTGATAAAAATTTTCTTGTCAAAAGTTAAAACTATTAAAAAGATTGAAAAGGTTTGTAAATAAAGATTAAAGAAAAAAAAAGTTTTATTGAAAAGTGAATTTCGGCTTTGCACAATTTTGTTTGTTTGTAAATTTTTTAGTTTTTTTTTTTTGGTTGTCAAGGATGACTATGATTTTGGGTGAAAATGGTGTTTTACTCGGTGCATATTGAAAATCATATTTTTTTTTCAGGGGAAATATGGAATGAAGCCACATGCTATAAGGAAAGTAACAATAAATCAAAAGATAGATAGCAATGATGGGTCACAAAACGCACCTGAAGCATAATAAGAAAATGAATCGAAAAGAAAAGGCAGAGATCATTGCCATTTATAGAGAAGTTCAGGTCGCAACCAAGGAACTGAAAAATCTATCATAAGATAAAGAAAATATTGAGCTTGATTTGTGTAGCCTAGATCTGCTACCACTTGCTATGTTTACTTGTAAATATTTTTATTCTTGGGTTTTCAAAATGCTAACTCTTCTTCAAGGTAAAGAGTTAATTGAGTACCGGTCTGATAACCCATATGATGAAGTATGTGAAGCTCTAGTATTGGTTTTATAAAACATGCATTGGATGAGAAATTCTTGTGCAATGTAGAAAAAGCTACATCTTCCAAGGAAGTGTGGAAGATCTTGGAAGAAGAATTTGGGGCAAGGGGCAGTGACATGGAGCAGGACAGTGTGCTACACTTTTTTGATTCAACCACAAATCTCTGAGTATATGAGAAGAGTCTGGGAATACAATAGAGCTTCGATAATCCCACTTAAATGTGGATGATGGTCATGAATACTATAAAAGTAAAACTCATTATGCATGCATGCATATGGATGAAGAAGATACAACAAAGATTGAAGAAAGAGAAGATGAAGCCTCTATGTGTGAAGAAGAGAAAGATCATATAAATTATCATGAATTACATTGTAACGTGGATGATGCAAATGATGGTGAATCCCGTTGTGATGAGACACATGTGCATGATGACTGCAAAGTGAGATGTGCATTGGTGAATCAAGTCGCAGCTGATGAATTTGGTGAAGTTCGAATTTTTAATGAGCATATGCATGCTCGGATATCCCACGATAGCGTGGATGAAAATTATGTTGATGATATGTGTGGTTTCTTTTTTGAAACATATATTGACTGTGGCAATATGGTAAGCACCATGTTTGATGAAAAATTTAATGTTGAATCTACCATTGTACCAACAAGATATGACTCTAGTTGGAATTTCTCATGAATTAGTACGTGATCAAATAATAGTTGATAATACGTAACAAGATAATGTGATTGAAGAGTTGTTAATGAGAGTATCCACTCACAACATAATAGTGGAAGATAATATTAATGCAATTGAACGAAAGATAGAGAAGGAAGATGAAGATAAGAAAGCCCTCACTAAAGAGCATAATGAAGATGTTTTTAACATTTTTTTTTAATATGTAGGTGTTCAAAATACCACGGGAGTTGAAGTTGAAAACAAAGTTGTTCATAAGTTTGAAGCATATTTGAAGCTCATTAAAGAATGGATTAAGAAACCAATTGAACAAATCGATGATATTCTTAAAGAAACAATTGTTAGGAAGACAAATCTTGTTTTGCGGACAAGACAAGATCTCCTTAGGCTTAATCACTGAATCTAGTAACAAAAAAATATACTAGTAAATCTTTCCCTAGGTCCATTCTATTGAATCATAAGCAGGAGTAACATTATATGAAATCAATACTTTTCAAATGAAAGGGCTTGATGAACATCCTTGCTATGGTTTTATGTAGCTTCCCAATTCTCATAATCCAGACCCGCAAACAAAATAAAAAACAAAGGATGAAAGGAATATGATAAATAAATCATTCAATACAACCAATACTAGTGATCAAGGAGACTAGTACCTAATATCATAACCAATGGAAAATGAAAGTAAACTTCCAATATATAAAATCCAATGGAAAATATAGTGAGAAAGAAATACTCTTTCGTATTATAATTGAATAAAAAGGAGAGATACAACCTAGCCTTGATGTTGACAAATATCTTTCCAATAGTCACCAATCCTCCCTTAAGTGACAATATGTTAACCTCAAATTGACAACATAAGTTTACATCTAAATTCAACCTACATTAAAACATTGTCACACTTTTTAATGGAAGGTAGAGCACAAGATTGTGCATACTGTAATGACCAAAAATGTGTTTACGTAAGTAATGACTAGGAAAAGTGTGACACTGCTTGAAATTAGGCTTATAAGAAATATAATCTAGGATTATTTTTATTTTTCTAATGGTATGTCTTCCAAAATTATAGGGGATTTCTTGCAAGATTTCATCAGATAGTGAGAGGTATGAATTTACAATCATTTTCCTAATGGTGACAAAATGACATGTAACAGATTCCTCGCTGAAGTGCAAATTCATAAACGGTGTTGAGGACTGAAGCGCTTTATCATGCAAAAGTTTAGATTAGAGACCAACTGGTTGAAGACTTGAAACAAACAATCAAGGATTACAATACAATATCTCCATATAATCGTAACTGAAATAGGAATTCCCAAACTCAGATTATAAGTATCTCAAAGAAAAAGTATGGAAATGTACAACAAATCAAGATCCATGTCAATAATAAACTTATTATGGATGTAGCCATAAAATATCGATTTATATTGACAATCATGAATATTTAAAACTCCATGCATCATCGATGGGTGAAACTAGATCTAGAGTCTTGGTCTTCATCTCTATCGATCCATAGTATGAATTTTGACCATGTGAGTGAATGTCTCGAAGTCGAACATGGTAGAAACCACCTAATTACTGGTCCATGATGTGAACCATTAACATGTGCAAGAGAAATCACCAATAATGACAATGGCTCTCAAGGTACTCTAGTACAATCTATGAAGTGTGAATAGATGTCTTGAATTCAAACACTCATAGAATTATCTAATCGAAGGTCAATGACGACAACATGTCATTAAAAGCAAGAAAATTGTTGTTGAGGCATGCGGGCTCCAAGGTACCAAAGGAGGTTTCTAGATAAAATTGCTATATGATGAGTTAAAGCTGATAGGAAGTGATTCATCGTAGGAGGGACTACGACACGAAACTCGTGTCAAGTTTTGAAGAACAAATTTGGAGTGATTTTGGACTAACTCAGGGATGGCAACGTTATTTAACACTATGATTTGTAGGGTAATTTTGATTTAGGTTGGAATTCTATTGAACATATTGGCAACACAACATTTTGACTTGGAAAATTTTGAATCAAAGAAACATTCTAAAGAATTTCAATGAGGTATGATTAGCTCTGAGGAAAATGGATTTCCCAATCTAGAAACAAAAGTTACTGAGTGTCATGTTCAAGAGTGACATACTGCCTTTTCCTAATAAAACAATAAATATTTATTTCCCATTTCCCCCCACCATTACTGGTAAGTACATATTTATTTTTACAAAAGCTTGAGGAGGATAACATATGCTTGCTCGGTAAGCTTTGTAACACCCTATTCTCACACTTACCCAAGCTTACCAGTCCACCGGGGTAAATATGTGATCTTGAGTTACTATTATATGATTAAAATATATATGTACAATTAAGGAAGTGGTAACGGCGAAAAACACATTTACTGACCTCCTTGAGGTGCTACAGGACCCCAAGAGGTAAGCAACCACTCTAGGTGCCCAACCCCTGAGATAACTTACCTTTTCACTGAACTGGGCTCTTAGTCGCTCCCATGATAAGAAAATACAGCGGCTGAGACCCTACAGTAAATATCATGAGCCTACATCCTAGTGACTGTAGACTTTTTCACTCAGTTCTGTGCCAACAACCTTGAGATCTGAGCCGCTTTTTCAGGGATAAGACCTAGTCCTCTTCCCAGAGATTAATGAAACTCTTAGAAATGATAAATAATAAGGAGACAAAGTATATAATGCAAAACTTGAAAAATGACCTCACCTAACCCATATTCCTAACCATGATAATCATTTCATCAAACACATCATGAACATGTGATGTATAGGTCATAAATACACATATGAACATAGGGGCCTCATACTTATCTAATAATAATAAAGAAGGTCTAATTCCCTCTAAAAATAGCTACATTATCATCTATTAGGTCGTATATTCATTAAAATTTCATTTATTAACCAAAACATGATGAGAGCCATAACTCAAGTTTGTCATAAAACCATGCTTATGGCCAGCATATAGCCAGAATAATAACAATGATAGAAAAACAATCAAAGCCACGAAATAAAAACCACAAATACTCATGAAAATATAAAGATAACTATTATTAACATATGGAGAAGCCAACCAAGTGAGGGACTTCCATGTACCACCCGACCATAGATTGGGATGAATCAATTTTTTCTTTCAGCCAATCACCTCTCTGCCATATTTGAAACATGAATGTGGGACTCACAAAAAAACCAACTAGCGCTTCTCAGGATTTACTATGGATCCTACCATTACCATTCAAGGGATTTCTAGGCTCGAAACCCTTATTTATACAACCCGAATTTACCATTATCCCACCATTACTATTCAATTGATTCGTAAGCCCAAAAAAGGAAACATACACTATCAGGCTTTACCGCAATCCTGCCATTATCGTTCAAGGGATCACTATGACTAACAAGCATGGATCCCTCCAAATTTCTTCACCAATACCTTGAGGAATTTTCCCATCTTCACCCTCATTCTTTACCATGTATCCATCCTTTACTGATCAAGGGATTCCTAGGCCTTTGGGAATTTTCCTAATATCACCTCATCGAGTTCAAAAACCATCTGACACTCTAGAAAAACCAAATGAAAGAACCCCATCACACCATGGATATGTAGAAATGGAAATGCAAGGTTGAAACCACTGTCACACCTATAAAAACCCATGCCAATGAACCCAAGAGAACTAATTACACACATGCATATACCATGCATGCCAAAACTATCATGGAAATCATACATAGAACTCAATACCTACAAGTAATCTCATTTTAGTCGCTTGATCCAACTCTTCCATGCTTGATATTTGATTCCATTTTCTTTATCTCCTTCCTTTACCTTCCTTTCTCCAATGTTAATGTGCTCCACGAATGCTCTAAGTGTGCAAGAGTATGAGATAGAGAATAGAGAGAAAGAGCTCCAAAATTGAACTAACCAAATATTGAAGTGACAAAAGTTGTGTGTTGATCCTCATAAGCCTTTTTATTAACGAGGCCTATATTTCTTCAATTTCCATTATTTTCCTTCAATTTCATCCTCACATTAAACCTATGACCTTTCACCTTCCTTTTCTCCTAATTTCCTTTTTTTTTTGTAAATAAAATTCCAATTAATACCTCTTGTCTTTCCAATGCATTTTCCATTTCCTTTTCTAATTTCCCTTAGACATACTAAACCAAATGAACACCCACTAGGAACATTGTTACCGATGAATAGGTAACCTGACCTCAAAATGGGAACTCTAGCCCAAAAAGACTCAAAAAACATGAAAAAACACTAAAAACAAAAAAGTGCATTCCGGAATGAACTTGGTTTTTTTTGAAGGTCAAATTTCAACATTTTATAAAATTATGCTAAAAACAAAATTGTTTCTTGAAAAAATGCTTGAAAAAACACCCTCAAAACAAAATTAGTTGATGTTGGAATAACAAAAAAAAAAATTGTGTCATATTTTTGACATTTTTAAAAATAAAAATAACATTTTTTAATTTTTAAAATTCAAACATTAAAAAAAAAACCTAAAATTTAAGAAAAAAATAAATTTAAAAAATAAAAACATTTTAAAGCTTAAAATTTAAAAATATATAAGAATTAAAAAATAAAAATAAAAACAAAATAAAAATTTTAAGTCAAACATTAAAAAAAAAAAAAACCTGAATTTAAGATAAAAAAAAATTAAAGATTAAAATTTCAAAATATATAGAAATAAAAAAATAAAAATAAAAACAAAATAAAAATATTAAATTAAAAAAGACAAGTTAAAAAAAAAAAAAGAAATTATAAAAAATAAAATAGAAATTAAATTAGAAAAAAAAGAAAAAGAAAAAGTTTTATGAATTAAAAAAAACTAAAAATTTAAAGAAATATATTAAATTTTAATAAATTTAAAACTTAAAAAAAAGAAGAAGAAGAAGCCATTATCTAAATTAAAAGTAAAAAAATGAAAAATAAAATACAATAAAAATATTAAATTTAAAAAATAAATTAAATTTAAATTCTAAAAAAAAAAAAAAATATATATATATATATATATATATATATATATATATATATATATATATAAACTTAAATTAAAAATATATATATTAGATTTTATTAAATTAAAAAAAAAATGTTAATATTAAAATAACCAATTAAATGTTAAAAAGAAAAATACTAAGTTTTAATAAATAAATGAATAAACAAATAAATTTTGAAAAAAAAAAAGGTTAAAAAAAAAAGTTAAAAAACTTTAAAAATCAATTGAAAATGAAAAATTGAAAAAAAGTAAATTAAAAAATATATATTAAATAAAAAATAAAATAAAAAACAAATTAATTTGAAAATATTAAGTTTAATTAAAAAAAAATCTAATTTTAAATACACAATTTTAATTTAAATAAAAAAAATATAAAAATGTTATGTAATTAAAAAAATAAAAATTAAAAAAATATATTAAATTCAAATAAATTAAAAAAAAATACAAAATTTATTAAATTTTAAAAAATTAAATGAAAAAACTAAACATAATATTTAATAATAATTTAAAAAAATAAAAATAAAATCAATTAAATAAAAATAAAATAAAAAATTTAATAAAAATTATTAACAAAGTTTAGAAAAAAAAAATTAAAAACAAAAATATTAAAAAAATAAAAAATAAATATAAAAAAAAAAACAAAAAAATTAAAAAAAAAAAAAAAAAAAAAAATTAAAACAAATTAAATTTCAAATATAAAAATTAAATAAAAAATAATAATTTTAAATTTTTTGAATTTAAAAAATAAAAAATAAAATATAAAAATAAAATTTAAAAAAAAATATTAAAAAAAAAGAAGAAGAATTTTTTGATCGTGGTGGTGCCGCCAATCGGCCTCCCGCCCAGGTGGCAGCAGAGGCTGGCCGCTAAGCGGGCGGGGAGGTTGCATGCAGCCCCCTTTTCCTCCCGCGGCGTGAGGCCGATTGCAGGAGGGCAATTCCCGGAATCGGCCTCCCGCCCGCCGGAGAAGCATTCCCGATCAACCTCTGCCTTCGGAAGTGGTCGGCGGTGGGAGAGCCCGGCCGGCCCACAGCACGCGCCCGGGGGGCACATGCGACCTCCTTGCCGCCCAGTGGGCCGACCTCGCCGCCACAGGCGGAAGGCACGTGGCGAGCGCCACCACGATCATATATATATATATATATATATATATATATATATATATATATATTAATTTGATTTTTTTTAAATTCAAAAAATTTAAAACTATTTTTTTTTAATTCAAAATTTTTATTTTGAATTTAATTTGTTTTAATTTTATTTAATTTTATTTATTTATTTATTTATTTATTTTATTTTTTTAAATTTAATATTTAATATTAATTATTTTTCAAAATTTAAAATTTATTGATTAAATTGATTAAATTTTAATTTAATTTAATTTTTTTTTTTTTTTTTAGTTTATTTAGTTTTTCATTTTTAAAATCTATAAATTGTTTCATTTAAAAAAAACAGTAAATTTATGGATATTTGTTTTTTAATTATTTGTATGTGGTTTTTTTCATTTTTTTTGTTTTTTAGAGATCGTTTTTTTTTTTTGTTTTTTAATTTTCTTTTTCATTTTTTTTTTATTTTTTTATTTTTTTTCTTCTTATTATTATTATTTTTTTAATTTAAATTTTTAAATTTATTTTTTTCTTTTTTGTATTTTATTTTTTTTATCTAAATTTAATTTTGTAATTTAAATTATTTTTAAATTTTCTATTTAATTTTTTTTTTAATTATATGGTTTTTTTTAATAACTTAGAAAAAAATGTTTTTGATTTTTTTTTTTTTGGTTAATTTTTGTTTTTTTCTTTAAATTATGTGTTTTTTTTTCAAATTTTGTCATTTCTTTTGATATAATTTTCGAATATTTTTGTTTTATTTATTTATTTATTTATTTTTGTTTAAAATTTTTATTTTTACGAGTTAATTTTGTTTTTTTATACATTTTTATTGGTTTTTTTTATTGTTTTTATATATATTTCTTTATCTAAGTTTTGTGTTTTATTACCAACATGAAAATCACCACTCTAAAAAAATAAGGTTGATGCTCCATCAATACGTTTCAAAATTAGCATGAAAATCACCCCTCTAAAAAAAAAGTTGATGCTACATCAATACGTTTCAAAATTAGCATGAAAATCACTAGCATTTTAAAACAAATATTCATACTTCATAAATAAAGATATTAGAGTGTAAAAAATGTGCACCAAAAAAAAGGGGTGGTTCTGCATCACCACTTTTCAAAATCAGGTGCTTTTTATGCTACCAAAAAAAAGTAGGTAACAGTGCGGCTACCTATTTCATCGGTAATAGTGTTTAGGATGTTTTTCCAAACATTCAACTTAGAATACGTGTCCCATGACCTTGGTCTTATTTTTCCTTTATTACATTTATTACATGAACTTTTAACCCAGGGATGTTAAAGACCCCTCCCCCTTATGAGAACATTGTCGTCGGTGTTCTATGACACCTACAACCAACAATACCGTTGAAACCAAAACATACTACCTACGAAGATTTATGTAGCTCGATGCAGTATTTACAATTACCAAGCTGTTGAAAATAAAACCAACATGAAAAACATAACAACATGACACCCATATCTCTTAGTTGAGCTTCATAACAGAACTCGTTGCATTATTTGCATTAAAAACCATACATAAATATGTACATATACCAAAACTAATTTTCCTTCAGTGAGAAATAATGAAGAATATGTAGCCCATATCTGATCAACCATCTCCAATGTAGATTCATCAAGCTCAAAGTGCTCCCACTGCACTTTAACTTGCTAAATTTCCCAATTCCAGAGCATGATCATCTTTCACTGCAATATGCACTGGGGTTCTGACTATAATTCTCCTTATGGCTTCACCTGTAATATAGACCAATCAATAACATGGTCAACATCATTTACTTATATTTTAAGAAATGAAACATGGAAAAAATCATTAAATTTCACTGTCGAAGGCAATGCAATTTTGTAGGCAACGGTTCCAATCCTCTCAAGGATCTCTTCTTGGGCTTGATGCGCAAGTACACATGTTCGCCAACTCGAAACTCCTTAAATTTCTTGTGTTGATTTTTAGAGCACTTATATCTATCCTTTGTTTCCCTTAGATTATGCTATATAACCTACATTTCTTGTTCCATATTAGTCAACATATCTGGTCCTACCAACACCTTGTTCACTAGATCATTCCAATTGATGGGAGTATTCAACTATGCCCATAGAGTGCCTCAAATATACTCATCCTCAATGACACCTAACACACATTGTTGTAAGAAACCTCTATCGGTGGTAGATAATATTGCCACTTCCATTGTTGGTGCATAACATACATTCACAACATGTCCTCCAAAATACTATTGACCCTCTTTTTCTTTCCATCTGTCTACAGATGATAAGTTGCGTTGAACGCCAACTATGTAACCAAACCTATGAATAACCCTTTCCAAAACTTGGAAGGGAATTTAAAATCTCTATCTGACACAATCTTCTTTGGAACACCATGCAACCTCACTATCTCCCAAATGAAAACCTGTGCTACATCATTAGCTTAATAGGTAGACTTCAATAGAATGAAGTGTGCTACTTATGCCAACATGTCAACCAAAACCATAAAAGAATCATGTCGTCTAGATGTCCTCGAAAAACCTATAATGAAATCCATGGAAATGACTTCCCATTTCCACTCTGGAATTAGAATCAGCTGTATTAGACCACCTAGATTCGTACACTCTGCTTTTACATGTTGAAAATCAAAACACGTAACCACAAACTCTGCCACTTCCTTCTTCAGATTCAACCAATAGTAGGAATTCTTCACCTTTTTCAATTTCTTGTGATATCTCGGATGACCTAAATACGACTTGAAGTGAAATTCCCTCAAGAGAAGCTCCTTGAGTTCATTATTTTCCAACATATATCTTCTATCCCTAAATATGACCAAACCATTCATTGTGAGATGATATTCCACATCCTGATCCCCTATACCCTGCTGATTTAAACTATGCCTAAGATCCTTATACATGTCATCTTGTTGTCATGCCTGTAAGATTTGATCCTGTAATTCTATCCCATATGAATTAGTAGCTGATATATGATTCACATGTGATCTTATGATAAGAGCTTCTGCAACCCTGTTCTCATTTCCCTTGATGTACTTGATCTAGAAGTCAAACTCATTGGTCATGGCCAACCATCTAGCTTGCGTGACATTAAGATTTGCTTGTAAAGAAGGTATCAAAATCCACTATGGTCTCTCATAAATAAAAACCTC
Source organism: Pinus albicaulis (assembly GCA_034641835.2). NCBI lineage: Eukaryota > Viridiplantae > Streptophyta > Pinopsida > Pinales > Pinaceae > Pinus > Pinus albicaulis. The sequence continues at coordinate 886,754,445 of CM076583.1, read as the reverse complement.
CTACCTAGAAGATAGTGTCTCCACATCTTCAATGCATGAACGTTTGCTGCCAACTCAATATCACGCATCACATAATTATGCTAGTGCTAATTCAAATTCCTTGATTCATAGCATACTACCTGTTCCTCCTGCATCAATAATTCACCAAGTCCTCTCTTGAAGGTATTTTCACACACCAAAAACTCTTTATCCAGATCCACAATATTAAGAACTATATAATTTTCCAACAACTTTTCAAAACTTTTTGCACATTCCTCTCTCCATTCAAATTTTTCCCATAAAGGTTAACTAATTTTTCTGTTAAAAGCCAAAATATTCTACGTAACAGACACAAGCTGAGGGGAACCCAAATATTTTCAAGTAGTTGTGGATAACATACTAACAAAAGAACCTTCATCTACATTTGTGTGATGCAGATTCTTACCATAATCCTTCACAATGATTTGGAAAGGGGTGGAAGAAGGGAGACAAGGCTCTGTTAGTCTACTCGAATAAAAGGAAATAACCTTAGTACTTGGAGGGGGTTCTATTGAAATGAGTGAAATTCCCCCTTGTGTGGTAGAATGTTAAGTAACAAGAAGAACCTAAGTGGTATTTATTTAAATATATAAAGGCAAAGTGGGACCAACTGAATATGGAATCGATTCGACAACTTCATCAACCGATGATAAGTTTGGAGAAAGCTTAAGGTAACTAGTTGGAAGTTGTTGCTGAGAAATAGTAAGTTTTTCCAACAATTTAGAGGCTTCAATCATATGAGGGCAAAGGTGAGTTTGATGAAACCCTTTACATAACCTATAGGGAAGCCTAAATTTACCCTTTTTCCCTATAACCTTAGAATCCCTAGTTGATGAATCAACAATAAGTGATGAGAACTTTTTGACCATACTTCTAAGACCTTCAATATACCTAGAAAATCCTTAAGAATATGGTCACCCTTACAAAGCTTGCAAAGGTATATGGTGTATGTTGGAGTGTATCTCAACACTATAGATACTCACAACCATGGTCAGATGGTTAGACCCTTTCTTATCTTCTTCCTTTTCTTCTTCTTCTTAGCCATCTAGTTACTAGAATCAAGGATTTTAGCAAGCGAAGAAGAAGAAAGGGAGTAAAAAATGTCGGGTGAAGAAGGTAAAGGGTAAAAATGAAGTTGGTGAGGTTTATATGGTGATCTATGTAGTTGAGGTGAAGCAACTTGGTTATTTGAAGCCAACGAGGTTCAAAACAACCATACGAGTAAACCTGTCATGAATCTAGGAAGATAAAATGCAACCGTGTAAGGAGGACCAACATTTCCAAAACAATGAAAAGGACTAGGATCCATATTAAGAGGGGTTCCTCTGTTATTAAATTATAGAAATTTCACCATCGTATTAAACTCTAGGTCTATTGAAAATGAATTTTGTTAAATATTTTAACAATGTATGATATTTAGTTTTACAATTGGTATCAATCAAAATAAACAAAAGTAGTAAAAATTGGATACTATGTATAAGAGGTTACCAAATTATTGTTAACCGTGGAATAATGTTTCCAATACCTGCAAGAAATATCCTCGGATTCTATGTTAGGTGTATAAAAAACAACAAGGTGACTGAATCAATTATTTATGGTAGGTTTGTAACCTAGAGGGGGTATTTCGATATACCTGAGAGTGCCTGGAAGCTTAGTCCATATTAGTGTTGTCTTGTGCGTCATATACGATAGGAAGCATTCTAATATACTTTTCATACATGGAATGCCATTTGACACACCCAAGGTTACATGGATAATTATCCTATATACTTATGTGGAATACTGACTACCAACAGAATGTAACAAAAAAAATTAACGACAACTCCTATATTTATAGACATCGAAACACGTCTTCTAACATATATCCACTAAATATGATGTGATTAATTAATGCCTTGGTAAATTTTAATTTATTTTATTGTTTCACCTTTCATCAAGTTAAAATGTGTATGGTAATCAATCAGTGTAGTAAGTCAATTTGAATTGATGAAACTAAGATGAAATTACAACCTCTTCAATTCGATGAAATTTTATCTACAAAAAAAGTGAAAGTTTCATTTATTTCCAACAATGTAAGAACTATTAAATAAGAGAAGACATAATAAATTATCTAATGCACTAAATTTTAGTAAGAAAATACTTAATGAAAATCAATTCCAAAAAAAAATATTTTTAAATGTATAAAACAAGCATAGAAACATGCAAATTCAAATCAGGACTATCTTTCAATGAGAGACACTAGCTTTTCAAATGATGAAATAACTCTTTACAATAGGCATAAATGAATATTGATTAGAATCACTAAAATAAAATAGACTAAGACAACCAATTATAGAAGAGAAATACTCCTTTTTGATAGATCAACAAAGCAACAAAAAACTCAAAACCCTAAACTATAAAGATAAGTGATTTTTCTCAAAATGATGATCAAACACACTAATCTAAATCTATGGTTTAATTTTTCTAAATGAGCACAGACCCAAAGCTACAAATGTTAATAAGATTTTCTGCACTCCAAAGGGTAAAACCTTACCAATTTGACTTTTTGTAAGGTTGTCGCACATACACAATGTACAACACCGTGGTGTCGCATTATTGCTAAAGACAAAGTGAGAAACGTTGCACTTTTTCCTCGAAGGAAAATTTCACAAAGGTCAAAGTTGGACATTTTGCTGCAAAATGCCCAACCTCACCACAATCGAAACATATCAATGGAAGTTTACCTTTGAATTTTCCCTTACCAGGTTTTAGTTTTCTCGTAAAGTAAGCATATTCTTCATCTAAAAGACCTTCTCCATCATCTCCCTTTTCTTCACACTTGTAGGTGCATGTCATTTCAATTGAAGGTTGTTTGTCCTTATTGGTTTGCTTAGATGCAACGAATGCAGTTTCTAGATTTGAAGTACCCTTTTCTTCATCAAGTCTCATTTCATATGCTATGAGAACTCCATGTAATTCTTCCTTGCTGCGTTTGTCTAGATTTTCATTGTATTCTAAGACCGATACCTTTGGGTTGAATCTCCCCGGTAACGTTCTAAGAATCTTCCGTATAATAGTCTTCTCGTCAACTGGCTCTCCCAATCCTTCCAGAGTATTGGTTATTTCATCAACGTATTGGAAGTATGCAGCAATGTTGCAATCTTCTTTCATTCCGAGTTGCTCAAATTTTGCTCTATAGATTTGAAGCTTTGCTTCTTTGACATTTGAGTCACCTGCATATATATTCTCAAGCTTGTCCCATACATTTTTTGTGGTTTTACAACCCAACACCTTATGATAAGCAGATTCAATAAGTCCACTGATAATAATATTCTTTGCTTTTTCATCATTTACCAAATTCTTCTTACCTTGTTCATCTGTGGTTGATGTAAATCCATTTTTAACAGTGTCCCATACTTCGTAACCTTGCGCCAAGAGATATACCTCCATTCTTTCTTTCCATGCATAATTATTTTCATTGAACAGAGGTACACCATTCTTGGTATGCTCCATGACCTCCTTCCAGCTGTTAAACTGCTATTGAAGGAACCAAGCTCTGATACCAATTGTTGGAAATACTGAGAGCGGGGGGTGAATCATTATTTCTTTCAATTAGAGCATTAGTTAATCTTCAATTATTATCAGTGTTTGTACAATGATAGCAACAAACAAGAGGAACAAAAATGCACACAGTTTTTAAGGTGGAAACCCACTCCGGGATAAAAACCACCTAATGCTTTTCTAATAATTATTTAATATTCAACTCCAATTGAAAATAAAGCTCCAACTTCCTAGAATCTAGAAAAGAATTCTTCTCCAGCTCCCACTGGATGGACGCTCCAATTCCCGAGATTCTTCAGTAGTCAACTGAATGGATTCCCCAACACCCAATGAGCTACAACTCACCCTAGCACCACCCTACCACCTTGTAGAAGAATAAAAGAAGAATGGACTCCCGTACTAGGGAAAATGGTCCACTTTACAATGATATAGAATGATGTAGAAGAAGAAGATACACTAGACCATAACCCTAACTATGACACAACCACCTAATGATGAAACTAGACCACCCAACACTACCTCTTCAACTCTTGGCAGATAGACACTATTACAATTTGTACAATAATGTATTTACAATGACTTAGTACAATGATACCTTTATAATGATTGTATGCAATGCTGCCCACTTGAAGACTTAATGTGATGAAATTCTTGCTATTTTTATGTACCTTGGTTGTTTCTCTTGTCATGCTACCCTCTGCTGCACCTTGCTTTGCTTTGCTTCCATAGAAATTCTGGTCCTTTGCAGCCCTTGACAACACATGATCTAGCTTTTTCTTTTCCTTCTAGGAGCTTGATATTGAATTTGGTGCATCTCTGTTATTTCAGATCCCCAATATCTGATTTTTGGTACTGTATTAGTCCTCTGAGTCATCTTTCCAATGCTTCAAGAGAGAGTTATACCCAATCTCTCACAATGCCCTAATTATGAACTGTTTCAGCAGAGCGAACTTGTACGGCATGCCACATGTCACTGTTTATTCATTTGGCTCTGAAATTGATAGAGAAAAAACTAAAGACTATGCACTATCTGTCTCTTTTTATGGAATTCCAATTTGATACTCAGAGAGAGAGTTATGATGATTTCCCAAGGTCACTTCTTTGAGATGAATTTCCGGAGCCTGCACAAACACTGACTTCCACAGATCATATCTCCGAAAATGTTGTGCAACTTGATCTGAAATTTTCTCAGCATCTTCCTTAGGATTTCGGCTTCACCTCATAAAAATTTTAGCTTCTGAACCTTCGTAGAAAAAAATTTAGAGCAAGAATTCCATGATGACCTGTTTCAGATGGCAAAATCCCTTGCATGAGGAGGATATGAGGATCACAATTTATATAAATTATTATGTTGAGAGGGTCTTCAACAAGTGAACGTGGGAGAGATTTTAGGAGCTTAAAAAATATTAATTATGAATTTTCAATGACCCATGCCACAACCCCATGGGGTTTTAGCCCACTAACTGGGGGTACAAACTTCAAACATGAATATCTCTCAAACCGTGAAGAATTACATGGCGTGCCATATATCAATGGAAACATATCGACAAGTAGAAACCATCAAAAGTATTATTGACCTAGAATATATTAATTTGGTAGGTCAAAATTCCCATGAAATATTGGTTTAACCCCTGGTGCTGCTTGGGTTGACATCAATGACAACTAATGATCAAAATATCTATGAGTGGGAATCCCTTTACCATTCCTTTTCTATGCAAGAGGTTCAAACCTCCAAATTTGAGATGTCCAAATCTCAAATGCCATAACCAGTTTTCGTCTTTCACTTCTTCTTGAAAGACCTCTTGTGTGACTGCTGCTACTACAACTCCTTCCTTCAAGTCTGATTTGATCTTGAGAGGAAACATCATATTCTTTATCATATGCACTTCTGCAATGACTCTTTTACTTGGAGGTATGTCCATGATTGTGCACACATTATTCTTAAAAAATACATTGTATCCCTTATTCACGAGCTATCCAATGCTCAAAAGGTTACATTTTAGGCCAGGTGCATAGTAAACATCTGGCACAATTTTCTTTTCTTCCTTCCTTGTGAGTATTAATACTCTTCCTTTCCCCATGACAAAGACTTTACTGTCAATCCCTGTTGTCACTTCAAACTTAACATTTTCATCCAAATTGACAAACAATGCTATGTTTCTAGTCACATGGTTACTAGAACCTGAGTCTAAGAACCATACATCTTCATGGTTTTCTTGTGCTATATTACAAGTTAGAAGCACATTACTCTGGTTCTTATTTTCTTTTGCAAAATTTACATTTTTTCTATTATTCATGTCATTTTGTTTCTTTCTACATTGATCCGGATTTTTATGCAGGAACACAACATAATACAGATATAACCATAAACATAGAGATGCAGCGGAAATAATGCTCCATTTTATTAATAAAAGAATGATTGAAATAATCTTACAAACATAACGGAAACAAGCTAGGGCGTTGGTAGTGTATCTCTTAGAAGAGATGTGGCATACACAGGCCTCTGAACTGTGCTACATTGAGGCTCGAAGGCCTATTATAGACATAATGGAAATAGATGAGCTAGGGTACTGGCAGTGTATCCCTAAGAAGAGATGTGATGGCTAACAACCCCTGAACTATGTTACAATGAGGCTCGAAGGCCTATTTATTGTTGAGCAACAATGTAAAACCCGAAACATCCAAAAACCTAACCCTAGGAGATGAACTGCCAAAACTGTGGGCCCCGTTTGGGTAAATTGGTGTTTCAACTTTCTGGGGGTGTAACTTTGGCATATGATCTCTATTTGACGCACTCAATAGCTCGTTAGAAATATCTTTCCGAGGCTTGGTCGCTCTCGGTTTTCCCAAAAAACATCGTTTAGGGCCTCAAAACGACTCCGGAAGTTCAGGACCCAAAAAACTGCTAAAAATAGTTAGTTGTGCTGAAACTTAAAAACAGAAAGAATTGATGGCGGGGGTTCAAATGGAATAGGTGGGTGGCCACTGATATCCATCTGGATCATTAATGCCCCAAAACGGCTTCGGGTGTGCATGACCCGAAAACCTGCTAAAAATAGTAAGCTGCTGGAAGTGAAAAGATGCAAGAATTGATGTTGTGGGTCCAAAGAATAGGTGGGAAACCACCGATATCCACCTGGATCATACATTCTTTGGCATAATGCCATATTTTTTACAATAATGACATTGGATTGGGATTTATCATACCGTTGTCCTTGTGCTTGGTGTTGGCTTAAGACTTTGCTTTGATTCTGGTTGCTACCCCTTTTGCTTGTGCTTACAGGGTTGTTTCTTCACCTCTATATGGGCTTCTTCCTCTTCCTCGGTAGTTTGATTTTCCTTGACCTCTACCTTGACCAAAAGACATTTGTGTCTTGAAGGAATTCTCCAATGAGGAGTTCACTGTTCTATTCAGTCTATGTTCATGAGACATCAGGGATGCACAAATCTCATCCACTGAAAATTGTGAGAGATCCCTTGTCTCTTCTATTTCCACTGCTATGGCATCAAATCTTGATGGTAGACTTCTCAAGATTTTTTCCACTATTCTTCTTTCCTCAAGTTTCTCTCCATGATACCTTATCTGGGTAACCAACCCAATCACATGTGTGAAGAATGAGTCTATGTTATGAGACTCTTTCATACAGATAGTTTCAAAATCTCTACTCAGCATTTGTAGCTTTGTTGTTTTCTCTTTCTCCATGCCTTGATAAGCTGTCTTGAGAATATCCTATGCCTCTTTAGACTTTGTTGTTACTGCAATCCTTGGGAAAATACTCTCGTGTACTACCTGAAAGAAATAGAAGAGGGCTTTGGAGTCCTTATTCCTATTCAACATGTCTCTTTCTGTTGTTGTCAAAGCCTTAAGCGCTGTTGCATCTGTTGGTTCTGGAAATCCATTTTCCATAAGCTCCCATATATCCTGTGAAACAAATAGGGCCCTCATTGTAATGGCCCAATAATCATAATTTTTACCACTGAACTATGGTAATTGTGGATTTATTAGGCTTGTGCCTACTGCTACCTTTGTAAAAGCTTTCTCATTGCTGGAGACTTCTGCTTCTACAAACAAAAACAATCTTACAGCTTCTTCAGTAAAGGGAGCTCGTTCTTGTACTGAGAGCCTAGACCTGCTCTGATACCATGTTGGAAATACTAAACGAAACAGTAACAGAGGGATGCTTCCCCCACAACACAAAGAATGCAACAAATTGCATAAATAAACAATACACAGAGAGGTAACGTATACATAGGAGAGGAACGAACTTATGGTTTTATTCAACTCTCAGAAAAAAATGAAATTACATTTCTTATACAAAACGGCCGTAGCTTGAAAACCTAATTCTAATCAATGCAATTCAATGCAGATTCATTTCTGAACGGAAATTCAACAAATTCTCGTCCTTCTATTGTCGAAAGACCCATTTCTACATTAAATCGGCATGCATGTGATATTCTAGTTTATACATGAAAACACGTAAAAACACGTTCAAAACATAAAAGGGTAGACTTCAAATAATATCGGTTCCATCTCTGAAACCTCATCGCATCCGGCGCTTCATCGCAGATCACAGTTCGACGAACTTAACTCTTAACTGGTGCGAACACGGGTAAACTTAAATGGATGCGAATGCGATGTGCGATAGCACAACCGCATCACATGACAAATAATATAACTTGCGGATGGCGGAAAGTAAGTGGTAAACAAATCGAAGTGCGCTCTATGGTGCGACTAACTGTTGCTAAGTGCGGTAAGGGAAATACAAAGGAATAAGGTGCAAAACAAGGTTTCAGCTCATGCGGTAAGGTTAAGGTAGGTCCTATCAGATATCGCATCGGTGGTAGAATAACATATGGTGGATGGCTTAAGGTTAAAACGAAAATCTTACGATTGCGTGCTGTGGGCAAAAGGTAAGTTAAAGTGGTGGTTCAAAATAATAAACGTAGAGGATGGCCCGGGTACTCTGTTTGCTGTTGTTGCGTGAAAACACGTTCGGGCTCTTGGATCCTTGCTTGTCCTTCTCTGCACAAAATTGATTTAAGTGTGGGCTGCTGCCGCTTCTCATTCATGGTGGTGGTTGGGAGTATAATTCCAACATCTTGCCCTACCTGTAGACATTGTCTTCATTCTGATGGGTCAAAGTCAAACCACACTGAGCCCACCAAATTATATGTTCGGGAAGCCCAGACACATCAACCGAGAGCTTGTCAGGATTCTGGTGCAATCATCGACTTAGAGTTTGGGGTGAGTCGATAGAATCATTTGTCGTTGACGTTATTATACTTAGACTAATACTTCGTGCCTTTCAAAAGAATTTGATGACTGTAACGACTCTTGAGATGACTGTAATGACTCTTGAAAAGGTAATATGGAAATTTTTAGGATTTTTAAGATTTTCTTTAATTTTAGTAACAAAAGATGTATCATGCCATAAATGTTTTTATGTTTATCATCGTTTAATGTTTATTATGTTTACTAATCATTTAAGTAATTAATTGTGTTTGACAAATCAAATTGTGTACATCATGTACATGTTTGAATTGATTTTGAATAGGTGTAATATTAAAGCATTTTTGCAAAAAAAATTAACTAATCACCTCCTAAATTAGCTAAATAAAAGAAATAAAAAACAACTCAAATATAATTTATTTACATATTTTAAATAATAAATAAACAATAATACTTTTAAATTTATGTTTTTTTTTAATGTAAGAATATGAATATATATTCATTTAATTTTAGATGTACCAAGCAAAAAGGGATCAAATCTTTTAAATTGCAAATCTATATTTTTAAGTGCACAATTTAACAAAAAAAAATTACACCTCAATAAATCCAAAATCAAATAAATCAATATATAAAATTTAAGCCCAATGATATATATATATATATATATATATAATTACTTTTATCGATATTTTTTAATATACATCTATTTAATTATTTTTATTATTAATATTTTTAAAATATTAAATATCAACCTTTAACTAAATTTTATCTCAAAGAGAATCGATCACATGGTCTATTGATTCCTTTTTGCACCTCACTTATCTTATTAATAAAAAAATACTTAGATACTTATAAAGTACTTATCGTATAATCTATGTTAATTTATCGAATAATGACATAGACGTAGACGATTTGGTTATCACTTGATTCTCTATACAGTCACAACAACTTCCACTATTTGAGACAAAAATGATATAAGTTAATAAAATATTCATTAATTTATCGTTAATGTACAATTATATTAATTAGTGTAACTTTAGTCACTCAGAAAGTTGAAATCTTTCCTAAGATTTCCACGTAACCTTGAAAAACCAGTCATTACAGTCATCAATTTACTTTTCTTTTGACAGGCAAGGAGTATTTGAAATTGCAAGTCCGCCTCTCTCCGTAGATATTCCGTCTTGATTTTACTGTCGCTTGATACCTTAATTACATCAAGATCAATGATATTTGATGACAATTAGCTATGTACTACTCACAGGCTGACATGCTTCCTTCCAAACTGTGTGCAACAATGCTGTCGTTTGCCTTCATGGTACACTCGAACACAGGTGCGCTCTCACTATAATATCTATCGACTTATCCCAAACTCTAAGTCGATGATAGCGCCAGGCTCCCGAGAAGCTCTCGGCTGATGTGTCTGCACTTCCCGAGAATATAATTTGGTGGGCTGAATGTGGTTTGACCCATCAGAATGAAGACAATGTCTACAGGTCGGGCAAGAAGAGTGAGAACGAAGCCATTTGTCTACACATTCCATGTGGAAGCCATGGTTGCAGCTCGGCAACACTCTCACATCTTCTCCTCCCACGAATTCAGCCAAGCAGATAACACACTCCGTTGCAAGCTGTGGCATAATAGATTTCCCATAAATGAGACACGGGAGCGCTTTTATGGATTCGTCGTTCATGCCAGTATTAGCCCTTCTGGTGGCCATATGATCATGCCATGACCTCCAAATATTCTCCCATGGAACAACTAAAGCCAGACCCGCCAGAGATATGGCGGCGCAGAACAACGCAAAATGAACAACGATAGTGCTTTCTGTCATAGCAGGTCTAATCGCCTCTTGCAAACTTGGGTATGACGGCTCCATTGAAGAGAACTGATGAGTGGCTGCCTCTAAAACCATTCGTCCCTTACTCATGGAGAAAAGCCCAAATCCCGGGGAGTTTGTTAGTCAATGCAACATAAAAAGACTTGTCAGGAAACGATTTCAAAGAGGACTCATTCTTTCTGCCCAAACTGAAAGTCAAACTCAGAAATGTCGGGTTGAAGAAAGATGTTTAAGCAGACTGCAAACTAAAGGGATGCTAGATTGCAAAGAGGAACCGAGTTGAAACCAAGTTTGAGAATACTGAGTTGAAACCAAATTGCCCTCTTATTAGGTTTCCTATGACAGAAGAGCCAGAAAACTCATCAACTTGCGTCGGATACAGGGGCCAAACTTATCCATATCGTTGTGAGTGGACTGGTTCTGGAGGATCGCAATCTTTTACAGTTTCACATGGTTTTCAAATACCCTCCACGTGCAAAACTTTATGCCGACCTTTTCTTTTACTTGATAATTTTAATTATTTTAATTAAATTTAATTCAGAAATTTTCAAAGTATAAAACAATTAAATTACAACCAAAACAATTAAATATTAAAATAATATACAATCCACCTTTATATATTAATTTGTAAGAAATTTTCTTAAAAAAAAATCCATTTCCAAACGCACATTCGTTTCGCTGAGCTATTTTATGAAACGATTGAATGCGACATCTTCGTTTTCAGACGGCAAGATAATGAAATCTCTAGTCTGACTCTTCTATGTTCGTTCTCATTTTGGCATTGTTTGTTTTATTTTTTAATTTAAATATTAATTTTGTTTAAAATGAGATGGAATTATGAATTCAAATTGTAAATTTTTTATTAAAATTATAATTTTAAACAGTTAAATTTATATAATTTAAATGTTTTATAAAATTTTGAACACTAAATTTCAATAAAATAATTCATAATTAGGCACCTACAGATTAGCTGCTCATGTTTAAATTAATCGGAGAAACTTAAAGCTCTAGTGTGGTGATATAGATGGGCACCTATTGTACTGGAGATATCTGATTTCTTTAGTGGAAGGTGTTACTTCGTTCCGATCCTAATACTTATCTCCATCTTTCAAAAGTTCAATCACTCACCCCAAAAGTTAAATCAATATATCAAATCAGAATGCACATAAACTCATCCAAATCGTTTATCGTGCGTTTTTTTTTCAAAATTATGAGGAGCATGGTTGGTGAGATAGGCAACACCTTCGTAAAACGTTCTTTCGTTGATGGAAGTCGTAATAAGATATATGGTATGGGCGTCTGCCATGAATTTTATCTAGCCTTTGATAGTTCACAACAACTCCGCCTACTCATCATGCCAGACCCCCGCGGAAATTGGCCTTCACCCTTGTCTAATCGCTTTTTCTCGTTTTCGGGCAGTTGGAAATTAATTCCAACAAATTAGCAGCTGTACTACTCACAGGCTGACATGCTTCCTTCCAAACTGTGTGCAACAATGCTGTCGTTTGCCTTCATGGTACACTCGAACACAGGTGCGCTCTCACTATAATATCTATCGACTCACCCCAAACTCTAAGTCGATGATTGCGCCAGACTCCTGAGAAGCTCTCGGTTGATGAAGCGTCTGCGCTTCCCGGACATATAATTTGGTGGGCTGAATATTGTGGTTTGACCCATCAGAATGAAGACAATGTCTACAGGTAGGGCATGAAGAGTGAGAACGAAGCCATTTGTCTACACATTCCATGTGGAAGCCATGGTTGCAGCTCGGCAACACTCTCACATCTTCTCCTCCCACAAATTCAGCCAAGCAGATAACACACTCCGTTGCAAGCTGTGGCATAATAGATTTCCCATAAATGAGACACGGGAGCGCTTTTATGGATTCGTCGTTCATGCCAGTATTAGCTCTTCTGGTGGCCATATGATCATGCCATGACCTCCAAATATTCTCCCATGGAACAACTAAAGCCAGACCCGCCAGAGATATGGCGGCGCAGAACAACGCAAAATGAACAACGATAGTGCTTTCTGTCATAGCAGGTCTAATCGCCTCTTGCAAACTTGGGTATGACGGCTCCATTGAAGAGAACTGATGAGTGGCTGCCTCTAAAACCATTCGTCCCTTACTCATGGAGAAAAGCCCAAATCCCGGGGAGTTTGTTAGTCAATGCAACATAAAAAGACTTGTCAGGAAACGATTTCAAAGAGGACTCATTCTTTCTGCCCAAACTGAAAGTCAAACTCAGAAATGTCGGGTTGAAGAAAGATGTTTAAGCAGACTGCAAACTAAAGGGATGCTAGATTGCAAAGAGGAACCGAGTTGAAACCAAGTTTGAGAATACTGAGTTGAAACCAAATTGCCCTCTTATTAGGTTTCCTATGACAGAAGAGCCAGAAAACTCATCAACTTGCGTCGGATACAGGGGCCAAACTTATCCATATCGTTGTGAGTGGACTGGTTCTGGAGGATCGCAATCTTTTACAGTTTCACATGGTTTTCAAATACCCTCCACGTGCAAAACTTTATGCCGACCTTATCTTTTACTCGATAATTTTAATTATTTTAATTAAATTTAATTCAGAAATTTTCAAAGTACAAAACAATTAAATTACGACCAAAATAATTAAATATTAAAATAATATACAATCCACTTGTAAGAAATTTTCTTACAAAACAATTCCATTTCCGAACGCACATTCGTTTAGCTGAGCTATTTTATGAAACGATTGAATTCGACATCTTCGTTTTCAGACGGCAAGATAATGAAATCTCTAGTCTGACTCTTCTATGTTCGTTCTCATTTTGGCATTGTTTGTTTTATTTTTTAATTTAAATATTAATTTTGTTTAAAATGAGTTGGAATTATGAATTCAAATTGTAAATTTTTTATTAAAATTGTAATTTTAAACAGTTAAATTTATATAATTTAAATGTTTTATAAAATTTTGAACACTAAATTTCAATAAAATAAATCATAATTTCAATAAAATAATTCATAATTAGGCACCTACAGATTAGCTGCTCATGTTTCAATTAATCGGAGAAACTTAAAGCTCTAGTGTGGTGATATAGATGGGCACCTATTGTACTGGAGATATCTGATTTCTTTCACGCGTATCCTCATATCGCGGAAGGTGTTCCTTCGTTCCGATCCTAATACTTATCTCCATCTTTCAAAAGTTCAATCACTCATCCCAAAAGTTAAATCAATATATCAAATCAGAATGCACATAAACTCATCCAAATCGTTTATCGTGCGTTTTTTTTTCAAAATTATGAGGAGTATGGTTGGTGAGATAGGCAACACCTTCGTAAAACGTTCTTTCGTTGATGGAACATTGAGAGAGTCCCTTTTCTTATCTTTCTTGTACATCCATTGCCGCTGTTGAAAGCAGATCATGCGCATAGTGGAGTAGTTAGTTTAATGGTGGGAAAATATGTGGAAATGATCCGTCCCGCGGAGGCCCGCCACTGCTTGTGTTGACTCAAATGATCCGTCCAGCGTGAATGTGAGAATCTCTCTTTACCTATTATTCAAGGACGACAACAATCAACAATGGTCTGCTTCCTCATTTAAAATAAAAATTGAGGCCATTTGAAATAAAAAATTTCCTGGTTTCATCTACATACTTTTTGGAAATTGTAATTATTTTCTTAGAGAGTAGTTTAAATTTAGAGTTTAGTGAGGTAGAGTTTTGTTTTATTTTGAGAAAAGTCAAATATAGCTAATTTGTAGGTTGAAGTTATTTTGAGTGACTTAAATAGTTTATGTTGAGTTCAATAAAAAAGCAATGATATTGTTTTAATATTGTGCATTTCAACAAATTCATATCTAAACTGAGAAAGGAATACAAATTAGGGAAACTTGCAAAGCCAAAAGCTAAATTAAAAAGACCAACACTCTATAAAATGCTTTCCAAAGTGTCACAGGTTTAAGAAGCTAAAAGTGCGACAGTTTGGTGCAACAACCCCACGTTGGTAGTGCAAAAGAATCGACAACAACCATTCATCAAAAGACCGTCAGCAAATTCCAAAAAAAGTTAATAAGTCATAGTTTCAAAGTTTTTATAAAATAGTCCCGTGGGTCTTTTCTTTATATTAAATCAATACCTGACCGTCCTTTTGAGATTTTAAAAAGGGTTTTCGTTATTCATAAAGTTTTTTTTTTTTAATTTTTTATAAATAAAGTGTTTTATAAAGTCTTAAAAGGGCTTTGCAATAAAGTTTTAAAAAAGCTTTAAAAGGACCGTGGTTACATGTTTTGAGTGGAGTGTTTTAAGTGAAAAATAAGTAATAAAAAAAAAAGGATGGTTGTATGAATGAGTCTTTTTAAGTTCATAAAAATTTTCTTGTCAAAAGTTTAAACTATTAAAAAGATTGAAAAGGTTTGTAAATAAAGATTAAAGAAAAAAAAAGTTTTATTGAAAAGTGAATTTTGGCTTTGCACAATTTTGTTTGTTTGTAAATTTTTTAGTTTTTTTTTTTTTTTTTGGGTTGTGAAGGATGACCATGATTTTGGGTGAAAATGGTGTTTTATTCGGTGCATATTGAAAATCATATTTTTTTTTCCAGGGGAAATATGGAATGAAGCTACATGCTATAAGGAAAGTAACAATAAATCAAAAAGAAAATGAATCGAAAAGAAAAGGCAGAGATCATTGTCATTTATAGAGAAGTTCAGGTCGCAACCAAGGAACTGAAAAATCTATCATAAGATAAGGAAAATATTGAGGTTGATTTGTGTAGCCTAGATCTGCTACCACCTCCTATGTTTACTTGTAAATATTTTTATTCTTGGGTTTTCAAAATGCTAACTTTTCTTCAAGGTAAAGATTTAATTGAGTACCAGTATGATAACCCATATGATGAAGTATGCGAAGCTCTAGTATTGGTTTTATAAAACATGCATTGGATGAGAAATTTTTGTGCAATGTAGAAAAAGCTACATCTTCCAAGGAAGTGTGGAATATCTTGGAAGAAGAATTTGGGGCAAGGGGCAGTGACATGGAGCAGGAAAATGTGCTACACTTTTTTGATTCAACCACAAATCTCTGAGTATATGAGAAGAGTCTGGGAATACAATAGAGCTTCGATAATCCCACTTAAATGTGGATGATGGTCATGAAGACTATAAAAGTAAAACTCATTATGCATGCATGCATATGGATGAAGAAGATGCAACAAAGATTGAAGAAAGAGAAGATGAAGCCTCTATGTGTGAAGAAGAGAAAGATCATATAAATTCTCATGAATTACATTGTAACGTGGATGATGCAAATGATGGTGAATCCCACTGTGATGAGACACATGTGCATGATGACTGCAAAGTGAGATGTGCATTGGTGAATCAAGTCGTAGCTGATGAATTTGGTGAAATTGAAAATTTTAATGAGCATATGCATGCTCGGATATCCCACGATAGCGTGGATGAAAATTATGTTGATGATATGCGTGGTTTCTTTTTTGAAATAGATATTGACTGTGGCAATATGGTAAGCACCATGTTTGATGAAAAATTTAATGTTGAATCTACCATTGTACCAACAAGATATGACTCTAGTTGGAATTTCTCATGAATTAGTACGTGATCAAATAACAGTTGATAATACGTAACAAGATAATGTGATTGAAGAGTTTTTTACGAGAGTATCCACTCACAACATAATAGTGGAAGATAATATTAATGCAATTGAACGAAAGATAGAGAAGGAAGATGAAGATGAGAAAGCCCTCACTAAAGAGCATAATGAAGATGTTTTTAACATTTTTTTTTTAATATGTAGGTGTTCAAAATACCACAGGAGTTGAAGTTGAAAACAAATTTGTTCATAAGTTTGAAGCATATTTGAAGCTCATTGAAGAATGGATTAAGAAACCAATTGAACAAATCGATGATATTCTTAAAGCAGCAACTGTTAGGAAGACAAATCTTGTTTTGCGGACAAGACAAGATCTCCTTAGGCTTAATCACTGAATCTAGTAACAAAAAAATATACTAGTAAATCTTTCCCTAGGTCCATTCTATTGAATCATAAGCAGGAGTAACATTATATGAAATCAATACTTTTCAAATGAAAGGGCCTGATGAACATCCTTTCTATGGTTTGATGTAGCTTCCCAATTCTCATAGTCCAGACCCACAAACAAAAAAACAAAAAAAAGGATGAAAGGAATATGATAAATAAATCATTAAATACAACCAATACTAGTGATCAAGGAGACTAGTACCTAATATCATAACCAGTAGACAATGAAAGTAAACGTCCAATATATAAAATCCAATGGAAAATATAGTGAGAAAGAAATACTCTTTCGTATTATAATTGAATAAAAAGGAGAGATACAACCTAGCCTTGATGTTGACAAATATATTTCCAATAGTCACCAATCCTCCCTTAAGTGACAATATTTTAACCTCAAATTGACAACATAAGTTTACATCAAAAGTCAACCTACGTTAAAACATTGTCGCACTTTTTAATGGAAGGTAGAGCATAAGATTGCGCATACTGTAATGACCAGAATTGTGTTTACGCAAGTAATGACTAGGAAAAGTGCGACAATGCTTGAAATTAGGCTTATAAGAAATATAATCTAGGATTCTTTTTATTTTTCTAATGGTATGTCTTCCAAAATTATAGGGGATTTCTTACAAGATTTCATCAGATAGTGAGAGGTATGAATTTACAATCATTTTCCTAATGGTGACAAAATGACATGTAACAGATTCCTCGCTGAAGTGAAAATTCAGAAATGGTGTTGAGGACTGGAGCGATTTATCATGCAAAAGTTTAGGTTAGAGACCAACTGGTTGAAGACTTGAAAAAAACAATCAAGGATTACAATACAATATCTCCATATAATAAAAACTGAAATAGGAATTCCCAAACTTAGATTATAAGTATCTCAAAGAAAAAGTATGGAAATGTACAACAAATCAAGATCCATGTCAATAATAAACTTATTATGGATGTAGCCATATAATATCGATTTATATTGACAATCATGAATATTTAAAACTCCATGCATCCTTGATGGGTGAAACTAGATCCAGAGTCTTGGTCTTCATCTCTATCAATCCATAGTACGAATTTAACCATGCGAGTGAATGTCTCGTAGTCGAACATGGTGGAAACCACCTAATTAATGGTCCATGATGTGAACCATTAACATGTGCAAGAGAACTCACCAATAATGACAATGGCTCTCAAGGTACTCTAGTACAATCTATGAAGTGTGAATAGATGTATTGAATTCAAACACTCATAGAATTATCTGATCAAAGGTCAATGATGAGAACATGTCATTAAAAGCAAGAAAATTGCCATTGAGGCATGCGGGCTCCAAGGTACCAAAGGAGGTTTCTAGATAAAATTTCTATATGATGAGCTAAAGCTAATAGGAAGTGATTCATCGTAGGAGGGACTATGACACGAAACTCGTGTCAAGTTTTGAAGAACAAATTTGGAGTGATTCTGGACTAACTCAGGGATGGCGACATGATTGAACACTATGATTTGTAGGGTAATTTTGATTTAGGTTGGAATTCTATTGAACATATTAGCGACACGACATTTTGACTTGGAAAAATTTGATTCAAAGAACCATTCTAAATAAATTCAATGAGGTATGATTAGCTCTGAGGAAAATGGATTTCCCAATCTAGAAACAAAAGTGACTGAGTGTCATGTTCAAGAGTGACATACTGCCTTTTCCCAATAAAAAAATAAATATTTATTTCCCATTTTCCCCCACCATTACTGGAAAGTACATATTTATTTTTACAAAAGCTTGAGGAGGATAACATATGCTTGCTCGGTAAGCTTTTTAACACCCTATTCTCACACTTACCCAAGCTTACCAGTCCACCAGGGTGAATATGTGATCTTGAGTTACGATTATATGATTAAAATACCTATGTACAATTAAGGAAGTGGTAATGACGAAAAACATATTTACTGACCTCCTTGAGGTGCTACAGGACCCCAGGAAGTAAGCAACCACTCTAGGTGCCCAACCCCTGAGATAAATTACCTTTTCACTGAAGTGGGCTCTTAGTCGCTCCCATGATAAGAAAAGATAGTGACTGAAACCCTACAGTAAATATCATGAGCCTACATCCTAGTGACTGTAGACTTTTTCACTCAGTTCTGTGCCAACAACCTCGAGATCTGAGCTGCTTTTTTAGGGATAAAACCTAGGCCTCTTCCCAGAGATTAATGAAACTCTTAGAAATGATAAATAATAAGGAGACAAAGTATCTAATGAAAAACCTAAAAAATGACCTCACCTGACCCATCCTAACCATGAAAATCATTTCATTAAACACAGCATGAACATGTGATGTATAGGTCATAAATACACATATGAACATAGGGGCCTCATACTTATCTAAGAATCATCAAGAAGGTCTGATTCCCTCTAAAAATAGCTACATTATCATCTATTAGGTCGTATATTCGTTAACATTTCATTTATTAACCAAAACATGATGAGAGCCATAACTCAAGTCTGTCATAAAACCATGCTTATGACCAGCATATAGCCAGAATAATAACAATGATAGAAAAACAATCAAAGCCACGCAATAAATACCACAAATACTCATGAAAATATAAAGATAATTATTATTAACATATGCAGAAGCCAACCAAGTGAGGGACTTCCATGTACCACTCAACCATAGATTGGGATGAACCAATTTTTTCTTTTAGCCAATCACCTCTCTACCATATTCGAAGCATGAATGTGGGACTCACAACAAAACCAACCAGGGCTTCTCAGGATTTACTATGGATCCCACCATTACCATTAAAGGGATTTCTAGGCTCGAAGCCCTTATTTATACAACCCGAATTTACCATTATCCCACCATTACTAGTTAATAGATTCATAAGCCCAGAAAAGGAAACATACACTATCAGGCTTTACCGCAATCCTGCCATTATCGTTCAAGGGATCACTATGACTAACAAGCATGGATCCCTCCAAATTTCTTCACCAATACCTTGAGGAATTTTCCCATCTTCACCCTCATTCTTTACCATGTATCCATCCTTTACTGATCAAGGGATTCCTAGGCCTTTGGGAATTTTCCTAATATCACCTCATCGAGTTCAAAAACCATCTGACACTCTAGAAAAACCAAATGAAAGAACCCCATCACACCATGGATATGCAGAAATGGAAAGGCAAGGTTGAAACCATTGTCACACCTATAAAAACCCAAGCCAATGAGCCCCAAGAGAACCAGTTACACACATGCATATACCATGCATGCAAAAAATATCATGGAAATCATACATAGAACTCAATACCTACAAGTAATCTCGTTTTAGTCGCTTGATCCAATTCTTCCTTGCTTGATCATTGATTCCATTTTCTTTATCTCCTTCCTTTACCTTCCTTTCTCCATTGTTAATGTGCTCCACGAATGCTCTAAGTGTGCAAGAGTATGAGATAGAGAATAGAGAGAAAGAGCTCCAAAACTGAACTAACCAAATATTGAAGTGACAAAAGTTGTGTGTTGATCCTCATAAGCTTTTTTATTAACGAGGCCTATATTTTCTTCAATTTCCATTATTTTCCTTCAATTTCATCCTCACATTAAACCTATGACCTTTCACCTTCCTTTTCTCCTAATTTCCTTTTTTTTCGTAAATAAAATTCCAATTAATACCTCTTGTCTTTCCAATGCATTTTCCATTTCCTTTTCTAATTTCCCTTAGACATACTAAACCAAATGAACACCCACTAGGATTTTTTTCCAAACATTCAACTTAGAATACATGTCCCATGAGCTTGGTCTTATTTTTCCTTTATTAGATTTATTACATGAACTTTTAACCTAGGGATGTTAAAGACCCCTCCCCCTTATGAGAACATTGTCATCAGTGTTCTATGACACCTACAACCAACAATACTGTTGAAACCAAAACATACTACCTACAGATATTTATGTAGCTCGATGCAGTATTTACAATTACCAAGCTGTTGAAAATAAAACCAACATGAAAAACATAACAACATGACACCCATATCTCTTACTTGAGATTCATAACAGAACTCGTTGCAGTATTTGCATTAAAAACCATACATAAATATGTACATATACCAAAGTTAATTTTCCTTCAGTGAGAAATAATGAAGAATACATAGCCCATATCTGATCAACCATCTCCAATGTAGATTCATCAAGCTCAAAGTGCTCCCACTGCACTTTAACTTGCTCAATTTCTCGATTCCATAGCATGAGCATCTTTCACTGCAATATGCACTGGGGTTCTGACTATGATTCTCCTTGTGGCTCCACCTGTAATACAGACCAATCAATAACATGGTCAACATACTTTACTTATATTTTAAGAAATGAAACATGGAAAAAATCATTAAATTTCATTGTCGAAGGCAATGCAAGTTTGTAGGCAATGGTTCCAATCCTCTCAAGGATCTCTTCTTGGGCTTGATGCGCAAGTACACATGTTCGCCAACTCGAAACTCCTTAAATTTCTTGTGTTGATTTTTAGAGCACTTCTGTCTATCCTTTGTTTCCCTTAAATTCTGCTAGATAGCCTACATTTCTTGTTCCATATCAGTCAACATATCTGGTCCTATCAACACCTTGTTCACTAGATCATTCCAATTGATGGGAGTATTCAACTACGCCCATAGAGTGCCTCAAATATACTCATCCTCAATGACTCCTAACACCCATTGTTGTAAGAAAAATCTATCAGTGGTAGATAATATTGCCACTTCCGTTGTTGGTGCATAACATACATTCACAACATGTCCTCCAAAATCCTATTGACCATATTTTTCTTTCCATCTGTCTACAGATGATAAGTTGCATTGAATGCCAACTATGTAACCAAACCTGCGAATAACCCTTTCCAAAACTTGGAAGGGAATTTAAAATCTCTGTCTGACACAATCTTCTTTGGAACACCATGCAACCTCACTATCTCCCAAATGAAAACCTGTGCTACATCATTAGCTTAATAGGTAGAATTCACTAGAATGAAGTGTGCTACCTATGCCAACATGTCAACCAAAACCATAAAAGAATCATGTCGTCTAGATGTCCTCGGAAAACCTATAATGAAATCCATGGAAATGACCTCCCATTTCCACTCTGGAATTGGAATTAGCTGTGTTAGACCACCTGGATTCTTACACTTTGCTTTTACATGTTGAAAATAAAAACACGTAACCACAAACTCTGCCACTTCCTTCTTCATATTCAACCAATAGTAGGAATTCTTCACCTTTTTCAATTTCTTGTGATATCCCGGATGACCTGAATATGAATTAAAATGAAATTCCCTCAAGATAAGCTCCTTGAGTTCATTATTTTCCAACACATATCTTCTATCCCTAGATATGACCAAACCATTCATTGTGAGATGATATTCCACATCCTGATCCCCTATACCCTGCCGATTTAACCTATGCCTAAGATCCTTATACATGTCATCTTGTTGTCGTGCCTATAAGATCTAATCTTGTAATTCTATCCCATATGAACTAGTAGCTATATGATTCACATGTGATCTTATGATAAGAGCTTTTGTAACCCTGTTCTCTTTTCCCTTGATGTAGTTGATCTAGAAGTCAAACTTATTGGTCATGGCCAACCATCTAGCTTGCGTGACACTAAGATTTTCTTGTAAAATAGGTATCAAAATCCACTATGGTCTCTCATAAATAAAAACCTCCTACCTAGAAGATAGTGTATCCACATCTTCAATGCATGAACGTTTGCGGCCAACTCAATATCACGCATTGCATAATTATGCTAGTGCTAATTCAAATTCCTTGATTCATAGAATACTACCTGTCCCTCCTACATCAATAATTCACCAAGTCCTCTCTTGAAGATATTTTCACACACCAAAAACTCTTTATCCAGATCCACAATATTAAGAACTAGAGAATTTTCCAACAACTTCTCAAAACTTGTTGCACATTCCTCTCTCCATTCAAATTTTTCCCATAAAGGTTAACTAATTTTTCTGTTAAAAGCCAAAATATTCTACGTAACAGACACAAGCTGAGGGGAACCCAAACATTTTCAAGTAGTTGAGTATAAAATACTAACAAAAGAACCTTCATATACATTTGTGTGATGCACATTCTTACCATAATCCTTCACAATGATTTGGAAAGGGGTGGAAGAAGGGAGACAAGGCTCTGTTAGTCTACTCGAATAAAAGGAAATAACCTTAGTACTTGGAGGGGGTTCTATTGAAATGAGTGAAATTCCCTCTTGTGTGGTAGAATGTTAAGTAACAAGAAAAACCTAAGTGGTATTTATTTAAATATATAAAGGCAGAGTGGGACCAACTGAATGTGGAATTGATTCGACAACTTCATCAACCGATGATAGGTTTGGAGAAAGCTTAAGGTAACTAGTTGGAAGTTGTTGCTGAGAAATAGTAAGTTTTTCCAACAATTTAGAGGCTTCAATCATATGAGGGTAAAGGTGAGTTTGATGAAACCCTTTACATAACCTATAGGGAAGCCGAAATTTACCCTTTTTCCCTATAACCTTAGAATCCCTGGTTGATGAATCAACAATAAGTGATGAGAACATTTTGACCATACTTATAAGACCTTCAATATACCTAGAAAATCCTTAAGAAGATGGTCACTCTTACAAAGCTTGCAAAGGTATTTGGTTTTACAGTGTATGTTGGAGCGTATCTCAACACTATAGATACTCACAACCATGGTTAGATGGTTAGAAGCTTTCTTATCTTCTTCCTTTTCTTCTTCTTCTTAGCCATCTAGTTACTATAATCAAGGATTTTAGCAAGCGAAGAAGAAGAAAGGGAGTAAAAAATGTCAGGTGAAGAAGGTAAAGGGTAAACATGAAGTTGGTGAGGTTTATATGGTGATCTATGTAGTTGAGGTGAAGCGACTTGGGTATTTGAAGCCAACGAGGTTCAAAACAACCATACGAGTAAACCTGTCATGAATCTAGGAAGAGAAAATGCAACCATGTAAGGAGGACCAACATTTCGAAAACAATGAAAAGGACTAGGATCCATATTAAGAGGGGTTCCTCTGTTGGTAAATTATAGAAATTTCACCATCATATTAAACTCTAGGTCTATTGAAAATGAATTTTGTTAAATATTTTAACAATGTATGATATTTAGTTTTACAATTGGTATCAATCAAAATAAACAAAATCGGTAAAAATTGGATACTATGTATAAGAGGTTACCAAATTATTGTTAACCATGGAATAATTTTTGCAATACCTGCAGGAAATATCCTCGGATTCTATGTTAGGTGTATAAAAAACAACAAGGTGACTGAATCAATTATTTATGGTAGGTTTGTAACGTAGAGGGGGTATTTCGATATACCTGAGAGTACTTGGAAGCTTAGTCCATATTAGTGTTGTCTTGTGCGTCATATACGATAGGAAGAATTCTAATATACTTTTCATACATGGAGTGCAATTTGACATACCCAAGGTTACATGAATAATTATCCTATATACTTATGTGGAATACCGACTATCAACAGAATGTAACAAAAACAATTAACGACAACTCCTATATTTATAGACATCGAAACACGTCTTCTAACATATATCCACTAAATATGATGTGATTAATTAATGCCTTGGTAAATTGTAATTTATTTTATTGTTTCACCTTTCATTAAGGTAAAATGTGTATGGTAATCAATCGGTGTAGTAAGTCAATTTGAATTGATGAAACTAAGATGAAATTACAACCTCTTCAATTCGATGAAATTTTATCTACAAAAAAGTGAAAGTTTCATTTATTTCCAACAATGTAAGAACTATTAAATAAGAGAAGACATAATAAATTATCTGATGCACTAAATTTTAGTAAGAAAATACTTAATGCAAGTCAATTCCAAAAAAATATATTTTTAAATGTATAAAACAAGAATAGAAACATGCAAATTCAAATCAGGACTATCTTTCAATGAGAGACACTAGCTTTTCAAACGATGAAATAACTCTTTACAATAGGCATAAATGAATATTGATTAGAATCACTAAAATAAAATAGACTGAGACAACCAATTATAGAAGAGAAAGACTCTTTTTTGATAGATCAACAAAGCAACAAAAAAATAAAAACCCTAAACTATAAAGATAAGTGTTTTTTCTCAAAACAATGATCAAACATACTAATCTAAATCTATGGTTTACTTTTTTCTAAATGAGCACAGACCCAAAAAACTACAACAAACAAAATTTTCCAGACCCAAAGGGTAAAACCTTACCAATTTGACTTTTTGTAATGTTGTCACACATACACAATGTACACCACTGCGGTGTTGTATTATTGCTAAAGACAAAGTGAGAAACGTTGCACTTTTTCTGAAGGAAAATTTCGCAGTGTCAAATTTTTTATAAAGGAAAAGTGAACAATGTCACACTTTTTATGAAGGAAAAGTGAAACACACATATAAACAAATAAAAAACAAAAAACATTTCACAAGCCTAAAAAAAATGGATTTTAAGGATCAAAACAAACCCCTCAAGATATTGGAACACTATAGTAAGTAAATGAAGCCCTTAAAGAACCTTAATCATTCCCTCAGTATGGTCACCGATTTTTTCGCCGGAAAAATATTTTCTTGCAGACAAGAATAGATCTCCATAGACTCAATGGATGAATCTTATAAAAAACAAACAATCTAGTAAATATTTCCCTAGGTCCATTCTATTGAATCATAAGCAAGAGTAAAGGAATATGAAATCCATAAATTTCAAACAAAATGCTTGATGAATATCCTTTATATGGTTTGATGTAGCTTCTGAATGATCAGAATCCCAACCTACAAACACAATAACAAGAAAAGGATCAAAGACATATGAAATAAATGATTCAATACAACCTATACTAGTGATCATGGAGACGAGTACCTAATATCATAACCAAATGAAAATGAAAGTAAACATCCAATGTAAAAGTCAAAGGTAAATTATGATTCCCTTTGCTTGATTCAGGGCACCCAAAAATGAAAATCGTGGAGCCAAGCTACACCAACCTCTAGACCACTCTCCTAGAGTAAATGTGTTGAAATCAAAAGAAGAGGGCTTTCCGGAGTTGGTTCAACAAGGAGCCTCAACAAAGGCATGAGGAACATACTAATGCGACTGATATAATTTGAGAGAAGAGAGGATGATACAGGATAAGGGGATGAGTGGACTTATGAATTCCCTTCCTAAAGAATAATATGCAAGGTTGACCTAGTAGAAATTGATACGACTTTGGAGGGGATGATAAATGACTCAAACAGAGGTGTGTGAAAGATAGATTAAGATATAGGCCAAATATGAAAAATATATGATGAATGTGATGCATGAAGGGGACAATATACTATAATATGACTCAATGATGCTACCACAAAGGAGAGGACCAAAGGTGATCATGATTTTTTTAATCATGTGCTCGAATCCATCTCATTAGTGCATGATCGAGAATTATACACTTGATGGTCTAGTTCTCTGGTATATTTTCCTAGTATTCACCAATTGTGTGTGTGATATGTTCCAAACCTCATGAGAGGGTGGCCCTTCAGGTAGCTATCCTTCCCAATAACTAAAGTGGATATTTTTGGTACACCTTCTATAAATTACGATACTAACATAATATGATGAATTCATGTGTCAATCTTACATAGTTTGACCTAAAAAAATGTGTAAATAATGGTTACTCATGACAAAACTTCGCACATAAGTTGACAAGTGCAAATATAAAGTGGTTTTAGAGTGCATGTGACTCATATGAAGAAATTTAGTTTTAAGAGGTGGAAAAGTGAGACGTCATGGAAAAAAAGTCTTCCTGGTGAAGTGCCAGATTCCCAGAAATGAAGAGAGGCCCATTATAGAGCTTGGTGAAATCTTTCCAATAATGTATAGGGTTTTTCAAACTGTGCTACATTGAGCCCGTAACAACTAAGGGAAAAATTAGGGTTTCCTTAATAAATGGATTCTCCCCCCCAACTCAAATTTAGTTTTGCATTGTGTTGTTGGAAAATTTGGAGAGGAGGAGAGATTCATAAAACTTGGTGAGCTCATAGCGAACAAAATTCTCGGTGGATTTTGGATCTGTGACTTTCAGGATGGTGGCCTTACTTGTCTAAAAATTCCCTTAATTCTACTTTGAAAGGTGGTTATTAATGAAGAGTAAAGGTAAAAATAATGATGCAATGAGCTAATAGAGGCAGTCTAAAGTCATCCTTGCCTAGAAAGTCAAATATGGGGACCATATGGTAAGTGTGTCATCACATATAGTAGAATGTTCCAATATATGGTGTCATTAAACTAGAATATGTGATGTGTATATGGATCACTAGAGAGACTGGTAGGACAATCTATCCAAGGAACGAAAGGATAATTGACCATATCTAGAGCGTTGGGGTTTAGAATGAGACTAAAGTTAATGAAGTGAGAAGGTGGCCAAGGGGGGTATCATTTACCCAAGCATGAGATATTTTCACCCCATTTATGATGATGGAGGGAACTGATCCGATATGCAAAAGTGGGAATGATGCCCCCTACTAAATGTGTATATATCATGTTATGGACATGTAAAATGTATATAGAATAATGGATTCCAAGAAGTTTTATGAATTATTTTGGTACATAATGTGATTATGTACTTAAAGAGTCGTTCCCATTTATTATTATGATTTTCTTCTTATGGGAAGAATGGATGGTTACAGTTAAAAAAAGGAAATGATGGATTTTCAATCTCACTTGACACTACATATATTTGTCAAATGGACTAAATTTATGGGTTCACATACATGATGTCACCATACCAAATATTAGCTTTAGATATAATGAAATAATTCTCACCTAGATGACACTAGGGTTAGAAAACAATGTCAGAGGAACTGTGTTGTTGAGGAATGATAATTGGATCATCCCCAAGGTGATATGGAGTGATTTAAGATTGTATAATTTATTCAAGTCGGGGAAGAATAATGGAACTATATTCTAAACTATCATATGCACTAGGAGGATTGGGGAGAATTTCTTCTCCTAGACTCGTGAAAGTGGATGCCCCCTTACGTAAACATTGAGTCGAACTATAATGGCCATATTATGGATGTGGTTTAAATTCATGGGTTTGAAGTAAGGGCTGATAGAACCAATTTACAACATGGGAGACAAGGTTCACATATGCATCGTCTGGAAGGGGAGATGGATGAAAATTGGATATAAAATCCACCGATGTTGATATTGAAGTATGTTCAGAAGATGGATCTAAAGAAACATACTCAGGAGATCCCAAGGATTCTGAAGAAGTCAATCCCATGGATAATGATAGCTACAGAATGGGTATGGAGGTGTCTGCCATTTCTACATCAGTAGGAGGAATCACTATAGTGGGTTGAGTAGCCTCCTTCCTGGTGATGAATTGGTAATAGGGTTCGCAGGTAGAGTAGGAGATTGGTCACTATGAGAGACATCCATATTGCTAATAACAATGAATGCATCATCAAAACATTACAAATGAGCACCATGTTGAGAATAGTTTCCATATGTATCGCACAAATTGCATGGATATTTTGTGAATAATTATTTATTTTTATTGGTGAAATCAAGTATGGTGACGTACACGTCAAGGACATTAGGGTCATGCTGAATTTTGGCTTATTAAATCATGCTCTTGAGACTAGGAAGATTAGGGAAATGTTTAGTGTCATGACCATGAACATCACACAAAGTGAATGGAGGAGTAGGCTTAGGTGCTTTAGATGGAGTGGTTGCCTCTTTGGTTTCCTTATCCTTGCGACCATTTTTCCAGGATTCCCCCCCCCCCCCCCCCCTCACTGAATGGTTTCACAATAGGAGTAGCTTCCTAATGAGGTTGTTGTGGAACTAAAGAAGAGGTATCAGGGGTGGGAACTATTTTTAATCCATGTAAGATTTGATATTATCAGGGGGAGTGTTTTCAGGAGGATGAATATATCGAACTAGGATCCTCAATTTCATGTTAGGTGGACTCAACATTTCCATCATAGGGGTGGAAAATATTCCTGGTGGAGGGAACAAGAAAGCCATTTGACCAAAAGGATGGTGGCTAGGAGGAAATCCCCCGAGGCACTAGCTGATCCTTGAGAAACATGTTGCTGTGGAGTCAGCTACTGGGAAGGCATACGCGATTTTTTTATGGAAAACCATGACATTTGGAGCATGAAAGCATTGGATGAGATGCATTTGGTTAGAAGAGGTGGTGGGCCATAATAATACCCAAGAAATAAGGAATACTTGTAGATTCTTGGGATAATTGCGAGAAAAGAAGGCATTGAATTATTACCCACATGTTGTCGCTATGAAAAAAACCCTCCAAAATTTTGCATACACTCCAATTTTGGAGCCTACCAAGGATCTTGCGATCAGTCTTTCCATAGTTACTTCTTGGTCAGTTGATTATTTTTTAGTCCCCTCTTGGATTTTAAGTGCTGAATTCACTTGCACAAACATGCTCAGTCCAAAATGACTTCATGAGCGCATTTTTCTACAAAAGCTTGGATAAGCATAGTAAGTTCCATCAAGATTGTGTCTATGTGATGTCCAATCAATTTCGATGGCTATTTTGCACTAAGAACAACAATTTCTCACATTGTAGGTGCATTTTACTTCAATTTTAGTGAATTTTGAAAATTATTGCTTTCGTGCACTGTTCTTTTCACAAGTATCAATTTCATGTTTTCGGTTATCGCTTTTACTTGCATTTACTCTAATTAGTGTCGTTTTCATGTTATCTTTTCTCTGACTCATGTTACTTTCATTTTTGTCCACATATCGCAAGAGTTGTTCACACTTTAGCAATTGGCGTCTTTTCGCATGATTAGTTGTTGTAAAATTTATGCATGCTTGTTTCATTGGTTTCAAGGGGTTATATTTGTGTGAATATGTTTGCCTAACCATGTAAACAATAGTCACACTCATTCCCAAAGTTTTAAGAAATTTGGCACAAGTGTCATCACGGTCATCACAAAGCATATATTTAGTGTTGCACTTGTCCTGAAGTCATATCAAGGTTGTCGTATTGAGGGAAATATGTTTTCAACATGTCCAAATTATCTACATTATTGTGTTGTCAATGTGTTTCAAGTGTGCGATTACATTCAATTCATATCACTTTTTACAACAGTCTTTTCGATCCCACACTTAGCCAATCTTCAGAAGTTTCCCATAAACCTAATGTCATCTGACCTTCCTCCACTACACACTATACAATTCCAACCCTCAAGCTTTCTATTCTCCCCTTGACACTACACAATTCACAATTACTACTTTCCAGTACTACACACTTCCCAATTTCAGTTCTCTAGCCTGACCTTGCCTCCTAGAACTGCGAAATTCATCTTCCCAGCCTGACCTCAACTGAAAACTTCATAATCAAAAGCCTCAATCTCATCCATTGTGCTTCTGAGCTACATAATTTCAGAATGGCCCAGCCTCATATGTCGAATCCCAAAACTGTGAAATTTTCCTAAGCAATTCAAAACCCCACAGGTCAGCTCACTGAGTCAAAAAACTACGTATTGTGTCTCCCTCATCCTGTATGAACTGCGCACTGCGTAGCCTCAAGGATCAAGACCCATTATTTATCTCTTTAAATGCACAACTTCAAAATGAGCTCGGGTCATATTCTGTTATGAAACTAGCTCCAAAAATAGAAGAAAAGAGAGATAAAAGCATTAGAAATAAGCCACTTTGATGGGGCAACCTCCAATACATTACATAAATGAACAATTCTTGGATGATACACATGAAAAAACCTCCTTTCTATATATAGGAGTCCATGGGGCCACATTGTAATCCTAGCCGACCTAAAAATAATAATGTAAGGGCACAATAATAACAATATGGGGGTTACAGGGGTACACCAATAACAATAAGGGAGTTACATTAACAATAATAAAGGACTATACTAGTAATATAGGGACCTAACATGCTCCTCTCCTTCAAAAAAGTGTTGTCCTCAATGCTTGAGTAGCTTCAGATGCTTCTGTATAAAATTATCATCCTCCCATGTATAATCTTCAGTGGGTAAGTTCTTCCATTTAATGAGATACTCTGAAATTGATCGATTTCGTAGTAGTCGAGTTCTTGTTTCCATGACTGCTTCAGGTTCCAATATGGTTTTTCCTTCCTCATCAAGTTTTGGCAATATTGTTAGAACTGGAAGTTTGTCCCCTATAACCTTCTTTAAGCATGAAACATGGAAAACTGGATGCACTCACGAAGAAGCAAGAAGCTCCAATTTGTATGCAATAGTACCAATATTTTGCAATACCTTGTAAGGACCATAGTACATAGGCGATAATTTATTATCCTTCTTAGCTTGCTTTAGGGACATTTGTTTGTATGGTTTTAGTCATAAAAATACCCAGTGTTCTACATCAAAACTTCTCTCACTGCGATGTTGATCTGCCTGTTGTTTCATTCGATTTTGTGCCAAATTTAGGTTATCCTTTAAGAGTTGGAGAACTTCTTGTTGATGCTTGATGTGATATTCCACTGCTTGAACCCTAGAATTTCCCCTTAAAGAAGATGTTATGGACAGTGGATGATATCCATAAAGTGCCATAAATGGGGTCATTTTTGCTGCAGTATGGAAGGAAGTGTTATACCACCATTTAGCGAGAGGTAACAACTTTAACCATTGTGCTTGCTTATCAGATACAAAACAATGAAGATATCCTTCCAAAAATTTATTCACTATCTCTATTTGACCATCGGATTGAGGATTATTAGATTAGCTATGAGCTAGTTGAGTACCTAAACAAGAAAATAATTCCATCCAAAAATTTCCTGTAAAAATGGGATCTCTGTTACTTACCATAATCTTCGAGTTTCCATGTATCTTTTGAATTGTTTTTATAAATGCAGTAGCAACTGTACTTTCTTTAAATGGATGAGATAATGCACAAAAGTGTGCATACTTGGTAAGTCTATCAACTACCACCATGATGACACTCCTTCCTTCGGACCTAGGTAAACATGTGATAAAATCCATTGAAATCTCCTCCCAACGTTGACTTGGAATGGATAAATGTTGTAGAAGACCCGAGGTCTTAATTGTCTCAATTTATTTTGTTGGAAAACCAAACATTCCTCTACAAAATTTTGAATAGTAGATTTAAGGCCATCCCAAAAAAATTCTTTCTTCACCCTGTGGGAATTTTTAAAAAATCCCGAGTGTCCTCCTAAAGGAGAAGTGTGCAATTAGAAAAGAATTTTTTGTTCTAGTTTCAAATTCTTGCAAATATATAAGCGAGATTTGTACCATAAGTAATCATTTTTTCAACTAAATATATCATATGTACTAGGATCTTGCTGCAACTTTTGAATGAGTGTCCACACTTCTTCGTCCTTCTTCAATTCATCCCTTGCTCTAGTTATCCAATCTAGTTGGATAATAGAAATGGCACAAAGCAATGCTTCCACCTCTTCATCCTTTCTTGAGAGTGAATCTGAAGCAACATTTAGCTTCCCTTTTTTGTATATGATTTCAAAGCCATAACCCAACATCTTTGTGACCTATTTTTTCTACTCTTCTGAAGATAGTCTTTGTTCCAAAAAGCGTTTAAGACTATCATGATCAGTTTTTACCTTGAAGGGTCTTCCCATTAAGTAAGGTCTCCATTTCTTTAGTGCATGTAGTATTGCAAACATTTCCTTCTCATGAATAGCCTTTTTTAAATACTTTCCATTGATTGGATGACTTTCAAAAGAAATGGGTCTTCCTTCCATTTCTTGAGGTATCACATTCCACAATAAAGGTTTTTTTGAAGTCTGGTGTAGCTAAGACTAGTTCTAGGCACATTGACTCTTTAAGATGTTTAAAGGCCTTATTTTCTTCATGAGTCCATGAAAATGCATCTTTCTTCAATAATGTTGTTAGAGGTGCTGCTATTCTCCCATAATTCTTAACAAACTTGCGATACTACCCTGTTAACCCGATAAATCCGCACAACTCCTTTATGGTTGTGGGGACTTTCCATTCCTTAATGGATTTAATTTTGTTAGGGTCTACCTTAACACCCTCGTGAGATACAATATGACCTAGATATTCCACCTCTTGTACTCCAAATAAGCATTTGGATGTTTTTGCATATAATTGTTTCTCCTCCAATAGTTTGAGCACCCTGTTAACATGTTGAACATGATCCTTCCAAGACCTACTGTAGATTAGTATATCATCAAAAAATACTAGCACAAATTTTCTAAGGAAGGTTTTTAAAATGGAATTCATCAACCCTTGAAATTTAGAAGGTGCATTGGTAAGGCCAAAAGGCATGACCAAAAATTCATAATGAACCTCATGAGTTCGAAATACTGTTTTCGGAATATCTTCAGTCTTCATTCTAATTTGATGATATCCTGAACGAATATCCAACTTGGTAAATAAATTGCTCCATGTAATTCATCCAATAATTCATCAATCACAGGAATGGGAAATTTATCTTTAATAGTGAGCTTATTGAGCTCCCTCTAATCCAGACACATGCACTAGGATCCATCCTTCTTGTGCACCAATACTACTGGAGTAGAGAAATAACTTTGACTAGGTTAAATTATACCAGTCTCTAACATTTCTGCAATCATACGTTCAATTTCGCTCTTTTGGACATAAGGATATCTATAAGGCCTGATGTTTGGAGGAACACTTGCTGGAATCAAATGAATAGCATGATCATGATCACAAATAGGTGGGAGTCCTTTGGGAGTTTCAAAAACCCTGGAATGATTGTCCAAGACTTTTTGGAGATTTGGAGAAATAGGTGATTTTGATGTTGGAACTTCTAGTGAGCATAATTGTGTAACTATGCCTCTCTGTTCTTTCTTTAGAATCTTTGTCATGCCATTAGAGCTTATTATCTTTCCCGGCTTCCCTGTGATACCCTGTAATTCGATTTCCTTTCCTTTCAAAAAAAAATTCAAGAAAAGTTCTTGAAAATTAAAAGCTACCGTCCCCAAATATTGTAACCTTTGTACTCCTAATACAACATCAGCACCTCCCATTGGGATGGAAAGCATTGGAATATTCAATACATATCCCCCCATGGCTAGCCTTATATTATGGCATTTTCCAGAGAAATTTATAGTTCCTCCATTTGAAACCATCACTTCACATTCAGTGCTGGGTATAGGAAACAATTCAATTCCTTGGCTACCTTATAATGAATAAAATTATGGGTTCTACCCGAATCAATCAACGTTATTTCCTTTTTCTTCTTCATATGTCCTTCTATATTGAGAGTTTGAGGAGTGATGATTCCTTCCAATGCATTACATGATATGGTTAGACTCATTTCTTCTTCTTCTAGGGTTGGTTCTTGGTGTATA
The DNA here is from genome assembly GCA_034641835.2 of Pinus albicaulis. NCBI lineage: Eukaryota > Viridiplantae > Streptophyta > Pinopsida > Pinales > Pinaceae > Pinus > Pinus albicaulis. The sequence goes on along the minus strand of CM076583.1, from coordinate 886,720,442 downwards.
TCCTCTTCTTTTGAAGTTTCTTTTTCATTTTCCTCCTGCTCTTTACAATCTATGTAAAATAATTTCTTCTCAACACACTTATGACCTTTAATGTATTTGCTATCACAACTGTAGCAAAGCCCTTTTTCTCTTTTTTCTTCCAATTGTTGTGGTGTCAACCTTGTAGGTTATGGAAGTCTAGGAGTAGCAACACTTCCATATTTATAGATGTGAGTGGTAGGATTCCTTGTCGCCATAATTTTACACTATATTTTTCTTGACAACCTGAATAACTTCTCCAATGAATCGGGTTCTCAAACACGAAATTCATGTTGGATGTTATCCTTTAAAGTCCCTATGAATAAATCAATCTTATGTTCCTCTAGAACATTAGTTACCCTTATATTCAATTTTTGGAATTTCTCAATGTGCTCCACCACTGAACCCTTTTTTTTGAGATTTATCAATTGGCTAAAGAAGGTGTTTCTCTTGTTATCCTCATAATGTGCTATCATTTCCTCCGTAAAAATTGACCAAGTGACAATTTTTTTACGAGAGAAAATCCATCGATACCATACAAATGTGTTTTGTTCTAAATGTAAAGTTGCAATGCGTACCTTTTGTGTGTTTTTCACATTATTGAGATCAAAATATTGCTCCATGTGTAGTATCCATGTTATGGGATCCTTGCCATCAAACTTCTTCATATCCATATTTGGAATATGGTGGTTATTCAATCCAACATTAGAGTTTATGAAATCACGATTAACATTTATTTTGTTCTCATCATGAGTTTCCTCTACTATCTTTTCTCCATTAGGAATCATTTCTTGTATCAAATTTGACAGACCTTCCATGTCTTCGTTCAAACCTTTCATTTTTTCTTCCATACCATCCATTTTTTCTTCCATACCATTCTTCAAACCATCCATCGTAGCTTCCATGCCTTTATTCAAACCATCTGTCTTAGCTTCCACACTTTTCTTCAAAACTTCCATTTCATTTTTTGTTGCTCTTTGTGAGAGTGAAATTTGGTGCACTTGCTCTTGTAATGTTGATATGTCAGGTTGCATTTATTCATATTCATGAGCCATAGTAGAGCCTTCTGAAGGCTTAATGGGTGTTGAATTATTTTTAGGAGGAATTTTAGAACCCAATACTGATATCTATTCTACAATATGCCATTGGAATCAATTCAAATTGATTCTTAAAACAAGACTTATGCAATTCAGAAAAAGATACGCACCTTTTTCTTGCTTTTGAGGAGCTCGTTATTGAAATTGAATTATCTCTGTGATTTAAGATCTTCAAAATCCTAAACTTGGCCCTGCAGTAGCACTCTGAATCTTCTTTTGAATGCCACAGGTCTGATTGGATTTGGATTCTTCAAGGAAAAGTTATGCCCAATCTCCCACAAAGACCTAATTATGGACTAGTTTAGTAGAGCGAACTTGTACAACGTTCCACGTGTTGATGTTTCCTCCTTCAGATCTGAAATTGATACAATGGAAACTACAGTCCATGTACTTACAACCACTTTTTATAGAATTCCAATCCGACACTCAGAGAGAGTTATGACGATTTTCCCACAGTCAACTCTTTGAGATGAAATTCGGGAGCCTGAAAAAACCCTAACTTCCACAAATCATATCTCCGAATATATTGCGAACCAAAATCTAAAAATTTTCAAGAAGTTCCATAGGATTTCAGCTTCTCTCTGTAAAAATTTCAGCTTCTGAACCTTCGTAGTGTTAGCCACCTATAAAATTTGTCATATCAAATGGTGGCTAAATCATTATTTAAAGCCTTCAAGAAAAAAATTTATTACCAAATTGTTAGTTCTTGGAGTCTTATGAAGACAAATTATCCTTGAGTTAATCTTCACTGCTGTTGCCCCTATAATCCTGAAAAATCTATTGTTTTCCTGAAGAAAAAGAATGCTAAAATCCCATTTTTTCCTTTTATTTTACCCCTCCTTTCTCTCAGAATTAACCTCCATTTTTATCCCCTTTTTCCTCATGAAATTCCTCTATTTTCCCTCATTTCCTTTCCTTCCCTTCACAAATTCCCTTTTATAAGGTTTAAAAATATTTTTTAAACCTTTTCGGAACTCCCAAAATCCTTTGAAAATCCTTAAAAAATCATGAAAAACAGTCTTTTGAACTAAGGCCTTAAGCCCCTTTCGGCTAAGCCCCAAACCACTCCCCCACATATAACCCGCGCCCGGACCAGGTGTTAAGCCCTCGAGCACTAATCACAATCGGAAGTTCGCGGTGAGCGCATTTCCTTTGTTAAATGAAAATATCTAATGCGATTGGGTTTTTGTTCTATAGAACCCCGCCGCAATCTCCACCTTTGATCTACATTAGAATCAACAGCCAGTGCGCTTTTCCATTCTCTGCCCATCGCCCCTCTCCATCAACCCCAAATTGAGTACTGACCATCGATCTAGTTCTAGATCGGACGACTGGCGCGTAATCGCATCGTGCAGACCCAAGCGCCCCCACTTTCTGTCTCCCCCAATTGGCGATCTCTGATCCAATCAAGACCATCGATCTCACCTTTATCTGACGGTCCGTGCATAATCGCAACCTAAAGAACCACAGAGTTCAGCCCCTTGCCTTCTCCGATGCGATTTAATCCCCGCCGTTCGTTCTCCCTGATCCAACGGCTTTCATTCATCCCACCTGTTCACCTACCCTTTGGCCTTCCCACTCCTTCTTTTAATCTTAACCATCCATACCTCAGATCTGACGGTCGAGATCTAACCCACCTTTGACCTCTCCCCATCTTACCAGCCGCGTATCTTCCCATATCGCGCTCGCTCATCCACCATCAGATCTCTTCACTCCACATCCAACAGTTGTTATCCCATATCGTGTGATTTTTAACCCGAAAGTTAATGCCTAAAAATTACGCGATATGGGTGGTTTATAAAGTACACGACACCAGTGGTTTTTATGGCCGAAACCACCTTTACATTCCCTTGTTTTTAATCTCAACAGTTGATCTCTGAGATCTAACGGTCCCAGTTTAATCTAACCATTTAACTATCGCCCTCCGCCATTATTCCAAGGGACCTGTTAGCCCCCCTATGAAATTTTTGACAAGCAAATAGGGGGTTAAATTGGCGTTGATTCTTCAAGGAATGCATTTCTCCTGAAAATACAGCCTCCTTGAAGCCTCTTTGTGCCCTTTATCCTTTGATGGATTCCCCTCTGCTGTTTTCCCTTTTAAAGCCTCTCTGCTGATGAAGAAATGCCCAAAGACTTCCTTCCCCCTTTATTTTTCCCTCATTTAACCTCTTTTTATCCCCCCTTTTCTCCCCTTCCGTTTCCCCATTTACTCCTCAAATTCCCCCAAAATCCCCTTAAGTCCCTCCCTTACTCTTTATTTCCCATTTCTCCCCTATCGTTCCCCTCCTCCACCTTAAAAATCCATTTAATGGGCAAAAAACCCATGTTCCGACCTTGTTACAGGGCTTAGCCCCTTGCCGCAGGCCCCTTTCAAACCACTTCCCCACATGCCCCCGCGCTGGGACCAAGCGCTTAAGTCCCAGGCGCTCATCGCAATTGGAACATCGGCGGTAGGCAAATTCCTTCGTAAACGCAAAAATCCCCAATGCGATCATTCTATTAAACAAAGTCCCGCGACGTGTTGTGGATCGTCGATCTGTCACAAGATCTGATGGCCAGCGCTCAATCGCATTACTCCCCCCGATCGCAATCGTAAGTCTCAACAATGCCGCCCCGATTGCCATCCTTCGATTACATCCTGGCCGTTGATATGCCCTGCGATCCGACGGCCAGCGCTTGATCGCTCCTCCCTTTCCAATCGCAATCGGAGGTTTGTCGTGTGCCGCCCCGATTGAGGTCTTCCGATTATATCTCCGCCGTCCATTCTTCCGCGATCTGACGGTCATCGTGCAATCGCAACTCCTCCCCCGATCGCCGATCGCAAGTCCTTTTCTCTACCCCCTCTAGATTTGGGTCCCCGCCGTCGATCTTCCCGTCAGATCGATGGTCAGCGCTCAATCGCTTCTCCCCCCGATCACGATCGCAATTATTTTGGTTTGCCTTCCGATTTGATCTCCGCCGTTGATCCTTCCGCCAGATCGGACGGCCTGCATCCAATCGCACCCCCTTCCCTCCGTCCTCCGATTTGATCTCGTCCGTCCATCTCCCTGCTGATCAACGGTCCTACGCCAATCGCAAGTCCTCCCGATCGCCGATCGTTCTGTCCCTCCGATTACATCTGAACCGTCGATCTGATTCCCGATCGGATGGTCAGCGCTCAATCGCAAGACCCTCCCCGATCGCAATCGCAAACCGTTTCGACTGACCCCCGATTGCGATTGAGCGTTTGGATCGTGACCATTCGTTTCTCCCAGATCTGACGGTCCTTGTTCAATCGCCCTCCGCCTCCACTGGGTCCCACTCTTACATTCGTTTCCATTGCATTTCATGTGTTTTGCGTGTTACGCCCATCTTATGTATTGTCTCGTTACTCAATCTCCACCGTTGATCTTTGTTCCCAGACCAAGATCTAACGGTCTGCGCTGCATATCATCACCACACTCCATTGTCCGTAAGAGTTCATCATGTCATTGCATTCTGTTACCATTATAGTAAAAGCCACCATTTCTCCACCACGTTGCATTCTTTCCATTGTTTCTCCGCTGTTCCGCCACCATTCCTCCGCCTCCATAGCATTTCTCCACCACTGTCTGGGCTCTGTGATAAGTTTATTTCATCATGCAGGTAGTACAGAGAGGCCATTCCAGCCGGCCAGCGAAGCAGTAGAAGCAGGATTTGAGAGGGATCTGAGCCTGTAAGTGAAGATTAGTTAGTGTCAACCCCGCAAGTCAAAGGATTCAAGCACTCTTTGAAGATTAAGAGCGCACCAACAAAGTCATTACTGCGCTACCTAACAGCAGGACATGTTTCCTCCAGAAAGTACACCTTCCTACATCGCCTTCATGCCTTCTCGAGCCCTGAGATAATTAAATACACTGACTGAAGCTCATTTCAGACAGTCCGGCAGCATTAAAGAAGCATGAAGGGCCATGCAGACTTCCATCCAGTCCGTTCATTTCAACAGGGCAGAACAGCAGATCACAGACCCCGAGCGCAGACAAAGCTCAAAGACAATCAGGCATTTATGAGACAAACCCTCCTAGTAGTTTATCTTATCCCCGAATTCAAATCACCTGGAGTACAACGAGCCCAAAATGTCAAGATCAAATCTGAAGCAGATCGTTCTCTTACTAAAAAGGTGATCGAAATAAATATGCAGCATTCTCAAGCAGGATGGGCCTCGGCCCTGCATTCATTATTATGCTTAAATGTAACATTTAATGGGCACCTACCTCCTCATTCGATCTGAGGATCATCTTTTGTTATAAAGCACAGCAAGAACATTGTAAAGGGGTTGGTTGTTGTTGAATTATCAGTGAACTGCAAGCATTTTGTCCCGAGCCAAGTTTCTCGTGTAACAGTTGTATGATAGGCTGAGAAATATGATGTATTCAGGCTGAATGTAAAAGCTTTGGGTAGTGATGTACCTGATTGGTGTTGTGTTTAACATGATAAGCAGTTTTCATTGGATCTTGATCTACAGCAGTTGGTGATGTTCTTCTTATCTCTGTGTTTATTTCCATTTCATTTCATGTTCTTCTGACTGACATCTGAATGCATGATATAAGATTTACCCTTGTTAGGTACCTTATATCCCAGCTCTCTCAGTCTTGAATGTTTTCTACTCATATGTGTGTCTGAGTATTGTTTTTAATTGACTAAACCAGTGTAGTGGATGATTATTGCCTACTCTCTGATGTGCAAGTTAGTAAAATCAGTATTCAGATGTTTTTGTTAAGATTTAATCGAAAGAGGTTAGGAACATTGGGAGGTGTAAAGCCTGTCGCTGCCTCTTCATAACCTTCCTTTCCATATAAACCTTTTCAAGATCCCTTGTGTTGCCTATGGTTTGGTCCAAGCAGGCCTGGAGTTAAATGACCTCTGGCCTGATCTATAGACAGAATCAGATGGCTTTCCATCTTTCATTCTCATCACTTAGTGTTCCATCCCACCAATCAGTCTTTAAGATCCAAATGCTTTAGATGACTAGCCCAACTGAAGCTTACATATTGAACATAAGTAAATCCTTTCTTGACTCCATTTCCCAATGGCCTTGATGTTCCCTGAGTTGTCTATCTTTGTCTAGCTTCCTTCTTTACCCATCCTTGTCTTATGATGAAACCTTCCTTCCTGATTCTCAACAACCAAACTCAAACAATCAAACAAACAACCTTGAGCCCATAACTAGCCTAAAATCATAATTGAGAACTTTACAGACATATATCCTTGGATAATCATAGAGAGATCCCTCTCTGGACCTAGGAGGGCTAGATCCTAAGGTCTGAAGGTGGTTCTATGTTGTCTCATCTTTTGGTCTCTGTCAACCTGGCCAAAACATGGGAACCCCAACATAATGGCGACTCCACTGGGGACTCTGACTGCTTCTCATTTCAAACAACCTCAGAAAACTTAGAAATCTGGCTAGGTTGACGGTAAGTCACACCTTTGACGGTGAGCACTGTGGTGGACAGTGTACCCTAGAATCATCCTAAACCCTCCACCTGGCGACTCCATTGTTCCTAAACGTTAAAGACTCCACTGGTGATCAGTAGGCCTGCTGATTATCTTGGTTTCACACCAGACTCCACTGGCAGACTAGTCCCAAGCATAATGAAGACTCCATAGGGAGGCCAGTTCCCAAAACAACATTAACCTCGGTAGAAGTAACAAGTAGGGATAAGCTGCCTGGCTTATAAACAGCACTCTGTCTCACATAACCATTCATACAAGAGCTTTCCCTGATCCAAACCCACCTGAAACAGTTGATAGTCCTGAGAAGATCCTTAAAAGAACACCTGTGAGTAGGAGATCAACTATTTCCAGCAACATTCCTAGAGCTAATTCTGCACCAGAAGATCTTGCAGCTCTATTAGACCCTTTCTTCGACCTAGGCCTCCAAAACAGATTACCTAGAACTAGGTCATTCAGTGTTTCAGACCAGCTAGACACTAGGGACAGCGAAACCCCTCCTTCCACACCAACTGATCTCCACTTCCTTCAAAACTTAGGGCTATCTCACCCTAGATCTGCTCAACCGACTTTTGCTGGTCCTATCATCCCTGTCATCCAACTACCAGCTGCTCAAGCCAACCCTATACCTCATCAAAACACCATCATGGCAGCCTGGTACGCACCTCTAGTTTTACCTCAGCCTCTACTGCCCTTACCAAATGATTATCAATCAAAAATCCCACACTTCCTTGCTAAAGAACCTACAACAGCACAACAACATGTAGATAAAATGGAGGACTCTTTTGATTATATGGAAATCGATGATGAAACAATCAAAATGAGAATATTCGCGCAGAGCCTGGGGGGGGAGGTTAAAAAGTGGTTTAAGAACCTACCTGCTGGTAGTATCCAAGATCTCACTGCTTTATACCAGACTTTCATCAACAAATGGGAAACTAGAGCAAACCCTCGCCAGCTCCTAGCAGAATACATGTCCCTTAAGAGGAACGTGGGGGAAAGCGTTCATGATTACACCACTAGATTCAATAGTATTTACAACGCCCTTCCTCCACACATGAAACCTCCGCAAGGTATGGCCCTGGCCAAATATCCTGATGGATTTGATGTTGACATGGCCTATGAGCTTAGAGATAAAGAATATACCACGTTGGAGGATATGCAGAAAGGGGCAGTAAACATAGAGGCAAATTTGATTGAAAAAAGGGCCAAACTAAGAGCTGAGAAGAGAGTAACATACAAGGATGACACTATAGCCTCCACTTCAGATCCCAATATTGACAGATTGTCTAAGAATCTGGATAAGCTATGCCAAGTGGTCGAAAAGATGGCTATCACTCAGAACAGGAACCAAAATCAAAACCAAAACCAGAACTTTAGAAGAAACAACAACACTCCCAACAGGAAGAAAGAAGCAGATCAGCAAGTCATTCCCCCTTTCCAAAAATTTCTTGATGAGGATGAGGGAATCATAGAAGAGTCTGAAGGGAATGTGATAAACATGTTTGAAACAGAAGATTCGATCCTAAACTGTGATTCAGAAGAGGACCAACCCTCAACCTCTTATGGGGAGGAGGAATGGTTTGAATCTGAGGATTATAGGTTGGGATTCGAAAATGCCATGTTATAGGTCAGAGAACAATATGAGCTCAGGAGTAAAAAGAACCAAGACACTTCCAAACCTCAAACTCCTGAGGTAACCATCAAAAAGAGGCCTGAAAAATCTTCTAAAGTAACTACCGTGAACAACAATTCAACGGCCAAGAGTTCTGAGAGTAACAAAGAAAAGGACAACCAAAACAATGAAAAACAAAGTCAACCAACCAGTAGCACTAGCACCTCAGTTAGTGCTCCTGATAAAACTGTGTCTACACATGTACATAATGAGAAGACACAAACCGATCCAGCTACTAAGGTGGTTGCAAATAAAACAAAATTGAATACTTCCAAGAGTCAGTCTGCTTTCAGTTTAGAAAGCGAGATTGCAAAAATCAAAATCTCTGTACCATTATCTGAGCTGGCCTCTCAGGATGTATATAAGGGCCATATTTTGAAAGCATTAAATCTAAGTATAAATAATGACACTGTAAATTTGAGCGATGATCAGCCTGCCCTCTTATTCGGTCCCAAGATTGAGGGGAAATTTCAGGAAGGGGTAGTTCCACCTTTTTATATCAGTCTTAACATTCATGACAAGATCCTCCATAATGCCATGCATGACTCCAGTGCATCACACAATCTAATGCCTAAAGTAGTCATGGAGAAGCTAGGCCTAGAAATTACCAGACCTTACAAAGACTTATACTCTTTTGACTCTAGTAGAGTAAAATGCCTAGGCCTTATCAAAGATTTATGTGTAAGTTTGACTCAGATTCCTGCGAAATGTATGGTCATGGATGTAGTGGTGGCAGACGTGCCACCCAAGTATGGCATGTTACTATCTAGGTCATGGGGAGCCAAGTTGCAAGGCACCATGCAGATGGATGGTTCATATGCCACTATCCCTATATTTGGCCAATCAAGAAGACTGTATAGAGAGTCCCAAATGAAATTCCTAGTCAGTAGCCCCGAGAAACCTGAAAATTCACCATTATACTCTGTGCATACCGATCTTGACTCTTTCATTTTTTGTAACAGTGAATCCTTAGAAGAGCCAGAGTCCTAGAGTAGGCATACGAATGAGAACACCGAGCCTATGGACCTCCACATAATGGCCACTCTGGAAGAATATGATCAGGAAAACCATGGGCAACGCACTGAAAACAAAGAGGAAATCAGCCATGAGGCCTGTAAGATCTGTGGTGGACCTCTCACTCCAAATGAAACAGAAACAGAGCAAGAACAGCCAGCTAACCACCTCCCGAACATCCATGGCCTCTATGAACAACGAGATAGTTTGCAACCTAGTACAGACCTCCCAACTCAACCTAATAGCGAATCCAGCTGTGAGGGAGAAAGCGAAGTGGAAGCAAACAAAGAACCCTTGTGGGAAATGAACTTTGATGGGTCATGTACTAGACAAAGCGCTGGAGCATGAGTGTGGCTGCGTAACACCGAAAATGATCACGCGGAGAGCCACGCCATCAATCTGCATTTCAAATGCACGAATAACATCGCAGAATATGAGGCTCTAATCTTGGGTTTAAATCTGCTGAAAAAATTAGGAGCCCGTAGGATAGTCATGAGAGGAGACTCTGAGTTAGTGATCAAATAGATGAATGGTGAGTATTCGGAAAAACACCCCAGGCTTAGGGCATATAGGAACGATACTCTAGATTTTCTGAAAACGTTCATCGAATATGATTTAGTATTCATTCCTAGGGGTCAAAACGCTATTGCAAATGGACTAGCCTACCTAGCTAGCTCCTATCCTAAGGCCCCAGTTGACCAACAAATCATCATTCAGACTAAATTCAGGCCTGTAGAGAACCACTGGACTTGATGATTGTAACTGGTTTGAGCATCAAATACAAGCTGGTTTATGGGATCCTGGTCTATGTCAACGGTGATGTGTTTCTTATTGTAATTTTTTATTTTATTTCTGTTTCCATTCTGTCCATTTTCTCTTATAAAGAACAACAAATATAGAGCTAGGCTTTACTGTCAAAAGTACCCTACTCTTACTGATAAGCTTTATCTTTATGTTTTCCTCCAATTGTGTATTTATGAATGATTTAATATAGTCTAAGAAGTTAAGGAATGTTGGAGTTCCCACGTCTTACTGTCTAAACTTTAAACATTGTTCTTGAATGTTATTTTCTGTTTATGCTAAGTAAAGTTGAACTAGGGAAGTCTATGGTTAGCCCTGTCCTCCAGTTTTATCTCCAAAGGTTATCTGAAAGTTTCCCTAAGAGTATGTTGAAAGCAAGGTAGGTTCAAAGTCCTTACCTGATCTTAGACTACTCTTTGTTTATCTTAAGCATTGTCTTGAAAAGTTGGCTAAGTAAAGCAGAGCTAGGGAAGTCTATGGTTTTCCCTGTCCTCTAGTTTCTTCTCCAACAGTTGCTTTGAAAAGTTTCCCTTTGAATAAGCTGAAAGCAGGATAGGTTCAAAGTCCTTACTTGATCTTAAGCTATTCTTTTAGTGTTTTAAATTTTTTCTATTGAAAGTGCATCAAAAGCAGGCTAGCTTTGAAGTATTTACCTGATCTTAGATTACTTTTATGTTTTTCCTAAGTGCATGCCAAAAGCAGGATAGTTTAAAAGTACTTACTTGGTCTTAGGATGCTCTTTGTTCTTAATTTGTTTGATGCCCCTTCTTATTGTTTCATTCCATTCCATAAAATCAACTTAAAAGAGATCCTATGACATAGATGACTTGCCCCATAGACCACTCTTGAACCTTGTTGTTTGAATTAAATCCCACTATGAATCCATAGCCCAATGGATTGAAGCTTCTTTTTGCCTATCTTGTCAGCTAAATTAATCTTTCACTTTCATTCATATTCCCCTTGATTTAGACTTCCTTCACCTTCATATATATTTTCCCAACCAAAACAAACAAAAACCTTGTTCTTCATAACTAGCTTAATATCACATCTCAAGCCTTAAAGATAAATAAATCTTTGCACTTATAGAGAGATCCCTCTCTGGATTTAGGAGGGCTAGATCCTAGAATCCCAAAGTGGTTCAAATGTTGTCTCTGCAGTTTTAGTCTCACCGATCTGCTAAAATTACAGATTCTTAACATTTATGGTGACTCCGCTGGGGATCTGAGTAAAATTTCATCTTAGACACCCTTAAGACTCCATAAAAACCCCTTGAGTACAAGTAGCCCTTTTCAAGCACTACCAAGCAAATGGTAATCATGATAAAACTTATTTGAATCAGTGACAAACTAAGGAAACCTTAGGATTCTCATAAGACCTTATCAAACCTTGAAGGAATCAGCTAGATTAGCCATAAGAGTAATCTTTATTTATCTCATCACCGTAGATAAGTGTTGAAATAGATTTAGGACACTCTTTGAACCCATAGGACTAAAAAAAATAAAAAACTTAGAAAACCCAAAAATATTTCAAGATTGGTATTCAAATAAACATGGTGGTGGACCATAAAACCTTTTACCTCCAAAGGAGCTAAAAATTTCCACATGGTGACTCCGCGATCCAAAACAGACCTTAAGACTCCACTGGAAAAACCCATTATCATCATAACATAATATAAACTCAGTTAAGAGGACTTTAGGATTAAATTTTTCTTGTATAAAAGATCAGTTAGCCTCTTAAAGTTTGTCATATCTGGTTAAAGTTTTCTTGTTTAGTTTGGTCAGAAAGAAAGAGCATAGTGGCTCATAGAAAGATTCATTCTAGAGGTTATCATGACCCTAACCCTCCTGAGATAGTTGATAACCCTGAAAGAATCCTTAGGAAGTTTCCTAAGGCTAAATCTTCAACTGTTTTCAGATCACCCCATAGAGCTAATTCTATCCCTGAAAACCTTGTAGCTCCACAAGAATCACAAGTTGACTTAAGAAATCCATTTAGAACTAGGTCACTTGATGATATAGATCAGTTAGATTTAGAGTCTTCACTTTCATCCTCAGATAGAAGTGAACATCCTGGTAGTAGAGAAACTACTCCTCTTGATTCAAATTTCCTTCATAATTTTGGTTTCTCTCATCCAAGATCATCTCAACAATATCTTGCTGGTCCATATACTTCCATCATCCACACATCCACTGTTCAAACTACCCCATTCCATCAACCCCCTCCACTTGTAAACCCCCCACCTTTCCCACAACCTCCTATCATGGCAACATGGTATGATCCCCTAGTCCTTCCTTTACCTCTAGTCAATCTACCATAGGACTATCAGTCCAAGATACCATTGTATGATGCTAGTAATTCTACTACTGCTTCACAACATGTGGATAAGATGAATGACTACTTTGACATAAATGAGATTGATGATGAAACTGTCAAACTTAGACTATTTGCTCAAAGTTTAGGGGGAGAAGCAAGAAAATGGTTCAAAGGCTTAACCACCCATAGTATTAATGATCTACAAGCCTTCCATAAGTTATTCTTAAACAAATGGGAAGTTAAGAAAAACCCTCTCCAAATACTTTAAGACTACAAGAATCTCCAAATAAACCCCGGGGAAAGTGTTCAAGCTTATTGCACTAGGTTTAATAGTGTGTATAATGCACTTCCCCCATATCTAAAACCTCCACAAGGCTCAGCTTTAAACAGGTTTCCTGAAGGATTTGATCTTGAAATGGCCTATGAACTGAGAGAGAGAGATCCTTTGACTCTTGAAGATATACAAAAAGGAGCTCTTGCTGTGGAAGTTGATTTAATGGAGAAAAGAGCAAGAATGAGGATTGAGAAGAAGTGTCATTTAGAGAAGAATCTGCACCTTCCACATCTAGCTTTAATATGGAAAGAATGATGGAGGACATGATGAAAAAGATGAGCATACTTGAGAGAGCACAAGCTAGTCAAAACCAATCAGCTCCTCAAAAAAAAATCAAAACCAAAATCAGAATTTTAGGAGAAAATAGCCTCAAAATAGACCAAGGGAGGATGATCAACAGATTACTCCTCCTTTTCATCAAAACTATGTAAGTGAGGTTGGAGAAACAAGTGAACAAACAGAGGAAGATGATATAAACATGTTGGGAGTAGACAATGATGATTTTGAAGTTCATTACAATAGAAAACAAGGCCTATACACCCCCTCTGATGATAAAAGACCAAAAGATGAATATTACTATCAAGAGCTGGAAAATGTCATCATTGAAACTCCAAAAGAATATGACGTTAGAAGTAAAAGGAATTTGGAAATTCCCAAAACTAAAACCTCTGTAAATCCTGCAAAAAACAACCCTGAGAACAAAGCCAAAGTTGCAAAATAGAAAGATAAAACAGTGGCTGCAAATTCTGATTAAAACAAGGAGAAAGGCACTCAAATGAATAAAAAACAGAGTGCAGATCTTAGCAGCATTATCACCTCAGCTAGTGCTCCTACTAAAACAATTTTGACCAATGTAAATAGAGCAAATAAAAAAACTGATTTTGCTGATATAGTGGTAGTTAATAAGGTTGAAACAAGCATTTTGAGAAATCAGATGCCTTTTAGTTTGGAGCTAAAAATTGCCAGAATCAAAATCTTTGTTCCTCTCACTGAATTAGCTTCCCAAGATGTATATAGATCACAAATTTTTAAGGCTTTTAACATAGAAGAGAATAATTACACTATCAATATTAATGATGACCAACCAGAGCTCATATTTGGTCCTAAGATTGAGGGTAGATATCAACAAGGACCAGTTCCTCATTTTTATGTTAGTTTGAATATTCGTGACAAAATTTTACACAATGCTATGCATGATTCAGGGGCCTCTTACAATTTAATGCCCAAAGCTGTAATGGAGAGTCTAGGCCTTGAGATCACTCAACCTTTCAAATATCTTTACTCTTTTGACTCAAGCAGAGTGAAATGTTTGGGTTTAATCGAAGACCTCTATGTAAACTTAACACAAATTCCATCCAAGTGCTTAGTGATGGATATTGTAGTGGCTGATGTACCCCCCAAGTAAGGTATGACGTTATCAAGATCTTGGGGAGCTAAGTTACAAGGAACAATGCAGATGGACATGACATATGCGACCATCCCTATTTTTAATCAAATAAGAAGACTTTATAGGGAATTCCATATGCAATACATGGTTACCAGCCAAGAGAGACCACAAAACTCTCCTCTTTATTCTGTTCACACAGGCCTTGATTCATTTATCCTTTTCAATGATGAAATATTCAGTGAACAAGAAACATTAGCTTAATTAGTGGCAGATATAGAAAAAGAGGAAGACAAGGCAGAAGTGTCAAAACAGTTTGATAGATCTGAAAATCACAGCAAACCAGTTACAGGTCTAGAGCTACAAATCAGTCATCCATTGCTTTGCAACCTTGAGAGTCAAGAAGAGAGTCCTAAACACAATGAAAATCATGAGGAACTCAAACAAATTCAATATAGTGCTGAACTTCAAGAACAATTCAAAAGCACAGTAGATAAAGAGGATAGTAACCAAACAAGTGAATTAGAAACTATTCCCGTTTGGAGTATGGACTTTGATGGATCTTGTACTAAGAGTGATGCAGGTGTAGGAGTGTGGCTTCAAAATACAATGAACAATCATACTAAATGGAATTCCTACAAATTAAACTTTTAGTGCACCAATAACATAGCTGAGTATGAAGCCCTTCTTTTAGGCCTGCACATATTGAAGAAATTAGGGGCCAAAAGAATAAAGGTCTTGGTGATTCTGAACTAATAATTAGGCAAGTGAATGGGGATTATACTACGAAACATCCCAGACTTAGGGCCTATCGAAACGATCTCATGGATTTATTGAAAACATTTGAGGAATTCAAGCTTATCTTTGTCCCAAGAAATAAAAATATCCAAGCTAATGGTTTAGATTTTCTTGCTAGAACATGCCTTACACCGTATGAAACCAAACTATGTACTACCCAAATCAAATTTCGACCAGCTATCCCTGACAATGAGAAATATTGGCAAGTGTTTGACAGAGATGAACAAATAGAAGACTTCCTGTAGTCCAGAAATGAATTTGAATTACCAAGTTCAGATTCAGATTATGAAGATGATTGTTCTACTAAGGAAAATCTACTTGATGAAGAAGAAAAATCTCCAAAGATTGCTCAAATAAATCTGTTAGCTAATAAACTAGAATATAACACAGAGATTAGTACAGAATTACCAAAAGAAGACTTAGAAACACTGAAATCTAACAATCAAAGTTTTCCAAAGGGACTGGTCCCCTTAGAAGAGTTGTTTGATTTCAATGACATTGCCAAGAAACCAAAGCTGGAGCCTGTTGAAACTGAAGTTGAAGAGTGTAATATAGGCAGTGAACTTAAACCAAAAAAGATCAAACTGTCTAAAAATTTACCAGCTCACATCAAGTTGAGATACATTGAGTTGTTTAAAGAATTTTCTGATGTTTTTGCGTGGAGTTATGAGGATATGAAATCCTATGACACAGAAATAATTCAACATAAGATACCTCTCAAGGAAAACCAAAAGTCATTTAAACAAAAACTGCGCAGAATAAACCCTGTTCAGTTACATTTGGTTGAGGAGGAAATCAAGAAAATGTATGAAGCTGGTATTATTGTTCCTATTAGATATTCAGAGTGGGTGTCTAATCTAGTGTCAGTTAGGAAGAAAAAATGAGAGATTAGGCTTTGTATTGACTTCAGAAACTTAAATAAAGCCTCATTGAAAGACAACTACCCTTTACCCAAAATGGATCATATTTTACAAAGGGTAGTTGGTTCTAAAATAATTTCTTTGCATGATGGCTTCTCAAGGTACAATCAGATTTTAGTATACCCTGATGATCAATTGAAGATAGCCTTTACTACACCTTGGGGCACTTTCATGTATGTGAAAATGCCCTTTGGTTTAATGAATGTTGGTGCTACATTTCAGAGAGCCATGGACATTGCATTCTCGGAAGAATTAGGCTACTTCATCATTATTTATCTCAATGATATCACTGTTTTTCCAAAAACAGATGAAGAACACCTAGAACACTTGAAAATAGTATTTCAGAAATGCAAAAAATTTGGGTTATCTTTAAATCCGAAGAAAACGTTATTTGGTCTCTAAGAAGGTAAACTTCTTGGGCATATCATATCAGAAGAGGGGATAAAGATAGACCCAAAAAGGATTGAGGCTATCTTGAAAATCACTCATCCTAGAAACATCAAGGAAATTCAATCTTTCATTGGAAAGATTAATTTATTGAGAGGGTTCATACCCAACTTAGCTAAGCTCCTTAGAAACATAACAAACATGCTGAAAAAGGAAGGAGTTAAATGGACTTTGGAGGCAAAGAAATATTTTGAGCTGGTGAAACAAACACTAACCAAAACACCAGTTCTCATAAGTCCTGATTTTTCAAAAGATTTTTTCATTTTTTCATTTGCATCAGAACATATGATGGCTGTTATCCTATTACAGAAAAATCCACAAGGACAAGAGCAGCCAATTGCATTCTTTAGTAAGGCATTGAGAGATGCACCTCTGAAGTACAACATCATGGAAAAAAAGACTTTGCCTTAGTCAAAGCCTTGAAAGACTTCAGAGTTTGTATTTTAAACTCCCATGTAATTGCATTCATGCCCAATTCAGTTGTGCAAGACATTATAACACAGGACCCAGATGGTAAGAGAGGAAAGTGGATAGCTGTGATACTTGAATATGATTTAGAAATCAAGCTCGCTAAACTCATTAAAGGCCAAGGACTAGCAAGATTAATGGCTGAATCTAATTTTGAAGCTCTTAATATTAATATGATAAATGCATTAGATGAACAAGAGGAATTGTCAACTCCCATTGTTGAAGATTATTTTATGAATTCCTCTTGGTATGCTGATATTGTGTATGTTTTTCTCAATCTAAATACACCTTCTGGTTTGTCAAAAACCAAGGCAAGGTTTTTAAAGTTAAAATCTATAAATTACTGCATTTTAGATAAATGTCTTTATTGGAAAAATGCTAGTGAGTTATTGCTTAAATGTTTTCCTGAGAATGATGCAGATAAGGTCAAGCATGAGTTCCATGAAGGAGAATGTGGAGGCCACCTCAACTGGAAGACAACAACCAACAAAATCCTTATATCTAGTTACTATTGGCCCACCCTCTTTCAGGATGTACATAAGATGATTATTGCCTGTCATAAATTCCAACTCTTTGAAGGCAAAAGAAAATTTCTTCCCTTACCTTTACATCCAATCACTGTTGAAGCTCCTTTTCAACAGTGGGGTTTAGACTTCATAGGAGAAATCCATCCACCTTCATCTGCCCAACATAGATGGATTCTTACTGCAACAGAATGCTTTACCAAATGGATAGAAGCCATCCCTTCTAGGCAATCCAATGACTCTGTCATCATAAAATTCATTGAAAATCATATCCTCTCTAGATTTGGCTGTCCTAGGAAGATCATCACTGATAATGATGTTGCATTTGGATCTAAGAAGATGGTTGAATTCTATCACAAATATCAGATTACATTGGGTCATTCTACTGCTTATTACCCTCAAGGTAATGGACTGGAAGAATCCTCAAACAAGAGTTTGGTAAACATAATAAAAAATTTTCTAGAGGACAACAAGAAGTCTTGGCACACCAAGCTAGTACATGCACTATGGGCTGACAGATTAACACTTAAGATATCAATTGGAATGTCACCCTACCAGCTTGTGTATGGAATAGATGCAATTTTTCCAACTAGCCTAGGTGTACTAGTTATGAAGCTAATCCAAGAAGTGCAGTGTGAAGATAATGACATAATAAGAAGAATAAATCAGACCATACACCTTCAGCAAACCAGAGAGGAGGTCTACAACAGAGCATTACAAAAGCAAGAAAACATCAAGAAGCTTTTTGATAGAAGGACAAAAGCCAGTAATTTTAACATTGGTGACAAAGTTTTAAAGTGGGATTCAAGGAGAGAAGATAAGGGCAAGCATGGGAAATTTGATCATTTATGGCTTGGCCCTTATCTCATTCATTCTACTGCTGGTAACAATGCTTATCTCTTGCAATAATTGAATGGAGCTGAATTGTTTGGGGGTTCTGTCAATGGCAGGATGCTTAAGAATTATTTCTCTTGACCATATCATGTTTGGAAGCCTTTTTATTTTTTCTCATTGTAAATATCATAATCATCATTGCATTCAAAGTTAGAAAAAAAAAAGAGAAAAGAGGGCAGATTGTTAAAAAAAGAAAGGTACAACCTCATACCAGAAAAGAGAAACAAAATCTGAAAATGTGCAAGCTCAAATTCCACTCCTAAGAAACACACTTCTAGTTAGTCATACAACCTAATCATGACTAATTAGTTTTAAATTTATTGCTGATAGGTTAGTGAAAAAGATCTGCCAAACAGCTTAATCTTGGCTTATCAATTAGGTAGATTAGGATAGGAAAAATAATGGTTCAAACAAGCTAAACATCTAAACCTAAAATTCCAAAAGAAAGAATGGCTCTAACTAGATCAAATCTTGAGCCAAGAATAGAAGTAAACTGGTTCTGATATGCTCAAAACTTGAACTAGTTAACAAAGAAAAAACAGCTCAAACAAGCCCAAAAAGAGAGCTGAAGAAAAGAGAAGGATATTTTTAAAAATTTCAGATCTTAAGCCTTCACCATTTTGATTTAATTTTCTGCAAATAATAAACTATGTGCAACTTGTTTTTATGCCATAGATCAACAAGAAGTTAGACTGTTCAATCGTGACTTGGCTGCTTTTTAAAAAAATTTCTTGTTTTAGAATTTAGAGAATAAAAATTTATTAGACAGTCTAATCCTAATAGATTGTAGATTAGGTAGATAAGCTTATGAACTCAACTATTTAATCTGAGTTCATGGAAAAATACGAAGTAGACTTAGATTAGTTTTATGATTTCAAAAGAATAAAATGTTGTAATAGAGTTTTCCAATCCAAATGCACCTTGACAGAGGAAAAAATGTCAGATCAGTAGGATTGGGTAGGTAGAAAGCTTGTTTTGATAGAGTTCCATTATTCTTCATGGCTGCTAACATTATCAGAACAAAAGAAGATCAGAAAGGTAAAGAAATTTGCAGCCCAATGGATGAGGCATTGATCAGCTCCTAGAGAATACAAGTTTGAAGTTCTTGACACCTTCAAGAAGGTGGCATCCCCATGTGGAGCCACTATTAGCCACCTATAAAATTTGTCATATCAAATGGTGGCTAAATCATTATTTAAAGCCTTAAAGAATCAATTTTATAGCCAAATTGTTAGTTCTTGGAGTCTTATGAAGATAAATTATCCTTTATCTTCACTGCTGTTTCCCTTGTAATCCTGAAAAATATGTTGTTTTCCTGAAGAAAAATACTGCTAAAAACCCATTTTTTCCTTTCATTTTACCCCTCCTTTCTCTAAAAATTAACCTCCATTTTTATCCCCTTTTTCCACATGAAATTCCTCTATTTTCCCTCATTTCCTTTCCTTCCCTTCAAAAATTCTCTTTTATAAGGTTTAAAAATCCTTTTTAAACCTTATCGGAACTCCCAAAATCCTTAAAAAATCATGAAAAACAGTCTTTTCAACTAAGGCCTTAAGCCCCTTTCAGCTAAGCCCCAAACCACTTCCCCACATATAACCCGTGCCCAGGACCAAGCGCTAAGCCCCTGAGAACTAATCACAATCGGAAGTTCGCTGTGAGCGCATTTCCTTTATTAAATGAAAATCTACAATGTGATTGGGTTTTTGTTCTATAGAACCCTGCCGCAATCTCCACCGTTGATCTACATTAGAATCAACGACCAATGCTATTTTCCATTCTCCACCCATCGCCCCTCTCCATCAACCCACGATTGAGTACTGACCGTTGATCTAGTTCCAGATCATACGGTTGGCGCGTAATCGCATCGCGCAAACCCAAGCGCCCCCACTTTCTGTCTCCCCCGATTGTCAATCTCCGATCCAATCACAACCGTTGATCTCACCTTGATATGATGGTCCGCACATAATCGCAACCCAAAGAACCACGGATTTTGGCCCCTTGCCTTCTCCGATACGATTTAATCCCCGTCATTCATTCTCCCTGATCCAACGACTTTCATTCATCCTGCCTGTTCACCTACCCTTTGGCCTTCTCGCTCCCTCTTTTAATCTTGACCGTCCATACCTCAGATCTGACGGTCGGGATCTAACCCTCCTTTGATCTCTCCCCATCTTACCAACTGCGTATCTTCCCATATCGCACTCGCTCCTCCACCGTCAGATCTCTTCGCTCCACATCCAATGGCTGATATCCCATATCGCTTGATTTTTAACCCAAAAGTTAATGCCTAAAAATTACACGTTATGGGCGGTTTCTAAAGTACACGTGTCAGCCAGAGACCTATATAGCGTTGTTTTTAAGAGATTTTGAAAACCACCTCTAAGCAGCACGACACCAGTGGTTTTTATCGTCGAAACCACCTTACCCCATTTACATTACATTCCCTCGTTTTTAATCTCCACCGTTGATCTCTAAGATCTAACGATCCCAGTTTAATCTAACCATTTAACTATCACCCTCAGCCATTCTTCCAAGGGACCTCATCAATGAATCTCCGTCGTTGATCTCTCTTGGCTGATCTAATCCGACGGCCCAGAGTCTTTCCGAAACTCTAGATTTCATTCGAACCCATTTCCCTTCTGCCCAAGGTTTTCGACCTTTTTCCTTTGCAATTTCTTCCATTTCATTATAATGTTTCCCCTCTACATTATATTTTCCCGATCAATCTCAACCGTTGATCTTAGTAGATCAACGACCCAGACTTAATTTCCACCATTTATCCAACCGCCTCCGATCTGATCCTAGCAAGCAATCCTCGCCGTTGGATGCTTTCATCCAAAGAACACAATATAACCTAAACCTCCAAAGCATTTTTAACCCATCCACGTAGGATTTTTATAAATTTTGTGTATTTTACAGGTCTTTAAGATTTTCAATTTTTTTAAAAGGAAATCAACGGCCAGGGATGATGATCCCCAAGGCGTTTATTCATAAAGGAGATCATTCTATAGGGTTCCAAATTATGTTTTATTCATGCCTCATGAGCGCTGATGCCATTATATAGCCTCTGTGTGCCTACAAAAGCGACAAAAACACAACAAACACCACAGACAAAGAGTATCAGTGTTATAACATTCAATTAAAGCAAAAATCAATGTTTATTAATTTTAGACACAATTTTGAGGGGTTGCAGCCTAAATTCGACTATCTAAAGCCTAATCCACTCAATTTAAGACAGTATGAAGACCAGAAGATAGAGATTAGGCCTAATTAAGCCTATCACACAGGAATCAAGCAAAATAACAGTGTTTTAGGTTACAACAATGAAATCTATCAATCTGGGAAAGCCTCCACTACCACATCAAAGGCCAATTGAATCCTCTCCAGCTACCAAAAGCCATCTGTTGCCTCAAATAAATCAAAGAATATAGAGTTATTGCCTCAGTGAGTGATATTTTTCCTAAAGACAGCTGAACATTTAATTCAACCAAAGGAACTTATTGTAAACTCTCAGCAGAGTTATTACAAAGATAGGAAAGAGACTTAAAGTCAAAAAACTCTCCTAGTGAGCTTAATACTTAATGAAAATAAATTAACACAGAGGAAATATAAAAAATCTTCTCCATTGAGTCCCTCAAAGGCCGAGAAGCATTAAACTTTATTAATTGAACCCAAAGATCTTTTCTCTCATCCCACCTCCTCATTGCTTCTATAAATATTTCTGTAGAAGATGAGATAACGTTGGTCACTGCATATCTGTTGCCTGTAAATAGTTTTCTGAAGTTGTTGTAAGCTCTGTTTGTAATTGAAGATACCTAAGTTGAGATGAGAAGTTTGAAGCTGTAGAGAACCACTGGACTTGATGATTGTAATTGGTTTTAGCATCAAATACAAGCTGATTTATGGGATCCTGGTCTATGTCAACGGTGATGTGTTTCTTATTGTAAATTGTTATTTTGTTTTTGTTTCCATTCTGTACATTTCCTCTTATAAATAACAACAAATATAGAGCTAGGATTTACTGTCAAAAGTATCCTACTCTTACTGATAAGCTTTATCTTTATTTTTTCCTCCAATTGTGTATTTAAGAATGATTTAATATAGTCTAAGTAGTTAAGGAATGTTGGAGTTCCCACGTCTTACAGTCTAAACTTTAAACATTGTTCTTGAATGTTATTTTCAGTTTATGCTAAGTAAAGTTGAACTAGGGAAGTCTATGGTTAGCCCTGTCCTCTACTTTTATCTCCAAAGGTTATC
This sequence comes from Pinus albicaulis, assembly GCA_034641835.2. NCBI lineage: Eukaryota > Viridiplantae > Streptophyta > Pinopsida > Pinales > Pinaceae > Pinus > Pinus albicaulis. The sequence goes on along the minus strand of CM076583.1, from coordinate 886,698,029 downwards.
TGAAAGTTTCCCTAAGAGTATGTTGAAAGCAGGCTAGATTCAAAGTCCTTACTTGATCTTAGACTATTCTTTGTTTATCTTAAGCGTTGTCTTGAAAAGTTGGCTAAGTAAAGCAGAGCTAGGGAAGTCTATGGTTTGCCCCGTCCTCTAGTTTCTTCTCCAACAGTTGCTTTGAAAATTTTCCCTTTGAATAAGCTAAAAGCAAGATAGGTTGAAAGTCCTTACTTGATCTTAAGCTATTCTTTTAGTGTTTTATATGTTTTCTATTGAAAGTGCATCAAAAGTAGGCTAGTTTCGAAGTACTTACAGGATCTTAGATTACTTTTATGTTTTTCCTAAGTGCATGCCAAAATCATGATAGTTTCAAAGTACTTACTTGATATTAGGCTGCTCTTTGTTGTTCTTTTTTTTTATTCCCCTTCTTATTGTTTCATTCCATTCCATAAAATCAACTTAAAATAGATCCTATGACATAGATGACTTGCCCCATATACCACTCTTGAACCTTGCTGTTTCAATTAAATCCCACTATGACTCCATAGCCCAATGGATTGAAGCTGCTTTTTTCCTATCTTTTCAACTGAATTAATATTTCACTTTCATTCATCTTCCACTTCATTTAGACTTCCTTCACCTTCATATATCTTTGCCCAACCAAAACAAACAAAAACCTTGTTCTTCATAACTAGCCTAATATCACATTTCAAGCCTTAAAGATAAATCAATCTTAGCACTTATAGAGAGATCCCTCTCTGGATTTAGGAGGGCCAGATCCTAGAATCCCAAAGTGGTTCAAATGTTGTCTCTGTAGTATTAGTCTCACCAATCTGGTAAAATTACAGATTCCTAACATTTCTGGCGACTCTGCTGGGGATCTGAGTCAAATTTCATCTTAGAAACCCTTAAGACTCCATAAAAACCCCTTGAGTACAAGTATCCCTTTTCAAACACTACCAAGCAACTGGTAATCATGATAAAACTTATTTGAATCAGTGACAAACTAAGGAAACCTTAGGATTCTCATAAGACCTTATCAAACCTTGAAGGAATCAGCTAGCTTAGCCATAAGAGTAAAATTTCTTTGTCTCATCACCATAGCTAAGCGTTGAAACAAATTTAGGACACTCTTTGAACCCATAGGACTAAAAATAAAAATAAAAACTCAGAAAACCCAAAAATATTTCAAGATTGGTATTCAAATAAACATGGTGGTGGACCATAAAACCTTTTACCTCCAAAGGAGCTAAAAATTTCCACCTGGTGACTCCATGATCCAAAACGGACCTTAAGACTCTACTAGGAAAACCCATTATCATCATAACATCATATAAACTCAGTTAAGAGGACTTTAGGATTAAAGTTTTCTTGTATAAAAGATCAGTTAGCCTCTTAAAGTTTGTCCTATTTGATTGAAATTTTCTTGTTTAGTTTGGTCTGAAAGAAAGAGCATAGTGGCTCCTAGAAAGATTCATACTAGACCCTAACCCTCCTGAGATAGTTGATAACCCTGAAAGAATTCTTAGGAAGTCTCCTAAGGCTAAATCTTCAACTGTTTTCAGATCACCCCATAGAGCTAATTCTGTCCCCAAAAACCTTGTAGCTCTACAAGAATCACAAGTTGACTTAAGAAATCCATTTAGAACTAGGTCACTTGATGATATAGATCAGTTAGATTCAGAGTCTTCACTTTCATCCCGAGAGAAAAGTGAACATCCTGGTAGCAGAGAAACTACTTCTCCTGATTCACATCTCCTTCATAATTTTGGTTTCTCTCATCCAAGATCAACTCAACAGTCTCTTGCTGGACCATCTACTTCCGTCATCCACACATCCACTGTTCAAACTACCCCATTCCATCAACCCCCTCCACTTGTAAACCCCCACCTTTTCCACAACCTCCTATCATGGCAACATGGTATGCTCCCCTAGTCCTTCCTTTGCCTCTAGTCAATCTACCACAGGACTATCAGTCCAAGATACCATTGTATGATGCTAGTAATTCTACTATTGCTTCACAACACGTGGATAATATGAATGACTACTTTGACAAAAATGAGATTGATGATGAAACTGTCAAACTTAGACTATTTTCTTAAAGTTTAGGGGGAGAAGCAAGAAAATGGTTCAAAGGCTTAACCCCCCACAGTATTAATGATCTCCAAGTCTTCCATCAATTATTCTTAAACACATGGGAAGTTAAGAAAAACCCTCTCCAAATACTTTCAGACTACAAGAATCTCCAAAGAAACCCTGGGGAAAGTGTTCAAGCTTATTGCACTAGGTTTAATAGTGTGTATAATGCACTTCCCCTAGATCTAAAAACTCCACAAGGCTCAGCTTTAAAGAATTTTCATGAAGGATTTGATTCTGATATGGCCTATCAGTTGAGAGAGAGGGATCTTTTGACTCTTGAAGATATGAAAAAAGGAGCTCTTGCTGTGGAAGTTAATTTAATGGAGAAAAGAGCAAGAATGAGGAATGAGAAGAAAGTGTCCTTTAGAGAAGAATTTGCACCTTCCACATCTAGCTCTAACATGGAAATAATGATGGAGGAGATGATGAAAAAGATGAGAATACTTGAGAGAGCACAATATAGTCAAAACCAATCAGCTCCTCAAAACAGAAATCAAAACCAAAATCAGAATTTTAGGAGAAACTAGCCTTAAAACAGACCAAGGGAGGATGATCAACAGATTACTCCTCCTTTTCATCAAAAAAATATAATTGAGGTTGGAGAAACAAGTGAAAAAATGGAGGAAGATGATATAAACATGTTGGGAGTAGACAATGATGATTTTGAAGTTCATTACAATAGAAAACAAGGCCTATACACCCCCTATGATGATAAAAGACTAGAAGATGAATATTACTATCAAGAGCTGGAAAATGTCATCATTTGAAACTCCAAAAGAATATGACCTTAGAAGTAAAAAGAATCTGGAAATTCCCAAAACTAAAACCTCTATAAATCCTGCAAAAAACAGCCCTGAGAACAAAACCAAAGTTGCAAAACAGAAAGATAAAAAAGTGGCTGTAAATTTTGATAAAAACAAGGAGAAAGACACTCAAATGAATGAAAAACAGAGTGCAGATCTTAGTAGCGTTAGCACCTCAGCTAGTGCTCCTACTAAAACAATTTTGACCAATGTAAATAGAGCAAATCGGCAAACTGATTTTTCTGATAGAGTGGTAGCTAATAAGGTTGAAACAAGCATTTTGAGAAATCAGATGCCTTTTAGTTTGGAGCAGGAAATTTCCATAATCAAAATCTCTGTTCCTCTCACTGAATTAGCTGCCCAAGATGTATATAGATCACAAATTTTGAAGGATTTTAACATAGAAGAGAATAATGACACTGTCAATCTTAATGATGACCAACCGGAGCTCATATTTGGTCCTAATATTGAGGGTAGATATCAAGAAGGACCAGTTCCTCCTTTTTATGTTAGTTTGAATATTCATGACAAAATTTTACACAACGTTATGCATGATTCAGGAGCCTTTCACAATTTAATTCCCAAAGCTGTAATGAAGAGTCTAGGCCTTGAGATCACTCAACCTTACAAAGATCTTTACTCCTTTGACTTAGGCAGAGTGAAATGTTTTGGTTTAATCAAAGACCTCTATGTAAACTTAACACAAATTCTAGTCAAGTGCTTAGTGATGGATATTGTAATGGCTGATGTACCCCCCAAGTATGGTATGATGTTATCAAGATCTTGGGGAGATAAGTTACAAGGAACAATGCAGATGGACATGACATATGCGACCATCCCTATTTTTAATAAAACAAGAAGAATTTATAGGGAATCCCATATGCAATACATGGTTACCAGCCAAGAGAGACCACAAAACTCTCCTATTTATTCTGTTCACACAGGCCTTGATTCATTTATCCTTTTCAATGATGAAATATTCAGTGAACAAGAAACCTTAGCTGAATTAGTGGCAGATATAGAAAAAGAGGAAGACAAGGCAGAAGTGTCAAAACAGTTTGATAGATCTGAAAATCATAGCAAACCAGTTACAGGTCTAGAGCTGCAAATCAGTCATCCATTACTTTGCAACCTTGAAAGTCAAGAAGAGAGTCCTCAACGCAATGAAAATCATGAGGAACTAAAACAAATTCAATTTAGTGTTGAAATTCCAGAACAATTAAAAATAACACTAGATAAAGAGGATAGTAACCAAACAAGTGAATCAGAAACTAGTCCTTTTTGGAGTATGCACTTTGATGGATCTTGTACTAAGAGTGATGCAGGTGCAGGAGTGTGGCTTCACAATAAAATGAAAAATCATACTGAAGGGAATTCCTGCAAATTAAACTTTCAATGCACCAATAACATAGCTGAGTATGAAGCTCTTCTTTTAGGCCTGCACATATTGAAGAAATTAGGGGCCAAAAGAATAAAGGTGCATGGTGATTCTGAACTAATAATTAGGCAAGTGAATGGGGATTATACTATGAAACATCCCAGACTTAGGGAATATCGAAACGATATCATGGATTTATTGAAAACATTTGATGAATTCAAGCTTATCTTTGTCCCAAGAAATCAAAATATCCAAGCTAATGGTTTAACTTTTGCTGCTAGAACATGTCTTACATCGTATGAAACCAAACTATGTACTACCCAAATCAAATTTTGACCAACGTCCCTAACAATGAGAAATATTGGAAAGTGTTTGATGGAGAGGAACAAATAGAAGACTTCCTGCAGTCCAGAAATGAATTTGAATTACCAAGTTCAGATTCAGATTATGAAGATGACTGCTCTACTGAGGAAAATCTACTTGATGAAGAAGAAAACTCTCCAAAGATTGCTCAAATAAATCTGTTAGCTAATAAACTAGAATATAACGCAGAGATTAGTACAGATTTACCAAAAGAAGACTTATAAACACTACAATCTAACAATCAAAGTTTGCCGAAGGGACCGGTCCACTTATAAGAGTTGTTTGATTTCAATGACGTTGCCAAGAAACCAAAGCTGGAGCCTGTTGAAACTGAAGTTGAAGAGTGTAATATAGGCAATTAACTTAAACCAAAAATGATAAAACTGTCTAAAACTTTACCAGCTCACATCAAGTTGAAATACATTGAGCTGTTTAAATATTTTTTTGATGTTTTTGGGTGGAGTTATGAGGATCTGAAATCCTATGACACAGAAAATAGGAGAGATTCAGCTTTCTATTGACTTTAGAAACTTAAACAAAGCCTCATTGAAAGAAAACTACCCTTTACCCAAAATGGATCATATTTTACAAAGGGTAGTTGGTTCTAAAAGAATTTCTTTGCTTGATGGCTTCTCAAGGTACAATCAAATTTTGGTACATCCTGATGATCAATTGAAGACAACCTTTACTACACTTTGGGGCACTTTCATGTATGTGAAAATTCCCTTTGGTTTAATGAATTTTGGTGCTACATTTCAGAGAGCCATGGACATTGCATTCTCAGAAGAATTGGACTACTTTATCATTATTTATCTCGACGATATCACTGTTTTTCCAAAAACAGATGAAGAACACCTAGAACACTTGAAAATAGTCTTTCAAAAATGCAGAAAATTTAGGTTATCTTTAAATCCGAAGAAAACGTTATTTGGTCTCCAAGAAGGTAAATTTCTTGGGCATATCATATCAGAAGAGGGGATAAAGATAGACCCAAAAAGGATTGAGGCTATATTGAAAATCACTCATCCTAGAAACATTAAGGAACTTCAATCTTTCATTGGAAAGATTAATTTCTTGAGAAGGTTCATACCCAACTTAGCTGAGCTCCTTAGAAACATTACAAACATGCTGAAAAAGGAAGAAGGGGTTAAATGGACCTTGGAGGCAAAGAAATATTTTGAGCTGGTGAAACAAGCACTAACCAAAACACTATTTCTCATAAGTCCTGATTTTTCAAAATATTTTTTCATTTTTTCATTTGCATCAGAACATACAGTGGCTATTGTCCTATTGCTACAAAAATCCACAGGGACAAGAGCATCCAATTGCATTATTTAGTAAGGCATTAAGAGATTCACCTCTGAGGTACAACATCATGGAAAAAACAAGCCTTTTCCTTAGTCAAAGCCTTGAAAGACTTCAGAGCTTATATTTTACACTCCCATGTAATTTCATTCGTGCCAAATTAGTTGTGAAATACATTCTAACACAAGACCCAGATGGTAAGAGAGGAAAGTGGATAGCTGTGATACTTGAATATGATTTAGAAATCAAGCCCAATAAAATCATTAAAGGCCAAGGACTAGCAATATTAATGGCTGAATCTAATTTTGAAGCTCTTGATATTAATATGATAAATGCATTAGATGAACAAGAGGAATTGTCAACTCCCATTGTTGAAGATTATTTTATGAATTCCTCTTGGCATGTTGATATTGTGTATGTTTTGCTCAATCTGAATACACCTTCTGGTTTGTCAAAAACCAAGGCAAGTTTTTTAAAGTTAAAAGCTATAAATTACTGCATTTTAGATAAATGTCTTTATTGGAAAAATTCTAATGGGTTATTGCTTAAATTTTTGCCTGAGAATGATGCAGTTAAGGTCAAGCACGAGTTCCATGAAGGAGAATGTGGAGGCCACCTCTACTGGAAGACAACAGCCAACAAAATCCTTAGAGTTGGTTACTATTTTCCCACACTCTTTCAGGATGTACATAAGATGATTATTTCCTGTCATAAATGCCAAGTCTTTGAAGGAAAAAGAAAATTTCTTCCCTTACCTTTGAATCCAATCACTGTTGAAGCTCCTTTTCAATAGCGGGGTTTAGACTTCATAGGAGAAATCCATCCACCTTCATCTGCCCAACATATATGGACTCTCACTACAACAAACTACTTTATCAAATGGGTAGAAGCCATCTCTTCTAGGCAAGCCAATGACTTTGTCATCATAAAATTCATTGAAAATCATATCCTCTCTAGATTTGGCTGTCCTAGGAAGATCATCACTGATAATGCTGCTACATTTGGATCCAAGAAGATGGTTGAATTCTTTCACAAATATTAGATTACATTGGGTCATTTTACTGCTTATTACCCTCAAGGTAATGGGCTGGCAGAATCCTCAAACAAGAGTTTGGTAAACATAATCAAGAAGTTGCTGGAGGACAACAAGAAGTCTTGGCACACCAAGCTAGTACATGCACTATGGGCTGACAGATTAACACTTAAGAAATCAATTGGAATGTCACCCTACCAGCTTGTGTATGGAATAGATGCAATTTTTCCAACTAGCCTAGGTGTACAAGTTATGAATCTGATCCAAGAAGTGCAGTCTAAAGACAATGACATAATAAGAAGAATAAATCAAACCATACACCTTCAACAAACTATAGAGGAGGTCTACAACAGAGCATTACAAAAGCAAGAAAACATCAAGAAGCTTTTTGATAGAAGGAAAAAAGCCATTAATTTTAACATTGGTGACAAAGTTTTAAAACTGGGATTCAAGGAGAGAAGATAAGGGCAAGCATGGGAGATTTGATAATTTATGGCTTGGCCCTTATCTCATTCATTCTAATGCTGGTAACAATGCTTATTTCTTGCAGGAATTGAATGGAGCTGAATTTTTTGGGGGTCCTCTCAATGGAAGGATGCTCAAACATTATTTCTCTTGACCATATCATGTTTGGAAGCGTTTTTATTTTTCTCATTGTAAATATCATACTCATCATTGCATTCAATTTAAAAAAAAAAGAGTGCAGATTTTAAAAACAAGAAAGGTACATCCTCATACCAGAAAAGAGAAACAAAATATGAAATTGTGCAAGATCAAATGCCACTCCTAGGAAACACACTTCTAGTTAGTCATACAGCCTAATCATGACTAATTAGTTTTAAATTTATTGCTGATAGGTTAGTGAAATATATCTGCCGAACAACTTAATCTTGGCTTATCAGTTAGGTAGATTAGGATAGGAAAAATAAAGGTTCAAACAAGCTAAAAATCTGAACCTTAAATTCCAAAAGAAAGAAGGGCTCTAACTAGATCAAATCTTGAGCCAAGAATAGAAGTAAACTGGTTCTGATATGCTCAAAAATTGAACTAGTTAACAAATAAAAAACAACTCAAACAAGCCTAAAAAGAGAGTTGAAGAAAAGAGAAGGATATTCTTAAAACTTTCAGATCTTAAGCCTTCACCATTTTGATTTAATTTTCAGCAAATAATAAACTATGTGCAACTTGTTTTTATGCCATAGATCAGCAAGAAGTTAGACTGTTCAATCCTGACTTGGCTGTTTTTTATAAAAAAAAATTGTTTTAGAATTTAGAGAATAAAAATCTGTTAGACAGTCTAATCCTAACAGATTGTAGATTAGGTAGATAATCTTATGAACTCAACTGTTTAATCTGAGCTCATGGAGAAATAAGAAGTAGACTTAGATTAGTTTTATGTTTTCGAAAGAATAAAATGTTGTAATAGAGTTTTCCAATCCAAATTCACTCTCAAAGAAGAAAACATGTTAGATCAGTAGGATTGGGTAGGTAGAAAGCTTGTTTTGATAGAGTTCCATTATTCTTCATGGCTGCTAACATTGTCAGAACAAAAGAAGATCAACAAGGTAAACAAAGTTGCAGCCCAATGGATGAGACATTGATCAAATCCCAGAGAATACAAGTCTGAAGTTCTTGACACCTTCAAGAAGGTGCCATCCCCATTTGGAGCCACTGTTATCCACCTATGAAATTTTTCATATCAAATGGTCGCTAAATCATTCTTTAAAGCCTTCAAGAAAAGATTTTATTTCCAAATTGTTAGTTCTTGGAGTATTATGAAGATAACTTATCCTTGAGTTAATCTTCACTATTGTTTCCCTTGTAATCCTGAAAAATATGTTGTTTTCCTGAAGAAAGAGACTGCTAAAAACCCATTTTTTCCTTTCATTTTACACCTCCTTTCTCTCAGAATTAACCTCCATTTTTATCCCCTTTTTCCTCATGAAATTCCTCTATTTTCCCTCATTTCCTTTCCTTCCCTTCACAAATTCCATTTTATAAGGTTTAAAAATCCTTTTTAAACCTTATCGGAACTCCCAAAATCCTTTGAAAATCCTTAAAAAATCATGAAAAATAGTCTTTTGAACTAAGGCCTTAAGCCCCTTTCGGCTAAGGCCCAAACCACTTCCCCACATATAACCCGCGCCCAGGACTAGGTGCTAAGTCCCTGAGCACTAATCGCAATCGGAAGTTCACGGTGAGCGCATTTCCTTTGTTAAATGAAAATCTCTAATGCGATTGGGTTTTTTTTCTATAGAACCTCGCCGCAATCTCCAATGTTGATCTACATTAGAATCAACGGCCAGTGCACTTTGCCATTCTCCACCCAGAACCCCTCTCCATAAACCCCTGATTGATTACTGACCGTCGATCTGGTTCCAGATCGGACGGATGGCGCGTAATCGCATCGCGCAGACCCAAGTGCCCCCACTTTCTGTCTCCCCCGATTGGTGATCTCCGATCCAATCGCGACCGTCGATCTCACCTTGATCCAACGGTCCATGCATAATTGCAACCCAAAGAACCACGGATTTCGGCCCCTTGCATTCTCTGATGTGATTTAATCCCTGCCATTCTTTCTCCCTGATCCAACGACTTTCATTCATCTCACCTGTTCACCTACCCTTTGGCCTTCCCGCTCCCTCTTTTAATATTGACCGTCCATATCTCAGATCTGACGGTCGAGATCTAACCTGCCTTTGACCTCTCCCCATCTTACCAGCCGCGTATCTTCCCATATCGCGCTTGCTCCTCCACCGTTAGATCTCTTCGCTCCACATCCAACAGCTATTATCCCATATCATGTGATTTTTAGCCTGAAAGTTAATGCCTAAAAATTACGCGATATGGGCAGTTTCTAAAGTACACGTGTCGGCCGGAGACCTATATCACGTTTTTTTTAAATATTTTGAAAACCGAGCGCGACACCAGTTGTTTTTATGGCCGAAACCACCTTACCCCATTTACATTACATTCCCTTATTTTTAATCTTCACCGTTGATCTCTAAGATCTAACGGTCCCAGTTTAATCTAACCATTTAACTATCGCCCTCTGCCATTCTTCCAAGGGACCTCATCAACGAATCTCCACTGTTGATCTCTGTTGGCTGATCTAATCCAATAGCCCAGAGTCTTTCCGAAACCCCAAATTTCATTCGAACCCATTTCCCTTCTGCCCAAGGTTTTCAACCTTTCTCCTTTGCAATTTCTTCCATTTCATTATAATGTTGCCCCTCTACATTATATTTTCTCGATCAATCTCAATCGTTGATCTTTGTAGATCAACGACTCGGACTTAATTGCCCCACCATTTTTCCAACCGCCTCTGATCTGATCCCAGAAAGAAATCCTTGTCGTTGGATGCTTTTATCCAACGGCCGCAATCTAACCTAGACCTCGAAAGTAGTTTTAACCCATCCACACAGGATTTTTATAAATTTTGTGTATTTTGTAGGTTTTTAAGATTTTCCATTGTTTTAAAAGGAAATCAAGGGCCGGGGATGACGATCCCCCAGGCCTTTATTCATAAAGGAGATCATTCTGCAGGGTTCCAAATTATGTTTTATCTGTGCCTCATGAGCATTGATTCCATTATACAACCTCTGCGCACCTACAAAAGTGACAAAAACACAACAAACACCACAAACAAAGAGTATTAGTGTTATAGCATTCAATTAAGGTAGAAATCAATGTTTATTAATTTTAGACACAGTTTTGAGGGGTTGCGGCCTAAATTCGACTATCTAAAGCCTAATCCACTCAATTAAAGACATTCTGAAGACCAGAAGACAGAGATTAGACCTGATTAAGCCTATAACACAGGAATAAAGTTAACTAACAGTGTTTTAGGTGAAAACAATGAAATCTATCAATCTGGGAAAGCCTCCACTGCCACATCAGAGGCCAATTGAATCCTCTCCAGCTACCAAAAGCCATCTGCTGCCTCAAAGAAATGAAAGAAGACAGAGTTATTGCCTCAGTCAGTGATATTTTGCCTAAAGACAGCTGAACAGTTAATTCAACCAAAGGAACTTATTGTAAACTCTCAGCAGAGTTATTACAAAGATAGGAAAGAGCCTTAAAGTCAAAAAACTCTCCCAGCGAGCTTAATACTTAATGAAAATCAATTAACACAGAGGAAATATCAGAAAGCTTCTCCATTGAGCCCCTCAAAGGCCGAGAAGCATTAAACTGTATTAATTGAACCTAGAGATCTTTTATCTCATCCCACCTCCTCATTTATTCTATAAATACTTCTGTAGAAGATGAGATAACTTTGGTCACTGCATATCTGTTTCCTGTAAATAGTTTTCTGAAGCTGCTGTAAGCTATGTTTGTAATTGAAGATACCTCAATTGAGATGAGAAGTTTGAAGTTGTAGAGAACCACTGGACTTGATGATTGTAACTGGTTTGAGCATCAAATACAAGCTGATTTATGGGATCCTGGTCTATGTCAACGATGATGTGTTTCTTATTGTAAATTTTTATCTTATTTCTGTTTCCATTCTGTCCATTTTCTCTTATAAAGAACAGCAAGTATAGAGCTAGGATTTACTGTCAAAAGTACCCTACTCTTATTGATAAGCTTTATCTTTATGTTTTCCTCCAATTGTGTATTTAAGAATGATTTAATATAGTCTAAGAAGTTAAGGAATGCTGGATTTCCCATGTCTTACTTTCTAAACTTTAAACATTGTTCTTGAAGGTTATTTTCAGTTTATGCTAAGTAAAGTTGAACTAGGGAATTCTATGGTTAGCCCTGTCCTCTAGTTCTATCTCCAAAGGTTATCTGAAAGTTTCCCTAAGAGTATGTTGAAATCAGGGAAGGTTCAAAGTCCTTACCTGATCTTAGACTATTCTTTTTTTATCTTAAGTGTTGTCTTGAAAATTTGGCTAATTAAAGCAGAGCTAGGGAAGTCTATGGTTTGCCTTGTCCTCTAGTTTCTTCTCCAACAGTTGCTTTGAAAAATTTCCCTTTGAATAAGCTGAAAGCAGGATAGGTTCAAAGTCCTTACTTGATCTTAAGCTATTCTTTTAGTGTTTTAAATGTTTTCTATTGAAAGTGCATCAAAAGCAGGCTAGTTTCGAAGTACTTACTTGATCTTAGATTAATTTTATGTTTTTCCTAAGTGCATGCCAAAATAAGGATAGTTTCAAAGTACTTACTTGATCTTAGGCTGCTCTTTGTTCTTCATTTTTTTGATTCCCCTTCTTATTGTTTCATTCCATTCCATAAAATCAACTTAAAAGAGATCCTATGACATAGATGACTTGCCCCATAGACCACTCTTGAACCTTGCTGTTTCAATTAAATCCCACTATGACTCCATAGCCCAATGGATTGAAGCCGCTTTTTTCCTATATTGTCAACTGAATTAATCTTTCACTTTCATTCATCTTCCCCTTCATTTATACTTCCTTCACTTTCATATATCTTTGCCCAACCAAAACAAACAACAACCTTGTTCTTCATAACTAGCCTAATATCACATTTCAAGCCTTAAAGATAAATCAATCTTTGCACTTATAGAAAGATCCCTCTCTGGATTCAGGAGGGCTAGATCCTAGAATCCCAAAGTGGTTCAAATTTTGTCTCTGCAGTTTTAGTCTCGCCAATCTGCTAAAATTACATATTCCTAACACGTAGAAAAAACGTTATAGTGCAAATTCCATGATGACAGGTTTTAGGTGAAATTCGGGAACCTAAAAAATCCTAACTTCCACAGATCATATCTCCAAAAATATTGTGAACCAAGATCTGAAATTTTTACACGACGTTCCTCGGGATGTTGGCTTTGCTCTGTAAAAATTTCAACTTATGAAACTTCGTAGAAAAAATTTATAGCGAAAATTCCACGATGACCTAATTGGAGCAGCGAAACCTAAGAATCCAAAGCTCTAATATCAAATGTTATGAAACCAGCTCCAAAAATAGAAGAAACGAGAGATCAATGCCTTAGAAATAAGGAAATTCGAGCGGGAAACCTCCAATAAAGTACATAAATGAATAATTCTTGGATGATACAAATGACAAAACATCCTTTCTATATATAGGAATCAATGGGGCCACGATGTAATCCTAGCCAACCTAAAAATAATAATGTAAGGGCACAATAATAACAATATGGGGGTTACAGGGGTACAAAAATAACAATAAGGGGGTTACGTTAACAACAATAAGGGACTATACTAGTAATATAGGGACCTAACATCTTCCCTCTAGAACTACGCAATTTTTTGAAACAGTGAAAAATCCCTCAACCTCTCAACCTGAGCTCTAAAAATACACATTCATTTTCTTCAGTCCAGCCTGAACTGCACATTGCATAGTCTTAGAGCCCAAGCACCACCCTTGACTGCCTGAGATGCACAACTATGCAGTAACTAAGCCTCTCCCTTTTCCTACCACCTGGTTTCGGATCAGTCAGTGGATCAATATGCACCATCTTAGATTGGGGGTTTATCATACAGATGTCATCTTGTCATGCATGAATTTCAGATACATGTACTCTATAATGCTATGGTAAGATGATGAATAAGGATATGGATAAGGACGACATGCTAGAAGACACGCATGGAGCTGAAGATATAATATGATCAACAAGCGAGAAGATGAAGGAACACCAGACTATAATGGAAGATAAAGATGAAGGTCACATGGAAGACTCCTCATCTTCAAGTCATAAGGAGGAAGAAGAAGAGGACATGTACCATCTTTTTAAGAAGACATAAATAAATAAGCAACAAGAAGGACAACTTAGAACTCTCACATCATCATGCAGTCCATGTCACAAGTGTCATGTCATGTCTTTTCATAAGTCATCATATGCCACATCATTATTGTGGATCATGTAATTTGTATTCAAAATTAATTGTAAAGTGTAATTCCAAAGGGCACACATGGAATATGAAGAGTCATGTAAGTGAAAAAGTCATAGGAATTCAAACATTCACGAGGCTATTCAAAGAATCACAAGGAAGGTGAACCATCACCCCTTGGTTATGTATAGTCCCTCATTGTATCAGCAAAGGAATTTTCACCTTGGCTCCTATTGCAAGGCATTAGAGAAAAAAGATAGTTCTTTTGAGGATCATGGAGTGGATCTAATACTCCACTACTGGAGCTAGTGGTGTTCCTTGTATAGACATTTCCTGGATATTTTACTTAATAAGAAAATATTTCATGGCCAACACGTTCTTCAATCATGAAATATGAATGTTTGTTATATTATTCTTCGAATGTTTGTATTTCATGTTTGTTTTCACATGTGCTAAGGTAGTTGAAATATTTCAGTTATGTTAGTACTTATCTTATTGAGAATGTGATGTAATGGTTTTTATTTTTGTCACATCCTTGTGGACTATTCCACTAGATATTAGACATACCTTTCTCATTCATTTTTTGTAATGACCATCACATCCCTTGTGGACTATTCTGTTGGATGTTAGATGGATCTTGTTGTTTGTGTGTGTCAATTCTTGGGTGGTAATTTTACCTCTCTCTTAGAGGCCCAAATTTTCCTTTCCCCACAATAGAAGCTATTTGATACACCCACTATCGAATAATCACTAGGCACACACCCCTTGCTTTTCAAATGCACATGTGCACTCCTCTCTCTTTCTAATAGTTAGAGTCAAGGAAAATTTATACGAGTATATGGCAACCAATCTGATATTTTGGATGGGGCTCCTACTCCAAATGATGTGAGGTCTAATTGGGACTTCACATCGGGGAGACCCCTTGGCTGACAGATAACCAAAACTGTTAAAAATGGTGCTAGAATGAGGGCCATATGACAGGATGTGCCTTTTGAGTCTAGTTTGAATCTCTTATTCAAAATGGCTCTTCCCCAAATAATAATCCCAGGTTGTTTTTCTAAAGAGCTTAAAATTACCATCCCTACGGAAGTTATTCATAACTAGTCCCAATTTAAGCTTGATGGTGAGGGTAAATTATCTTTTTGTGAATGTTTGTTTCAAGTTGTCCATTTTTATTTTCTAAAAAAATACATTGCAAATATGTCATGACTAAATTACTCACCGTCATATTTGAAGGTCGCATTAATTTTCGGTTTCATACACTACCCACCACTTCTATCCATTCATCAAACCAACTTGAAAAGGAGATTCATAAATAATTTTATAGTTATAATCGCTAAAACTTTTGTATAAGAATCAATCTCTTAAGAATGAATCCGAATGAACCAGTTGAGGATTTTTCTAATTAATTCCTTCACCTAGATATGAATTTGTGGAAGAAGATATGAATTGGGATTTATCAAAACAAGAGTTTGAGAACTTGGTTATTATCTCTTTACGCGGTGAACCTAAAGCCCCTGATTTTCCCATTCCCCCAACACTTGTTAATCATGAGACACCTCTAATTTTAGAGGAGGAATCTACTATTCCTTTTGTTCCTTGTCCTCCTCCTTTTCCAGTTCCAACATGGGTGCCTCCTTGCAATTATAATAATGTTGGAAGATATGCTAATCAAATTACTAATCTATCTTCTCATTCTTCTTCTGCTTTTCATAACTCAGATTCAACCGAGGAAATTCCAAAATGTCTCATGAAGCCTATGGTAAATACCAACTCCTCCATTACACAAGATGATTTTACTGTTCATAATTCTAGTCTCGAATATGATATGCATTTATGATATTCCCTATCCTCTACAGGCCATGAATCTTTGTACCATGATCCACCTAAGTAATATGTTCCACCAACTATTTTTTCACACTCTCTTGATTTTCGTGTTGTTGGTTCAAATTGCGATCAAATACAATGAAGTCACATTACACAGGTAGAGGAGAAGTGACGTGAAGATGTTTTCGATGTTTCTTCTATTTTCCAAAATCCTCCATGTGCATATGATGCGCTTCCATTATTGGATGATTTTAAATATAATAATCTTAGTAGTGAATCAAATGTAATCAATTATTTCGATCAATTCACAGCCTTGGGAAACAATCATTCCAACGATGATAAATCTGTTGATTTATGCAATCATGAATGCCCAGGTATATCAACTGATATTTTATTCTCTCACAAATAGTTTACTTTAGATCCATAATTAGATTCGGTCAAAGAAGACGTGCTCATAGAAACTTCCCCTCCATTTCACTATCCCTAGTGTTCCCCAGTTTGCGATGCATCTACTTGTGACAAATATAATCCATGCTCTTTAGTTTCTTCATCTGATAAATTATCTTCTTGAATGACACAATGTAGTCAGATTGTCAATGATGAAATTGAAAATCATCAGATTGTTGGGTACTCTTCCCATCCCTTATCATATCTCATCTTGCATGAAGATAAGATAAATTTCCCCGATTCATTCATCTTTGAATTTGCGAACAGAACAATATTTTCACTTGATAATATAGTTGTTGATGTTCGAAAATATGATAAAATTGGTGAAAAAAATGGTCGCCATCTAGTTATCAGTGGCCTTATTGAGGCCAATGGTAGTAACTATCCCCCAACCATGCATGATCTTGTTTGATTTTGAAAATGCTATTTTACAATCCTGGAAATTTTCAGGACTTACCATGGAGTCGAGGCACTTCAACTTTCATTAATGGTTATGTCAAGATCACATGAATTTGGTAAGCCCCCCGAACTAAGTCAAATCTGGTTTCTCTCGCACAATCCTTCTCTTTGCATGGTTTCACTTGATATAAATCTATTTACCAAAGATGTTTGGTATTTCAGATGTAATCATTTAAATTTTTGAGATTTTGCTTATTACTAGATTCAATGTTTTTTTTGGTTCTTTCATCTTCATGCAAATCTCTTGCATCAAACCCGGGTTTGGAATGTGTATCTCTCATAGAATCATGGAATTATGAAGTTGATCATTCCAAATACCATATTTGGCTAAAGGAATTGTATCTATCATATTTTTTTTGATAAGAATCTCCTTAATTTCTTTATGAATATCGTATCGTGAATCATGTTCTTCATCGCAACTGGAAACCTCTTGAGTGTGAATAAATGCACAAGTTATCGTATGAATCAAGTTATTATCCGTTCACCATGTCATAATTGGTATCTTGTATTTTTTGTGCTACAACCATTCTAAATTCTTTTGATTATTATGATTCTTGTACAGTCGGTCACCGGTTATAGGAAAATGGATTTCCACATTCGTCTTGCGAGGAACTTGGTTCAATTACTTATAACATTCATAAAGCTCTCCAAAATTATTTATCTTGGTTAAATACAAATTGGGAATTTGATGAATTCATCTTCCCATATGATCATTATTTGGTCACTAATTACTTTCATTCAGCCCATCATATTTCCATCATCTCATCTAATGACAGTTGTTCTACATCCTTTGATCTTAATCGTTCAATATCCTGTTATTAGAATTTTTATCGAGCAGTTGAGGAACTTCAACCTTCACTGATGGTTATGTTCGATCCTCACTGTATTGACATCACTGTTGAATATGATCTTATTTTTTTCCCTCACAATATTTCCATCGTAATCCCTTGCCTCTAAATGAAATGCATATTTTCAAATATATCGAGGTTCTCAAGAGGATTATCATGAATTTCACAATCCAATCATTAAATGGTTGGAACATTCCAACTTAAAAAAATCTATTTTAAATAACAAGTTTCGATCTTCCATCAAAAAAGTTTTTTCCTCAATGCTTGAGTAGCTTCGGGTGATTTTTTATGAAATTCGTATCCTCCCATGTAGAAAATTTCATGGGTAAGTTCTTCCATTTGATGAGATACTCTGAAATTGATCGATTCGTAGTTGTCGAGTTCTTTTTTCCATGATTGCTTCAGGTTCCAATATGGTTTTTCCTTCCTCATCAAGTTCTGGCAATATTGTTTGAACTGGAATTTTGTCCCCTATAACCTTTTTTAAGCATGAAACATGGAAAACTGGATGCATTCACGAAGAAGCAGGAAGCTCCAATTTGTATGCCATAGTACCAATATTTTGCAAAACCTTGTAAGGACCATAGTACTTTGGCGATAATTTATTATCCTTCTTAGCTTGCTTGAGGGACATTTGTTTGTACGGTTGTAGCTATAAAAATACCCAGTCTCCCACATAAAAACTTCTCTCACTACGATGTTGATCTACCTGTTGTTTCATTCAATTTTGCACCAAATTTATGTTATCCTTTAATAGTTGGAGAACTTCTTGTTGATGATCGATGTGATCCTCCACTGCTTGAACCCTAGAATTTTCCCTTAAAGAAGATGTGATGGATGGTGGATGATATCCATAAAGTGCCATAAATGGGGTCATTTTTGCTGTAGTATAGAAGGAAGTGTTATACCACCATTCAGTGAGAGGTAACCACTTGACCCATTGTGCTTGCTTATCAAATACAAAACAAAGAAGATATCCTTCCAAACATTTTATTCACTATCTATGTTTTATCATCGCATTGAGGATGATAAGATGAGCTATGAGTTAGTTGAGTACCCAAACAAGAAAAGAATTTTGTCCAAAAAATTCCTGTAAAAATGGGATCTCTGTCACTTACAATAATCTTCGGGTTTCCATGTAGCTTTTGAATTGTTTCCATAAATGCAGTAGCAACTGTACTTGATTTGAATGGATGAGATAATGCACAAAAGTGTGCATACTTGGTAAGTCTATCAAATACCACCATGATGACACTCCTTCCTTTGGACTTAGGTAAAACTGTGATAAAATCCATTGAAATATCCTCCCAACATTGACTTGGAATGGATAAATGTTGTAGAAGACCCGGGGTCTTAATTTTCTCAACTTTATTTTGCTGGAAAACCAAACATTCCGCCACAAAATTTTGAATATAAAATTTAAGGCTATCCCAAAAAAAATCTTTCTTCACCCTGTGGTAATTTTTAAAAATTCCTGAGTGTCCTCCTAGAGGAGAAGTGTGAAATTCCAAAAGAATATTTTGTTTTAGTTGGGAGTTTTTGCAAATATATAAGCGATATTTGTACCATAAGGAATCATTTTTCCAACTAAATGTATCATATGTACTAGGATATTGCTACAACTTTTGAATGAGAGTCCACACTTCTTCGTCCTTCTTCCATTCATCCCTTGCTTCGGTTATCCAATCTGGTTGGATAATTGAAATGGCACAAAACAATGCTTCCACCTCTTCATCCTTTCTTGAGAGTGCATATGCAACAACATTTAGCTTCCCTTTTTTGTAGACGATTTCAAAGTCATAACCCAACATCTTTGTGACCCATTTTTTCTACTCTTCTGAAGATAGTCTTTGTTCCAAAAATTGTTTAAGACTATCATGATCAATTTTTACCTTGAAGTATCTTCCCATTAGGTAAGGTATCCATTTCTTTAGTGCATGTAGTATTGCCAACATTTCCTTCTCATAAATAGCCTTTTGTAAATAATTTCCTTTGATTGAACGACTTTCAAAAGCAATGGGTCTTCTTTCTTGCATTAAAACAACACCAATTTCATTTCTTGAGGCATCACATTCCACAATAAAGGTTTTTGTGAAGTCTGGTGTAGCTAAGACTGGTGCTAGGCACATTGCCTCTTTAAGACGTTCAAAAGCCTTAGTTTCTTCAGGAGTCCATGAAAATGCATCTTTCTTCAATAATTTTGTTAGAGGTGCTGCTATTCTCTCATAATTCTTAACAAACTTGCGATAATACCCTGTTAACGCAAGAAATCCATGAAACTTCTTTATGGTTGTGGGGACTTTCCATTCCTTAATGGATTTAATTTTGTTAGGGTCTACCTTAACACCCTCATGAGATAAAATATGACCTACATATTCCACCTCTTGTACTCCAAAGAAACATTTGTATGTTTTTGCATATAATATTTTCTCCTCCAATAGTTTGAGCACCCTGTCAACATGTTGAACATGATCCTTCCAAGACCTGTTGTAGATTAGTATATCATCAAAAAACACTAGCACAAATTTTCTAAGGAAGGGTTTGAAAATGGAATTCATCAACCCTTGAAATGTAGAAGGTGCATTGGTAAGGCCAAAAGGCACGACCAAAAAATCATAATGACCCTCATGAGTTCAAAATGTTGTTTTCAGAATACCTTCAGTCTTCATTCTAATTTGATAATATCCTGAACGAAGATCCAACTTGGTAAAATAAATTTCTCCATGTAATTCATCCAATAATTCATCAATCATAGGAATGGGAAATTTATCTTTAATAGTGAGCTTATTGAGCTCCCTATAATCCAGACACATGGGCCATGATCCATCTTTCTTGTGCACCAATACTACTAGAGCAGAGAAATAACTTTGACTAGGTTGAATTATACTAACCTCTAACATTTCTACAATCATACGTTCAATTTCGCTCTTTTGGACATAAGGATATTTGTAAGGCCTGATGTTTGGAGGAACACTACCTGGAATCAAATGAATAGCATGATCATGATCAAGAATAGGTGGGAGTGCTTTGGGAGTATCAAACACCTTGGAATGATTTTCCAAGACTTTTTGGAGATCTGGAGAAATAGATGATTTTGATGTTGGAACTTCCAGTGAGCATAATTGTGCAATTACGCCCCATTGTTCTTTCTTCAGAAGGTTTGTCATGACATTAGAGCTTATTATCTTTCCTGTCTTCCCTGCGATACCCTGTAATTCGATTTCCTTTCCTTCCGAAAAAAATTTCAAGAAAAGTTCTTGAAAATTAAAAGTTACCATCCCCAAAGATTGTAACCATTGTACTCCTAGTACAACATCAACACCTCCCAATGGGATGGAAAACATTGGAATATTCAATACATATTCCCCCATGGTTAGCTTGATATTATGGCATTTTCTATAGCAATTTATAGTTCCTCCATTCACAACCATCACTTGACATTTTGGTGCTGGGTATAGGAAACAATTCAATTCCTTGACTACCTTACAATGAATAAAATTATGGGTACTACCCGAATCAATCAACACTATTACCTTTTTCTTCTTGATATGTCCTTCTATACTGAGAGTTTGAGGAGTGGTAATTCCTGCCAATGCATTACATGATATGGTCGGACTCATTTCTTCTTCTTCTAGGGTTTCTTCCTGGTGTATATCCTCTACTTTTGAAGTTTCTTCTTCACTTTCTTCCTCCTCTTCACAGTCTATGTAAAATAATTTCTTCTCAACACACTTATGACCTTTAGTGTATTTTCTATCACAACTGTAGCAAATCATTTTTTTAATTTTTTCTTCCAATTGTTGTGGTGTCAACCTTGTAGGTTGTGGAAGTCTAGGAGTAGCAACACTTCCATATTTATAGATGTAAGTGGTAGGCTTCCTTGTCGCCATAATTTTACATTCAATTTTTCTTGCCAACCTAAATTCCTTCTCCAATGAATCAAGTTTCGAAACGCGAACTTCATGTTGGATGCTATCCTTTAAAGTCCCTATTAAGACATCAATCCTGCATTCCTCTAGAATATCAGTTACCCTTATATTCAATTTTTAAAAGTCCTCAATGTGCTCCGACATTGAACCCTTTTGTTTGAGATTTATCAATTGGATAAAGAAGGTGTTTCTCTTTGTATCCTCATAATGTGCTATCATTTCCTCCGTAAAAATTGACCAAGTGACAATTTTTTTACGAGAGCAAAGCCATCGATACCATACAAATGTATTTTTTTCTAAATGTAAAGTTGCAATGTGTACCTTTGTGTGTATTTCACATTATTGAGATCAAAATATTGCTCCATCTGTAGTATCCATGTTACGGGATCCTTGCCATCAAACTTCCTCATATCCATCTTTTGAATATGGTGGTTCTTCCATCCAACATTAGAGTTTATGAAATCACGATTAAAATTTATTTTGTTCTCATCATGAGTTTATTCTACTATCTTTTCGCCATTAGGAAACATTTTATGTATCAACTTTGTCAAACCTTTCATGTCTGATTTTAGATCATTCTTCATGTTTTCCATGTTGTCTTTCATTTTTTCTTCCATGTCATCCATCTTAGCTTCCATACCATCCATATTAGCTTCCACGCCTTTCTTCAAACCATCCATATTATTCTTCAAACCATACATATTTTCTCCCACACCTTTTCTTCAAAACTTCCATTTCATTTTTTGTTTCTCTTTGCGAGAGAGAAATTTGGTGCACTTGCTCTTGTAATTTTGATAGATCATGTTGCAATTCTTCATTTTCATGAGTCATAGTAGAGTACTATGAGGGCTTAATGGGTGTTGAATTCTTTTTAGGAGGCATTTCAGAACCCAATACTAAAATATATGCTCAATAGGCCCTTGGAATCACTTCAAACTGATTGTTTTTACACAAGGCTTATGCAATTTGGAAAAAAATACACACCTTTTTCTTGCTTTTGAGGAGCTCGATATTGAAACTGAATTATCTCTATTGTTTCCAACCTTCAATATCTGAAATATGGCACTGCGGTAGCCCTCTAAATTCTCTTTCGAATGCCACAGGTCTGACCTGATTTGGATTCTTGAAGACAAAGTTGTGCCCAATCTCCTATGATGACCTAATTATGGACTGGTTCAGTAGAGCGAATTTGTACGACTTGCCACGTGTCAATGTTTCCTCCTTCGGCTCTAAAATTGATAGACAGGAAACTACAGTCCATGTACTTGTGACCACCTTTTACATAATTCCAATTTGATCTCAGAGAGAGAGTTATAAATATTTTTCCATGATCACCTCTTTGCGATGAAATTCAGGAGCCTGCAAAAGACCTAAATTTCACAGACCATATCTCCGAAAATATTGTGAACCAATATCTAAAATTTTGCAACACTATTCCTCAGGATTTTTGCTTCACACTCTAAAAATTTCAACTTCTAAACCTTCGTAGAAAAAAATTTCTAGCGAAAATTCCACGATGACCTGTTTGGAGCAGCGAAACCCTAGAATCCAAAGCTCTGATACCAAATGTTGAGAAACCAACTCCAAAAATAGAAGAAAAGAGATATAAACGCCTTATAAATAAGCCACTTCGAGGGGGCGACCTCCAATACATTACATGAATGAACAATTCTTGGATGATACAAATGACAAAACCTCCTTTCTATATAGGAGTCCATGGGGCCACAATGTAATCCTAGTCGACCTAACAATAATAACTGAAGGGCACAATAATAACAATATGGGGGTTACAAGCTTACAACAATAACAATAAGGGGGTTACACTAACAACAATAAGGGACTATACTAGTAATATAGGGACCTAAAAATAGGGATGTTGCACCATAGGAATTCATTCTATTCTTTGTAAATGTGTGAAATACCAGGAGGGCCCTTCATGTTATGGAATTGTTGTTTTCTATCCTTGATACTAACCGTTCTAGCATGGGATACCCTTAACCACATTTGTAGGACACAAGTCATACTGCACTCTTAAACTCAGGAGTACTCTAGGATTTAATAGGGATCCTACATTATAAGAATTCATTCTCTTCTCTCTAAATGCATGAAATACATGGAGAGCCCTTTGTATTAAGGCATGGTTGCCCACTATCCTTGACACTATCGAATCTATAAAGGGAATCCCTTAACTACATGTCGAGAGCACAGACCAGAGTACACTCTTAAAGATATTCATGTAGCTAGAAAGTTCATGGAATTTTTAGAGGAGCGTTTTGGGCATATATTATACTCATGTAAACCATACTTTTATTATCTATTTATCCCTGGATTTTGGAACCAATTTCTCATTTTTTTAAACCCTTTTATGGTTTAACTATCCCAAATTTTTGTTTAAAAAATTTCTCATTTTGTTTAACCTTTTGTTATAGTCGGATTTTGTTTAATCTATTTATTTATATCATGTTCTATATATATATATATATATATATATATATATATATTGGATTATGATGTAGATAGATGGAGTCTATTACTAAGATATGTTCATGTACTCCTGTCTATGCCTAATTTGACCAAATGATACATTGTGTCCAATACATTTTTTCCATATTCCCATATAAATAAATTTTTTTATATTTTGGTGTGTTGTTGAGTTGCCACACCAAAGAAAATTAGAGAGTTGATGAAGGTGCGTGGTCTTACCAATGACAAGGTCACAATCCATTTGCAGGTAAACATATTTTCCAAACCCCCAATTTATGTTATCTATCAGTTTGAAAGTATATTTCATTGAAAACAATATTTTTTGTTCATTTTATATAATGTATTTGGATAAAAATATTGCCTGCACCAGAAGGCCTAGTCCTTCACCACCAAGCTCAATTCCTCAACCACCTCAGCTGGTGGTTGTTGGGGGAATTTGGGTACATCTTGAGTATGCAACACATGTAGTTGTTGTGACCTTGTAAGTGTAGAGTGGGATTTACAATCCATTACCTACAACTGTTTGTTTCCCACCTCTAACACATTACCGTGAGCCCTTCATTTTCCAAGGCCATGATTATGATTTCCGAATGAATCCAACAACTTCTTGTACAATGCGCATTTCCAATAAACCGGTGACATTTTTTAGATTTTCAAGACTTTCTGTTTTCTTAGAAATGGTTCCAATACGTTGGTTTTAGAGTTTATTCCATTGTTTTGATAACGTGTACTACCATATCATTTTATTTCTTATGTTTTTTGAGAAACCATGAGCCACTTAAATTGCAGGATTGGGAAAATTTGTAGTGCATGTGTATAATGATCCACCTCTTATGGATTATGGGATTGTAGTTTCTTTGCCTCAAAAACGTCTATATAATGGTCTGCCTCCGTAGCCGAGCAATACTCAGAGAGACTACATGATCCCCTTTTAAGCATATATATTCCCTTGCCTCGATCATAAACTGTAATTGTGATGTTAGGTAACTAAGTAGAAGGATTTTGGTCAGCAAACAGTGACACAAATTCATTCGTTGCTAAACGTGTTGAGCTATTTTTGTAACTTTTTGTCTTATACTTTTCTTCAACAAGAAAATTACTCCAATTTGTCGTTGATATATCAGGTGTTCTCTCTTTTGTATGATTCAACATCTTTATGATATCTTTTTTTACCTTTTGGATCCCTCTAAATGGAAATTTCAAAGTTTCAATTGCATCCGGATCCTCTACGGAATCAACTGCTTCGATTTATTCATCATTATCTGTCCTCTCAACTAAATGTACTTAGCCTTCAGTCCTTCTTGTATCAACTTCAGATTTATCATTACTTATTGCCTTCGTGGTAGCCCTTGATGATACCTAGGCTTCCAAGAGTTCTGCTACCTTTATGAATTCTTGGCTATAGCCTTCAAATTTGTGATTTGGAAACATTTTTTTTCCTAGTGACATTAGACCGTCTTATTTTGGTTCCAAAATTCTTATTTTCAATATGTTCTAGTCCCACAGTGGGCTAGAATCACGGTCTAATACCACTATGATGTACCAAATCTAAATTATATAAAATTTTCCTTCATAAACAAACTTTCGTTGAAATTTTTTTACAAACAATTAGAGTGAAATAATTTCATCAAATACTTGGCATGGATAGTAACGGAAATCCTATAGCAAGAGGTAATAAGAGGCAATCAATTTTAATACTTAATTCAAGGAGTTTTTACAATATAGGAAGATCAATGAAACTTGAGATTCACTTGGTGACAATATTTGAGCAATCTCATCCCACGGGTACAAACTCAGAAAGAAGGTACAAAATATTAGCCTCCTTCACAAATTTTGAGCCCTTTAATGATGCTTCTCAGTACCGAGAATTTGTCCTCAATTTTTTTCGGAAAACGTACATATAATCTCGGCTTTAGAATATGATGAGTGATATCCAATCTTCCCTCTTGAAAACACTAATATATGGTGCCAAATATGAGAACAATCACCCCGGAAATATTAGCCCTCCATCAGGAATATAATATTATCATATTAGTCTTATTCCAAAAGTCTTCTATTGAACCCCATTCCTAATACATATTTCGAATAAAAAAAACTTATTTTTACTAGGTATCCCCTATTTTTACTAAACACCCTTTTTAGGACCCCCAATACATATAAATTCTCCCATGTAACTACAATATATTGACTCTATTTTTTAGAATTGTAAAACCACTTTATAAATGAATGTTCTGAGATAGTGGTCAACAAGGTGAAGTACTTGTGCACAAATATTGGATATGTTTGCTATAAAAAACAGTTTATGAACTTCAAGGAATCCATATGAAATAAAAAAATATAAGGCTTGAGCCCTAGGTATAGGCTTTGATGATTCCTATATCAGATGCAATAAGTGTTCCTGTTGAGGTGATGGAAGCATTTGCCTCCTCCCTTATTAGCCAAAATATTTTTGAAGAGATTTCTCATGATGTTACTATGCATTAGATGATGAACCCCAACAAGCTGAATGTAGATGGGGTGGTAGCTAGAACCTTAGTTCATATTTGAAATCTAGTAGTGTTAGCCATTACCTTGGTCAATAATTTTTCAATTACTTTTCCACTCCCTGAATGATCATGTCCAAATATTCTTGTGTCAAGCCTGTAACTTGAAGGGGGTACCAATGAATTTTCATGTTTGGCCTTGTTGAATTCAGGATCATATTTTATCAGCTAACAAACCAGTGTGGTCTCACAGATATTTTTTGGAACACTTGGTTGTGTTTTGACACATTGAATTCATGATCTTGGAGTTGGGTAGGTTTCAAGGACATCCATCATATTTTCCCCTCATTCATGTTCCTATAGGATGCGAGGAATCATATGAAAAATGCCCATTGATTGGATGCCTGGCTCCTAATTGTTTAAGGAGGGTAGTGACTTTGATTAAACCTTATCCACTCTATGTGATATATATCAGGTAGCCTAGGATTTAACTATCATTAATTAAAAAGTTGGGGTTGATAGTATATCTTATTAGATAGATGTAACATTCCCTACTTTTGTTTTGCTGTTAGATTCCTATTTATTTAGTTGAAATGTCTTGCATTGAATTATTTCAGTGAGTGGGTTTTGGCTACAAGATCGCAAATAGAAAAGTGAAACTTTTTTATCTATGCAAGATAACCAATGCTTTGCATACCTTTTCTTGTTACAAGTATGTGTTTTTCTAGGTCTATTTCATTTTCTTATTTATGGAAGTATCAGCCTGAATTTCGATGATTTATGTGGAAACTTGAAATTTTATATCTCTTTATGTGGAATTCCTTAAACATTGGAACACAAATGGATTTATTAAAATAGAATATAAATAACTGAATATCCATTTATTCTTCTTAAAATGTGTTGTAAATAAGAGAGTTTTCCTCTAGTTTTTTTTTAACATTTTATCTGGTAGAACACATGGTAGAGAATGATTCACTCCTCCTTTTCTCATTATGCTTGGAAATTATACTAATTGATTGAGTGTTTTGTATCTTCATTTTTGTTTGTTTTATACCAATAAATTCATTTATATTTTGTGTATTTACCAATATAAATTAAGCTTCATTATGTAGCTTCATTGTTTTTTTTATACCAATAGCTTCATTTTTGTTTTATATGAATAGTTATTTTTGTGTAGCTTCATTGTTGTACAATGTTGATCGTAAGAGAGTATTAATTCTTATGGTCTATGGAAGATATGGTTGAGCATTAGCTTTTGGAGATATTGGGGTTGTCTTTTTTTTTAAACATATATTTTTTAGAATGTAAATGAATATGAAAAAATCAAGTGGGTACATTTGGTTAGATACACTGGAAGGGGGTATAAATGACATAGTTTTAGAAACAATTCCAAAATTCCATTTGTTTGGCATATATGAAATTTTTGGTAGGTATGTGGAGATAGCATGTGAAAATGATAATATGGATTACAACTAGTTAATGATGGACTTATTTTTATTTTTTGGGCTCACAAAGGAGAGGCAAGGAAAACATGAAACCAATCAATCATTATTTTAGTAGGAGTTTTAAAATTCCTTTGGACCCTAAGGATCATGTCATATTGGGGCATGTTACCCACCCACATGTATTGGTAACCATCAAATAATTTATATTTGCACTTGATTGTTATTTAGCATTGTAATTAATATATTTATTTTTGTGTTTTACTATTAGATGAACATGTACAATGTATGACATTTTTTAAATTTAGTCGCAAAATCATATTCATTAATTTATGTTTATTAATAATGAACACATAAAATAAATTTAAAACTACTAAATTAGTAGTTTATATTTATTGACGACGAATACAAAGAAAATGAATATATGATTGAATTAGTAATTTATAATGATTATTAATGAAAGTAAATGAAATGAATATAAACTACTAGACTAGTCATCTATATAATGAATATGAAACTACAAAAAATGATAAATTACTACTACGAATGATGAATTTGTGATTACAAATTACGACTAAATTTTGCATATATACGACTATTAGTAGCTAATTTACAGTATCTTATAATAGAACAAAAATTTAGTCATATTTCTTTGGTCACTAATTGGTTTCAAACGATGACTAAAATTTGGATATATATGACTATTAGTAGCTAATTTACAGTATCTTATAACATGATCAACATTTTGGTCATATTTTCTTGTCATTAATTCGTTTTATCGCGTTATCATATAGCAATATATTTTTTGGTATATTTGGTCATTAATTGTGAAAATTAATGACTAAATAAATAACTAGATTAATGACAAAATTAATGACTAAATATACTACTAGACAAAAAAAATTGAGACAACCAATTAATGGCTAAGCTAAAAACGAATAAAATTTGGTTGTGTTATAAGATATTATAAACTAGCTACTATTGGTCACCGACTGAAAAATGGTTGTTTATATGCAAAATTTAGTCATTTTTTTAGTATCTAATTAGCCATTTTGTACTAGCGTGAAGAGTTGGTTTCATTTTTCTTTTGCATTCACTCTTTCTATGCCCAAATCTATTGCAAAAGAAACATTATGTTTCATCTTGGAGAGGTGAGAAGGTGTCGTGGGAGTATTTATTTGATCCAAACTCATTCTTTTGTTTTCTTGCTTCTCTAGTCATGATAGTTCTACAAGCAACACATTAAGCAACATGATGACAAAAACTGTGACAAGTGAAACATTTACCATTGAAGTAGAAATTTCTGGGAGTATAGTTTTGTAGTTTCTATTTTAATTATGGTACCAAGGATTTACCTGAGAGACATTTGATCCCTTATTCCCTTGTTGAGTGCTGGAACTTTTTTGAATTCTTCCCTTTACTGCATTGAGATATCTCTCTGTACCCATTTTAGAAGATTTTGATGATTCTCCATTATATCCAAGACTTTTTTTTATAAGAGGAGAGCATTGTAATATATTGATTTCTTCTAGGGTCTCAGAACCTTTATCAAATCTAAGATTTAGATCTTTTGTTTTCTCAAGTTCCTTTCTTTGACTTACTATTTCTAAATCTAACCTTTAATTATGTGTCTCCATTTCTAAAATTTTCTTCTTCTGCTAATTTACCTTCTTCTAGAAGAATTTTAAGCTGAGTGATTTCTTCCATTAGATTTTCCTTTTCTTCTAGGGAAACCAAAAAGGAATTGTTAGACTCATGAATACAATTATCTGTAAATTCCAGAAGTAATTGATATTCTTGATCAGACTCACCGTCTTCACCATTTGAAAAACCATCACTATCTTCGTGTGTGTAGAAAATTTTCTTGTTTTCAAACCATCTTCTAGCATTCATTTTTGTAACATCCTTTCATTTCTCATGGTTTTATTTAGAAGGGAATTTAGTAGCATATTGACCAACTCTTCCCAAAAAAAAAAAAAATTGAAAGGAAGTTTACCTCTAAATTTGTCAGTGCCTATTTGAAATTTCTTTGTGAAGTTTTCCTCTTCTTCATCTGATACATAACCTGATTCCTTGAGCTCCTCCTTTTTGTTTACTTTAGAAGTAGCTTTGAATGAAGCTTCTTTGATATCTGAAGGACCCCCTTTTCTCATTTCAAAGGGTGTTAAAATTAAATGGAGTCGTTCAATAGTTATGTTCTTCAAATCCTTCATTTCTTCAATGGAAGAGACTTTTGAATCGAATTTTGAGGTTAGAGATCTTAAAATTTTCTCAAAAAGTGATGATTATTTTATTTCATCACCAAGATTTCTCATAGAATTGAAGATCTCATATACTCTAAGAAACAAATTTGCAATAGTTTCATGATTATGCATTCTTAGAGTTTCATATTGAATTCTAAGAGTTTAAATATTGGCACTTTTTAACTTGGTGTCGCCTTCATAACTTTGGATGATCTTGTCCCATATAGCCTTTGCGATATTCAATTGGAATTCTAAGATTTTAAATATTGGCACATTTGACCTTGATGTCACCTTCATAACTTTGGATTATCTTGTCCCATATAGCCTTTGCGGTATTCAATTTCATGAATTTGACAAATTTTGATTCTACCAAGCTTCCTAATAGTTCATTGAAAGCCTTTGCATTGGTCTCATATTTTTTATTTTCTACTTCAACTGTGGGAACGGAGGACTGATACTAATAGCCTCCTTCAACGATTCCCCAAACATCTCCTCCAAGTGACTTCAGGTAAGCTCTTGTTCTAAATTTATAGAAAACAAGATTGGAGCCATTGAATATGGTGTCATGATAGATGTTAATCCCTCTTGGTTACTCATCTTCATGAATCTTCCTTCAAGCTATTATCACTCAAAAAAAAATTCAAAACATAATTCTGACAAGATTACTTAGGTTCATGGGTCAAAATAGGGTCTTAGGAGTCATTTCTTGAGTTTGACCAAGAGAAGTATTAAATTTTTTTATAGTTTGAGCATACCCTAGTGTTTAAATAAACTCATTTTTAAGGTCTTTCATGTCAAGTCTTTCATCATTTTAGGATTTATTTCATTTCCCAAATTTTTTGTATCAAAATTGCCCAATTAGCTAAGAAACCATAGTTTCGTAGCACATCACATTGAAAAAATTCACTTTGTGCTACGAAAGTGCTGATAGTTTCGTAGCACAAACAACAAAAATTACACTATAGGCGCTATGAAAGGGCAGTTTTGTAACTGTCTTGTCAGTTGAGTTGTCAAATGTCAGAAACCATTGGGAAAGGGTAAGATAGAGGATTTTTCAGTCATGAAATGATGAAATAGAAGTACACACCCATGTTTGTAGTCATCATGGTCAGTATAGGTTATGAGTGAGCCATCATTTTCAAGTTATGAAAGGACACTTGAAATTCAAATTTTTTCCTAATTAGTCATTCTCATTCCTTTTTCTTTCATTCGTAATGTCTGAGCTCTGAGTATCGAGCCAAACTTGTGGCTTGTTATTACAAAGGTTTATTACATCCATATCAAGCGTGGCTAATACATTTATTCAAGCAAGGCTAATACATTTATTCAAGCGAGGCTAATACATCCATATTGTTACACTAAAATTTGTCACCATGACATTTAACTGTCTATATGGGTTCATCATTACCTATTTATTACTCCCTTAGAGGTCCAAAATCATAAAGTTCCTAAATCAAATCATGGAATTGGGAAAAATCTCATTAAAACCCTAAAGAGCCTAACTCCGCACTTTTCCTAGTCATTTTCTGTGGTACTGCGATCTATTGCTCTAAAAAATACGGTACATCCCGCACGTTCTTCTCATTAAAACTGTGAACCCCTGTAAAAGGTAAAATAAAAAGAAAATTAAATTATAGAAGCCCAGTGTTGAGGTATAAAAGGTGTCTTTTTAACTCCTAATTATCCTACATTAATTATCAATCCAGGTACGATTTTTTATCTCAAGAGTGCACTCATTCTGAGGCGGAAATTTAATCTAAGAGTAATGCTTTCCAATTTGCAGTACAATGTTTCAAATACAAGAGTAAAAGGATGTTTGAGGATGGAATATAATTGCAATGAAATGAAACTTAATTCTTTAAAACTCAATTATTTACTCAGCAATCATCAGTCAAGGATGCAGTAGTAATAACTCTTTCCTCTCTCAACTGATGTAAATGAAATCAAACATAAAAAAGATCCTCAATCTGAGAACTTAGACAGTGATAGCCAATGTCCTTTACAGTTTTTGATCTTACACTCCCCACTAAAGCAACTAATTGGAAATGATAACTGAGTTAAATAATGCTACTAATGGAAATGGAAGAAACACGCTCTCTGCAATAAAATTCCAAAGCAAAACCAAATACTTGCAGGAAAGAAACGATCAAGAAAGCTATTTAATGGAAATGAACAACAAATTCTAGAATGAATAGCGAAGCTTTATATTGGAAAAGCATATCAATACAAGTTACAAAGAATAATAATATTGTTATGGTGGAAAGGACAGCAACGCGATTCAATCACAGCTTATGAAATAAACTAATTCCATAAAATATTGAAAAGTAAGCTATCAAACATGGAATCTATAAAGCAATGCGACTAGAGAAAATGAACATTAAATCAAACCATTACATGACTGGAATTGTAAAGTGATGGTACAGATAGCAAGTGGATCCACTAAGGACGGGCCCTTAGTCACTAGTGAAGCACTGCCAAGCTACTCCAGTATCAAATAATGGAATGAAAACTGAATTATATATTAATCACATGTAACAAATTTCACAGGAAATTGCACTCTATTTTAACCAACGAGAGTCGGTGATCAAAGTGAAAATACAAAAGGAAATCTGAATAATGATAATACATGCTCCCTGATTTCTACAAGCGTTGTCCTTTTATAATAGCCAGGCGAACAAAACAAGAAATATAGATAAGATTTGAAGCATCGATCCCTTAGGATCAAAAGATGTGAGGGATTCTCTCTATATTTTATCTCCAATTATCATTTTGTCCTCTTGCGCTGAAGCCGTGTTGTTCCTTTCTTTTCTTTGACTATGCGCTTCGATTTCGATCTTCTTGTCCAGATATGGCTTCCTGTTGAAGGGACATTAGTTACTTCTTCTTTGTCTTTTCCTCTCGAATGTTGGCTTCTCATTTCTTATATTTTCTGTATAGAAGAAAGGACAATATTTAGTTAATTTTCAATAATCACTAATCTCCTTAATTCCATTATCATTCTTCGATATATTACCATTTTAGAATACAAAGGAGTTATGATTAAAGGAAAAAAGATAAAGAAATAAATGGAAAATTCATACCTTTTCCATCGCTCAACACACCCCCCTGCTTACCCTTTTTCATGTCCTCATGTAAACCATGTAGTTTACATGCAAAGAAGTTAGAGATTAGGCTAGAGAGGGGTTTTCATTAAATGGTCTAAAACCATGATTTGCAGCTAAAACTTCAAAAATATGCCCTGTCTGCCCTTCAGGTAATTCATATATGGCCTTATAGTCTACTGCAGGATAATAGATAATAGGGCTTCGAAATCTACAACCTAGCCAATACAGGCCTTCCCTCAAGATGAGGTTACTATAGATAACCAGGCGGTCGACAACTAACTTAAAATTTTTATAATTGAATGGATCTCTATATTGAATACTCCGATTGGAAATCTTCCATCGGATTTTAGCTGCTACTACAGCCTGGTATCTGATGGACAGAAAATGTTCTACCCCATCCAGGAAAATCGCTTTGTGGATGGGTCCCAATGTCTGGATCACACCCTCCTTTGTCATTAAGCTTTTCTACCTAGCCCATAGTTGTAATGGGTGTCTCGGTTCACCCCTAACCCAAAGGTCTAACCCATTTTCTTGTCTCCGAAAAGTGTTATATGCCTTGAGCCATTTTAACTGGTTAACAGCAAATGAAACGAATGCTTGATATTGGACATCACCCACAAAAGGACTGGGATTCATCTCCATTTCCTCTTCCAATATATAATTGTGCAAATAAAATTCACAGAGTAAGCGCTGAACTTTTATTCCATAGAATTTTCAGCAGTTTATAAAATGATCAACAGTTTTTAATTCTATAGGTTTTCTTGCCTTAACAGCTTTAATTTTTAACTGTAATTATCTTTCTAACAAAAAAAAAGCATAATTTTTGGTAGGGGACCTACATGCTAGAACATCTGTATATAGAGAACAAAGAGTATCCATTTGATTCCTGATTGTTTGCAGTCTATTCCTTACCTCTTCAACTTTTTCTTCTGCCTTCCGACATTTTTCGAAGGCTTCTGCCTTTGATGCATTGATGTTCCTTAATTGCTGTTGTAACTCTTGGTATTTCTTCTTAGAAACAGTCTCTTCTTCGAGATTTTCTCTAGCCCGCTGAGCCTGTGCTAGATCCTCTCAGAGTTTTGCTACACCAGGGTTGTTGTTCAACAAAACATTTTTGGGTTGAAGATCTACCTGGGTTTTCTTATAACAATACAAGTTCCTACAGTTTGTGTCTATTTATTGCAAAATGTCTGGTTGGCCATACTGCTAGAGGGCAGTGCCTCGGTCTGAACATCTTTATTACAGACTTGTGCATTTTCGGTTTGGGAAACTGCGTCTATAACAACTGCCTACTATTCCTTGCTATCTTGAATGAATATGGGCTCGGTTTGAGTCTCCATGGCCCTTATATTATGGGGTTACATTTGGATGGCTGCATCCCCCTCTTTCGGGGTTATTTTAGAGATTTCCCCCCTTTTTAGAACCCTTATCTTCTGTCTGAGTCGTTTTACTAATTTTATCAGCTTTTGTTGTTCCCTTCGCAGCCTCTTAAGTTCATTTGTCTTCTTCTTCTTCTTGGGAGGAACAACTGTTATCTTTTCTGGACTTGGCTGCTCAGCTAGGTTTTGTTCTTAAGGGACTGTGCCTTCACCCTAGCTCGTTTCCATATTCTCCATTTGTAATACTTCTTCAGTGTTCGTATTATCCTGACTAGGTTCCTCAGGGGAGGAAACCCTAGTTTTATATGCTATTTCCTGAGGGGCTTCTTATTCTGCCTCCTCCTCATCATGCATTTCCTCGGATGTATCCTTGCTGTGGACAAAATGTTCCCGTAATTGTTCTACCTCAATATTGAGGTTGAGCAGACTTTGGGGTTGCATATACTCACACATATTGGCCAAAATTTGGGCCAATTCATCCTCCTGCAATGGACTCTGTGGTGGACTTGCGCTGGAGGTTACGGGAGGTTCCGCTTCCTCCCTTTCCTCTTCACTGGTATGCTTAATTTCTTCATCTTCCTGATTTTCTCCTCCAAGTTGCGGGGGTTTCTCATCTCCAGAACTAGGTAATTATAAGGGTTGGCTGTTGCAACTCTGGAGGCTTCCCAACATTCCCCTGCTTGTTCTTAATCTGGAGGAATTTCTGCGTTTTAGAGGTCTGTTTGCTGTGATGGTGATTCTTTTTCGTTTCGGGGCAGGTAAGGTTGTTCCCCCATCTATTGAAAATACCAATTCTTCCTAACTAGTCTGCTGCTGAGCAAGACTATGGCTAACTATTAATCGAATTAAACAATGGTGGCTTACTACTGTTCCTGTATGACGAGATTCCTTATGCTCCAAGCAGCGTCATGCAGTAAAAAATTTAAATATGCAGGCAAATTTACAACACATTTCTGTTTTAGTACTGCTAATAATTTGAGGTGGCGTGGTCTTACCACATCCTTTCTCCCATCGCATGTAATGTAGCTTTGCACTACTCTCGCCAGTTCTGCCCATGGTTCTCCCAGAGTTGCCGGCTGGACTCCTTTTCCTTTGACGGTTAGGTTCTGTCCTTCATCCCGAAAGATGGTCATGGCCTCTTGCAGTCTCAATTTTTTTTGGGTCCATATGGGTCCAACTTCTGGTAGACTGGATACCTTAGCAATTATTGCATCTGTTACTATTATTTTCCTTCCTCTTACTATGGAATGATCCTCCTACAAGTTTTGCAAAAAATCGATGGCCACAGTTTCATGGGGCTGCTGCAGTCATGTAAGGTAGGCAATCCATCCTGCTCTTTCCAAAATTTCTCGTGCAACGTCCGAAACTGTTAGTACTTGTGGTTTGCTACGTACTTCTCGCCCTCCCATTTCGTCTAAGCCCTGCACATTGTTAATTTTTCACAGTAATACACAGAAATGGCAATGGAACAGCAACCCGTGCATATCAGAAAAATATCAATACCGTTAAACTTTCCATTTCCGGGATCTGATGAAAATAAGGAATTGACGCATATGCAGGAATATTTTGAAAGTCACTCGCGCCCCCTTGAAATATGATAGGTCGTCCTCGACTGGAAATGGAGGAGTAGCGAACTAGACGACAGTCGTACAGTATAGAAAGGCATGCGTATTCATGAAATGATCACAAAAAGTATTGAATTATTTAAATCGAGGCATATTATGAGAATCGTGAATAAATATGGAATGCTATGAAATGATGCAAAAATAGGGAAAAGGATAGCTGATGTAAATAAAAGTGCTTATGTGGTCATTATTCACTTTGAACCATTATGATTTATTTATAAACAATATTTCATGTGTAAGAGGTTCAAAAAAAAAGGGTCTAGGAGCATAATCTCATTTGCAATCAAGATAAAGATATAAGAAAAGGGTTTATAATTACTATTGATTTGTGAAAAATATGACTCCAATACCATCAGCAGATCTCTGTTGCCCACAGGTGTTTATAACCTTGACAAAGTTGCTTTTTCACCCTTGGAACCATAATCCTTTATCTATGCCTAGGAAAGTGCTTTGTAATGTCAGGATGGAGGCCATTGTGCTGGCTTGGTAACCAAATGAATCACCATGCCATTCACCAGGAAGGAGTGAAAGGTGGGCAGGTCGGCTCGTGATGAGACCTCTTGTTCCAAAGACTTTTTATGTTTCTGATGTGCCCATTGGATCATATCCCTGGTGTGGTGGCCATAGTGGGAATTCCACTTCACTACTTCCTTATGATCATGGTAGGTTGGCTCTTGATGAGACCCCCTATCCTCCATCTAACAAATCATAGAATTATTAGTAATCATATAGATATTTTTTCCTTTATATAACAATTTCCCATTTATATATATAGGATGGCTCAACACTCCTTAAAAGTAGGGATGGTGGAAGAAGTATGAACATCTCAATAGAGGAAAATATGCCCTTATTCTTATTTAATAATAAAATTCAAAGAGAGTTATGAGGATTAGGGAAGAACCAACATGATAAAATTATCAATCAAATTAGTTTTAGTGAAGATAAATACAGCAAAATGATATAGATAGTTGTGTCCTTTCCTTTTTTCTTATCAATACAAAGAAATTTCTTTAAAAATTACAATTTTTCCTTATTTTTTTATTCCAGTAACCTCTAATTTTTGTGTCCTTGCATAAATTTGTATGTTTTCCTTAAAAGGATCATGAATAATTCACAAAAATTCTCAAAATGTTGTTCTATAATAGAAACAACAAAAAGAAAAATGCACTCAAAAGTGTTGTTCCCTAGACGGAACAACTATTGTTCCTTAAGAGGAAAGGCAAAAAGAACATCTGCACACAAAAATACGGTTCCTTTAAGAGGAATAGCAAATAAAAGAAAAAATATACACACGAAACTGCTATTCCTTAAGAGGAACAACAGTTGTTCCTTAAGCAGAACAACAACTAAAACAAGCACAAAATAAAATGTCGATCCTTCGGCGGAACAACCTAAAAACATTCCAAATTGAAACTGTTGTTCCTTATAAGGAATGACAGAAAGTGAAAAAAATGGCGAAGGGGTTGTTCTTTTTAAAAGGAACAGTAAAAACAATCGGCGGAAATGTTGTTCCATTTAAAAGGAACAACAAAAACAATCGACGGAAATGTTGTTCCTTTAAGAGGAATGATTATTGTTCCTTAAGAGGAACAACAGTTGTTCCTTGAGAGGAACAACAAAAATATAGACACGTAGAAATGTTGTTCCTTAAGAGGAACAACAAACAAATATAAGCACACAAGATTGTTGTTCCTTAAGAGGAAAGACTGTTGTTCCTTAAGAGGAACAACACGAAAAATAAAGGCACACAAGATTGATGTTCTTTAAGAGGAACGACTGCTATTTATTAAGAGGAACAATAGTTGTTCCTTAAGAGGAACAACACGAAAAAAAAATATGTACAAAAACAGTTCATACAAGCGAAATTAAAGAGAAAAGATTATGAACAAATTTCAGAAATAAAGGAATTTTTCAGTGAATAAATGTTGAGGAGGAGTTATCTTCCTCAGCCAGAATCCGCATAGTGGAATATCCTCATAATTGCTGGTAAAAGGATTCCCGATTAAGCAATTTGTGGTAAATCCGTACTCGATGACCATTTGCTTTGAAAGAATGTCCAGATCCATCAATGGTAGTTAATGTAATGGTACCATTGTCATGAAATTTCTGTATCTCATAAGGTCCAAGCCATCATGTCTAGATTTTTCTAGGGAAATCCTGAAACCTGGAGTCATATAGGAGTGCCCAATCGCCTTCATGGAAGATTTTCTTTTTAATAAGAGCATCGTGCCATTTTTCTCTCTGCTGTTGAATTAATGCAATGTGTTGAAGGGTGGAGAGCCTAATTTCATATAACTTGTTGATTTGTTGTAATCTTCTAACCTGGGCCTCATTTAAATTCAAACCCACCTCCTGCGTTTTTATTAATGTTTGAATTTCAAATTCTATTGGAAATATGGGTTCTTTTCCAAATATTAACTGATATGGTGAATACCCTGCGGTATTTCTCCACATTTTTTGGTATGCCCACAAGGCTTCTGACAATCTTGAAGCCCAGTCACGTCTGTGTGATGCCATTGTTTTTGTAATTATTGCCTCTATCACCTATTCGTGCTTTCTACTTGGCCATTTTCCTGTGGGTGGTATGGCGTTGTAATTTTGTGTTGAATGTGGTAATTTTTTAATGTTGCAGTGATTTTATTACCTACAAATTGTTGTCCTCCATCTGTAATTATGTCCCTCAGGAGGCCATATCGCACAAATATTTGGAAAATTAAATGTATTACAGAGTCCTCTGTAGCTCTTGGAAGTGCCTCTACTTCAACCCATTTAGTAACATACTCTGTTGCAACTAGTATGTATGTATTCTGATTTGATGGTGGGTTAATATGACCAATAAAATCGAGCGCCCAGTGCTCAAATGGCTTGATTACTGACTATGGATTCAAGGGCATTTCATCGGACTGTCCAGGGCACCCCGCCCTTTGGCAACTATCACAGGCTTGTACAAACTTTTTAGCATCTTTAAAAATTGTAGGCCAGTAATAGCCTATTTGTAAAACCTTGTGACCAGTCCTACAATCTGCAAAATGTCTGCCACACGGCTCGTTGTGGCATGCTTTCAAAATTTCAAATATTTTGTCTTCTCAAACGCATCTTCTGATGTGCATATCTGCTCCTGTATGAAATAGGTAGCCCCTAATCCAAGAGAATCGGGTATTGTGCTACACTATTTGTTTTCGTTCATTAGGCGTTATATGCTTGGGTGATTTACCTACTGCTAAATAATTTACAACATCAGCATACCATGGGGTTCTGGCAGTAACAACAAACAAATGTTCATCTGGAAACTGATCTTCAACTGCTGCTACGTCCATTGGTTTTGGCATTCGTGAGCGAAAATTAGCTACATGATTCTCTTTTCTAGGTCAATCCTTTATTATGATGTCAAATTCCTGCAATAGAATCAACCATCTTGTTACTCTACCATTTGTAACAGGTTTATTTGCTAAAAAATTTATGGCAAAGTGATCTGTATATAAAACTACAGGATACCTAGTTATATAATTTCTAAATTTATTTACAACATGTATTACAGCTAAAAATTATTTTTCAGTCACAATATAGTTTAATTCATCAGGAGATAGATTCTTGCTAATATAATAAATTTCATATGGTTTTTTATCTTCTTCCTGCCCAAGGACTGCTCCGATAGCTGTGTCTGAGGCATCAGATGAAATTTGGAGTGGCAAATCCCAATTTGGACCCCTTAGCACTGGGGTTGTTGATAGAAAATTTTTCAGATCTTCAAAATCATGGTCACATTTATCTATCCAAATAAAATCAACATTCCCTGTTAGTGTGTATAGAGGTGCAGCTATTTGAGAAAAATTCTCTATGAATCTTCTATAATAACCAGAAAATCCTAGAAAACTACGTACCTCTGTTTGTCTAGTGGGAGTAGGTATTAACAAAATTATCTGAATTTTAGCTGGATCTACCTATATTCCAGCTACTGAGATATAATGACCTAATATGAGTCCCTCGGCCATCATCATGTGACACTTCTCATGGCTTAAGCAGAGCCTGGTGGAAATACACCTTTGCAACACCTTTTCCAATGTTTATAATGCTGGCTCAAAATAATCTCCATAAGGTGTGAAATCATCCATATATACTTCGAGCCCTTCATTTATTAAATCTGAAAAGATGTTGAGAATGGCCCTCTGAAATGTGGCAGGGGCATTGCATAGACCAAAGGGTAAAACTCTGTAAGAAAATGTTCCCCAAGGACAGGTAAAAGTAGTCTTATCTTGGTCTTCCGGGGTGATCTGAATCTGATTGTATCCACTGAAGCCATCTAGGAAAGAAAAGAATTTCTTTCCTGCTAATGTATCTAATACCTGATCAATGAAAGGAAGGGGAAAGTGGTCTTTCTGGGTTTCTTTGTTTAATTCTCTGTAGTCTACACATATCCTCCACTTTCCATTTTTCTTTGGCACCACTACTAGTGGAGAGACCCACTTGCTATCAGATATTGGATAAATAAAATTTACATCCAAATTTTTTTGTAATTCAGCTTTCACAATATCCTTAAGATGAGGGTTTAATATCCGTCGAGGTTGGAGAATGGGTACAACATATTTTTCTGTATAAATGTGGTGTGTACATAACTGGGGATCAATTCCTTTCATGTCTGGGTAATCCCATACAAAGGCTCCCTTATATTTTCTCAGTAGTTGGACCATCTTAAACTCTTGTTCAGCAGACAGGTTTTTTTTAATGTTCAGAGTTTTTCCTGGCTCAATTTCTATAGTTTTTCTATTGTAAACAGAGGTGGTAGGTATTGATTGATCATGAATGTCTTTCAGATTATCTTCTTCTTCTTCATTATCAAATGCTGCCTCGATCATGTGACATTGCAAATGGGATCTGGTTCTTGGTTGGTTAATGAAACTGTTAATGATGTCATCCTCTATTTGGTATTTAAATTCGAGGGCATCTTCTATGGTTAATGGTGATCTAATGTTTTCTATGAGGTATGATGCATGATATTTCTTTGTTTTTATTATTGTTAAACTTATCCGGGCTGGAGGGTATAAGGCTAAATTCTTGACATAACTCCCTCTAGTTATAGTCATGTTACCTTGTCGGTAGCCAATGTAAGCATCAACAGTTGCCAGCCAAGGTATACCTAATATTAAAGGGTGTCCATCTAGCCAGTTTTTGGGGTTAATAATTAGAAAGTCGACAAGGTATTCCTAGGAGTCTACAGATACAATTACATCATGTAGTGTGCCTTCTGGCTTGACTATTGATCGGTCAGCCAATTCCAATAAGGTTGTGAATGGATCTAATGATGTAATGCAAAGTTTTTTACTAGTGGTGGTTGTTAGGATATTAATTGCAGCTCCTAAATCAACTAAGGCATTTTGAAAGGATTGTCCATTGATTTCCACCGTAACTCTAGGATTTCTTGGGTCCTCATACTTTACAGGTGCTTCTCTTCCTGATAGTAAGTCAGATAGTGTGTCGACTACTTGGACAGTTGGATTAGTTGTTATTATCCTCTTTGGATTTCTTATACATAATTCTTTGATGGTCTTTGCATAAATTGGAATATCTTGGATAGCTTGGAGGAGTGGTATTTTTATACACAAATTTTTCAGTTCTCCCAGAAGATCAAAATCA
Source organism: Pinus albicaulis (assembly GCA_034641835.2). Classification (NCBI taxonomy): domain Eukaryota; kingdom Viridiplantae; phylum Streptophyta; class Pinopsida; order Pinales; family Pinaceae; genus Pinus; species Pinus albicaulis. The sequence goes on along the minus strand of CM076583.1, from coordinate 886,656,292 downwards.
GGATGTTCTATTGGGCGAGGTATGATTATTCATTCTAGGAATGGTGGAGAAGAGGTGGTTGCTTGCTCATGAGTTTTTTGTCTAACCACATTCTCTATTTGTAATTTTTGTTCTAAAGGTAACCAATTTTCAACTTGAACATTTTTGTCTCCCTCTGATTCTATTATGTGCCTAGACCTTAGTTGAAGGTCATTGCACTCCCTTAACTCGGTTTCTAGTTCTGGTGCTTCGATTATTTGAACAGATTGAACCGGTCTATTATTAGGGTTTGGGTTGGGTTGGGCTAGGAGTTGTGGTCTTAAGTTGGTCTGGGGATTTTGTTGCAATGTATATGGCGTTGGCATTGTAGATGGAGGGAGAGGAATTGTTCCAACTGGTTAATTCATAGATCTTTGCCAATTCGACTGCCAAGTTTGACTCTTTGAGGTGGAGGGGGACCATTGTGTTGGATATTTATTATTTTTCCCAAATAGTGGACAGTAAGAAAAGTTCGGCCAATTGGTTTGATTTGTTTGATTTTTCCATGGAAATGTAGGAAATGGCTGCTATGACTAGCTGGGGAAAGGTGGTTGATTTTGCCACATTCCATTATATTGCTGAGAATTATACTGAGGAGACTGAAAAGAAGAGGATAGATCGATGGGCATACCTGTTTGTCGTGGCTGCCATTGACAACACTAATTGAGTAAGCACACCAGTTCTGTTTCTTCTTTTACTTCTTTGTAGACTGATTTCAATCCCGAGAGTGAGGGGAAACTTTCTATGGAGTGATATTTCATGCAGATGGTGCAAACTTGGACTGTATCCAGCAAGCACTCTTTATGGTTGTGTTTATTTCTGCATCTAGGGTAGAATATTGCCAAATTTTGTTCTGCTTCTCCTTGCTTTTGTTTAGCTTGCATGATGTCGAGCTGCGTCGTAAGAGTCCCTAAAATATCAGTTTTAAAATCTTCCAGTAGATTGCCAATTTCCGTGCGGGTTATACCTCCACAGAGGTCTTGCTATCCCTTGTGATCATGTCATGTTCTACTGGTTTTAGTCTTTTGCTGCCTCTCGAACTCCTGATACATAAATCAATAATGTCAGCAAAATTTTCCTGATATATGTCACCTTTTCCCATGATGTTTAATGTTTCAACCCATTGTTCCTTCATCCCTTTAATTAATGTAGTTTTTAACACATTATTAGGTAAGGGTAAATATGCATAAGGTGATCTCTGGAGGTTGTATTGAAAGCATTCTACATATTCCTCCAATGTTTCATTAGGTTTTTCTGTCATCTGAAATATTTCATCCTTTAATTCCCTGGACCTACAATAATCCCGATATTTCTTTAGAAAATTAGCTTTCATCTGATCCCAGTCATTTATAACACCTCCACCTAACCCCATAAACCATCATAGAGCTGCTCCTTTTAATGTGGAGGGGAATAATTTTAGCTTTTGGGGATCGGTGGTATAGTCATACCCCCTGCATAATACATCAAATTCAAACAGAAATGCATCTGGATCTTCTGATGTTAAGCCATGGAATGTAGGAATATGCTGGAGAGGAATGGCCTTCATAGGTGCATTAACTATAGTGTCCACAATGGAATATTGCAGTGTGGAAGTTTGGGGTGGTTGCTGGTTCTGGGCCATTTGATCAAATATGTGCCAATATCCTTCTGGGATTTCTAGGGAATTATTCCTAGGCTGACTAGAAGGAGTAGGGATGACATTAACAACATTTCCTTGGCCTGGGATAATGAGTGTCCCTTGTTGAACTATTATTTGAGGGGATTTTGGTTCTTCAGGTTCTTCAGCTTTGTTTTGGATGATTTTGAAAACACTTCCCTTATATGGCTTGCTTAGTGTTTGGATTACTTCAAGAGGGGATCTTGGTTCTTCTATTTCCCCTATTTCTCCTCCTCCTTCGCAGAGATTACTATAGTTCCTTTCTTGTAAAGAAATTGGGTGAGAATTCTCAATTTCTTGAGAATCTTGCTCAGTCTCTTCTGTTTGGCTATGCACCTCAGCAAAAGCTACAGATGATGATTCTGTGGCTTGAAGGGAGCTAGTAGGTTGTCTAGAAGAAATTTTTCTAGGGCCTACTGATGGCAGAGATTCAGCTTTCTTAATGATATTGTCGATAAATTTTGTTCACCCAAGGGTCACCAGTCCCTTAGGTTTTTCAGGTCTGAGAGGAATTTTGTTTTATTTAGATTTTCTAGTCATTCCAAAAACGCAATCATTCATTCCTACCTTAGACTTCTATGCAGTTCTGCTATGAATCAGGAAATTGAATGAGCATGTTCCTCGCTCATTACGCAGGTTCTTACCTTCCATTTTTAATTCCCAGTTCTTCCATAGCAGAGAAAATAAAATATACATCACTCTTTCTAAATAGCTACACTCTCCCCAGCAACGACGCAAAAATGTTGAGGTATAAAAGGTGTCTTTTTAACTCCTAGTTATCCTACATTAATTATCAATCCAAGTACTATTTTTTATCTCAAGAGTGTACTCAGTCTGAGGCGGCAATTTAATTTAAGAGTAATGCTTTCCAATTTGCAGTGTAATGTTTCAAATACAAGAGTAAACAGATGTTTGAAGATGGAATCTAATTGCAATGACATGAAACTTAATGCTCTAAAACTCAATTATTCACTCAGCAATCATCAGTCAAGGATGCAGTAGTAATAACTCTTTCCTCTCTCAACTAATGTAAATGAAATCAAACATAAACAAGATCCTCAATCTGAGAACTTAGATAGTGATAGCCAATGTCCTTTACAGTTGATGATATTAAACTCCAAACTAAAGAAACTAATTGGAAATGATAACTGAGTTAAATAATGCTGCTAATGGAAATGGAAGAAACACGCTCTCTGTAATAACATTCCAAAGAAAAACCAAATACTTGTAGGAAATAAATGATCAACAAAGCTATTTAATGGAAATGAACAACAAATTCTAGAATGAATAGTGAAGCTTTATATCGGAAAAGCATATCAATACAAGTTACAAAGAATAATAATATTGTTATGGTGGAAAGGACAACAACGCGATTCAATCACAGCTTATGCAATAAACCAATTCCATAAAATATTGAAACAGTAAGCTATCAAACATGGAATCTGTAAAGCAATGCGACTAGAGAAAATGAACATTAAAGCAAACCATTACATGACTGGAATTGTAAAGTAATGGTACAGATAGAAAGTGGATCCACCAGGGCCGCGCCCTTAGTCGCTAGTGAAGCACCTTCAAGCTACTCTAGTATAAAATAATGGAACGACAACCGAATTATATATTAATCATATGTAACAAAGTTAACATGAAATCACACTCTGTTTTAACCAAAGAGAGTCGGTGATCAAAGTAAAAATACAAAAGGAAATATGAATAATGATAATACATTCTCCCTTATTTCTACAAGAATTGTCCTTTTATAACAGCTAGGTTGACAAAAAAAGAAATACAGATAAGCTTTGAAGCAACGATCCCTTAGGATCGAAAGATCTGAGGGATTCACTCTATCTTCTATCTCTAGTTATCGTTTTGTCCTCTTGCGTTGAAGCCACACTATTCCTTTCTTTTCTTTGACTGTGCACTTCAATTTCGATCTTCTTGTCTGGATATGGCTTCCGGTTGAAGGGACAACAGTTACTTCTTCTTTGTCTTTTCCTCCCAAACGGTGGCTTCCCATTTTTTCTATTTTCTGTATAGAAGAAAGGAAAATATTTAGTTAATTTGCAATAATCACTAATCTCCTTAATTCCATTATCATTCTTCGATATATAACCATTTTAGAATACAAAGAAGTTATGATTAAAGGAAAAAGATAAAGAAATAAATGGCAAATTCATACCTTTTCCATCACTCAACACCCAACTGGTCAAATATTCTCCTAGTTGGGGCCTTCTAGAAGTGTTATCTGGTTGAGCTTCGCCCCTTCCATTCATGAACCTTTATCCCTTCATAAATGGAGCTATCACTTGGTTTTTGGAGCTAAAATCCCATGATGAGAGGGCTTTATTCCTTCCTTATTGGAACTGAAACTACCTTCCTTCAGCTATAAATTGAGATCATGTTTCAGTCTCAAGGGTACTTAGAACTTGGTAGTTTTGAGGTGAATTACTGAAGAAATTATACTCTCCACATTTGGCATCATTGGCATGGGAGAGATTAAATACTCATGGACATAGTTTCATGCTAATTTAGAGAGTTGGAGTCTTGTCAAACTGAGGAAAATGGTCGTTCAGGACCCCAGAAGAACCTATACAAACATCAAGGCGTCAAGGTTATAAGGTTTCTTCTTTTCATTCAAAGTTAATACAAATGGATTCTATTTTCTCATTAATTTTTTCATGTATCTTTTGAATGATTTAATTCTTGGATTCCTTGACCACTAAGATAGATTGTTGCTTTTGAATTATCATATCTTGCAGATGCTTTTGATCCCTTTCACTTATCTTTGATTGCAGATATTATATGCTGGATCGATACCTTTTGGAGCGACTGGATTGAAGATCAAATAAGTGTTGGACTTCAGGTAGGAGCATCTCTCCATATTTAATTAATAATTCTTAAGCATAATAGTCTAGAGAAAATGGTCTACATTTGTCTGTTTGTTTCTAGATATCCTAAGTATACTAGGGAGATCACTCTTGCCCACAAGAGGGATTTGTCTGCCTAACACATATCAAGTGAGGCTAAGAGGTTCTACGAAGAATATGGCAGAGGAAATAAAAATACACAGAGGAGGACAGTGCTTAAGGCATGAACCTGAAGATATGAATGCAATAACTGAAGACCCAGTAGTGATGGAAGCATTCAAAAGAGAAAGTTGCCTACGGTTTTGTGAGAAATTGTAGGGTTGTCACACACATGTATCCAAGGAATTTGCTATGAATTTCAATGGAACAGCTACTAAAGTGGGGATGCTAAGTTTTTCTATCACGCCCAAGGTCATTGCTGCTGTTACAGAGATTCCAAGAGGTCAAGAAACCTGGTTCAATGGGTTCAAATTTAATATGGAGAAGTGTAAAAAGTCCATGAAGCCTGACCACATTGAGATGGATCTCAACAATGCTATCCCAAGAAGCTGCATCAAAGATAATTATTCAAAATTTCTGCTCAAAATTCAGAAATATTTACCTTTGAAGGTAGGTATCACAAGGTTTATTCATACCATTTCAAATTACTTCTACACTTCATTGGTAAGATTTCACTTGAATTACCTTTTTATCTGCATATAAGTCTTGCAAAGATGGCTGATAAGGTGTAAGAAAATTTTGAGGGGAATGAGACATAATTATTTCATCATGGCTTAATGAAATTATTAATTTTAGATGAACTTCAAATGATAGGCAGAGATTGGTCCTCATTCTTGATTGTTAATGGTTTTGAGTTAGAAACCCTAACTCCTACAAGAAACCCTAAAGCTAAAGAGTTCCATCAACACCAATAGTAGAACCAAGTCAACCTATGGTTGCAAAACCGAAAGAAACTGTAAGAGTAAAGCCAAGAAAGAAAACTGAGAAAAGGCCAGAGAAAATGCAGATGCTTGATACACCAACTCTCTTACCTGCAAAACATAAATCAAAGGTTTTCAAAGATGAAAAACAGGAAAAATCTGTTAGCAAACAAGGGACCAAAAGAATAACTCGAAGCCAAGCAGTGGTTTTGAAAGGAAAGACAGTGATTATAGAAGACAGTCCAGTAACAAAGGGGAATCTAGAGGATATTCTTCATGACATTGACATAGAAGAAACACCTATTCTCCAAGCTGAATTTATTGGGCAAGATGAGTAGAAGTTGAAAAAGGCCAAGTCTGCAAAGATATTAGAGTTTGAGGGGGAAGATGTAGGTTTAATTTTTCAAGCAAGAAAGCGAGTGACAAGGCATGCTAGGAAATTAATGGAAGGCAACAAAGAAGTTCAAAAACCCATTGAGATAGCTAAATCACCTAAAGAGATTATTGATCTCTCATCACCCACAGTGAAGGATACAATCAGCGAATTAAAAAAGGGAAAAGAGAAAGTGATTGAGAAAACAGAGTTTCAATGCCTTGAGGAAAAGTTAAAGTTGGAAAATCAAGAAATTGCTGTCATGAAAAAGAGAGCTATAAAACACAGTGTCGAGAAATTATAGTTTAAAAGGATGAAGGAAGTGTGGGAAGGACAATTTTATTCTGTTTCTAAAACTTTAGACAATACAGAGCAACCTTTCAAGTGGACAATTCCAGCAATAAAAGAAGTTAAGTTTTTCAGAATAATAAATACCCATCTGAGAGCTACTAACAAAAGACTTAAATACCAGGTGAAGAATTTACAAGAGAAACTAGAGTTAATTCATAATGAGCTATAGAGCAAAGACATTAAAATGACAGTAATAGAAGAACCAACAAGCCAACCAATTGTAAATGAAGAAGAATTGGCTCAAAGAAGCTAAAATGAGGTTGGTTTATGGTTTGTATGGTTTTCAGATGATGAGGACAAGTTATATTTTGAGTTTTTGGGTAACCACAGTTTTCATTTGACAAATTTTGTGAAAAATCTGCATACTAACCAGTTTCGTAGCACCTCCAGGCTTAAAAAGCAGAAAAGCGCTACGAAACTATTGTAGCTGCATTTTTTTCTTCCTTTGATCAGTATTTAAGGTGTTGAAGGTTGATTTAAGAGCTAAAATTGCTATGAAATATGTGTTGAAGGGTGATTAAAATGATGCAAGAGGAAAGAGTCAAATTTTTGGAGGTTAAAGGCTTGTAATGGAATCACTACAGAAAGCGCTACGAAACTATTGTATTTTCGTAGCGCAATACATTACATCCTTTTGAGCAGTTTTTGAAGTGGGTTTTAGATAGCTGGAGGCTAGGAAAGAGTTATGGGACATGTTAGGCCAACTTTCAACAACCAAGGGCCATGAAATGATTAGATGATAGTCAGAATGTTCCAAGAAGGAAAAAGATCCTATGCCTAAAAAATAGGGTACTGTTTCCTATTTTTGTGGAGATCAGCTAAGTGGTCATGAAGAACTGAATTGCATTATCCAAATTTTACCATGTGATGATGCACTTTTCAATGATGTAATTTCAAATAGATAATGTTGTTATAGATAGTAATAAGGAGTTTGAGTTCTTTTTGAAATAGGACTGTCAAGTAGGATAGGTGTCTTTTTGTAATAAATTTCATGTTTTATGGTTATGCAAGTGTCAGTGGATAGAAATTTGATTTATCTAGCCTATAGACAGATCATCTAAGCATGTAAGAGGTCTATTAAATGCCATTGGGTCGAATTGGTCGAGGGTTGGACATTTCTCGCAAAAACTGAGCTTGTTGTGAATTGATTATTTTTAGCTAATACAGAGATCTTCTACTTGACCAACCTGAGATTCAGAAGGGGTTTTTAGTGTTTTCTTATTCTATTTGTACTTCTTATATATCTAATTTGCAGTATTGTTCATATATATTACTCAGAATTCATCTATAACATTCTCTGACTTCCTTTATAAGTGAACTGGATGTGTTTTTACATGTTTCATGTGTGTCTTCTTTATCACTAAAAACTTTGATATGCCTCAACTTCCATGTTAAGTAGACTCACTGAACTACTGAATTGCTTTGACTCCATGAGCCCAATGTATGCATGCTGATGTTATTTTCAACCTACATCTATCATTATCAGTTTATTTCCTAAATAGAGTTAGCCATCTATAGCTTTATCCATATAATTAACCCTTGAGAGAGCCCTCTTAGGCTGAGGATGCTAAGCCTCGGTCACAAGATTAGTTTTGAAATAGTTACATGAGATTTTTTTATTAAGAATCCTATCAGGTCCAATTTTGTCATAACATTTTGGTGCGTTTTCCGAGAGCCTGAAGATTATACTTTCCTGAAATTTTGAAGCTGAACTTCTGAAGGTAGCAGGAGCTCAGGAAGTTTTTCGAGGCTGCATCCACCTTGGTGACTCCATTCAAAATTTATATTATAAAAGGTGGATTTGAGAAAGAGATACACGAGGAGTAATCCTTACCCAGATCCACCTACCATTGTGGACAATCCAAACACCATTTCCAAAGGCAGTCAAGGCATTTCTGAAATATCAGGTACTCCATCACATACAAAATCCTTGTCCTCTGAAATATTAAGAAGTCCTTCTAGATAAAAGAGTTGATGATAAAATCCAGGAAGTATTTTTTAGATCTAAAAGTGAAAAATAATTAACTGAAATTATCTTAGACTTTCATAAGAGAGGTATTGATACCTCAGCCCTAGTAACATATGAAGATAAAGAAGAGTTTTGGGAAGCAGTTACTTCTGAGTTGTTGTTGGAAAGATATTCTTTAGATAATGTCAAACCAGGAGGTAACTCCTCAAATCAGAATGTGTATTAGCTGAAGAATGTACATGTATTTATACATGGAGGTGAGGCTATTGGGATTCATCTCCCAATGACTCTTGGCCTTCCTTATTTCCTAATATTATTTATTATACAATATTACATATCCACACCCAACCCATAGGATTAGGTGTCAACATTCCCCCCTTTAATCCGAAGGGATGTTGGCGAGTCCAAGCATCAATCTGAACTTTTCAAACTTTTCTCTGCCAAGTGCTTTGGTGAAGATATCAGCAGTTTGCTCATTTGTGGAACAGTGATGTAGATGGATGGTTTTGGCCTGAACATGATGTCGAATTAGATGGTATTTTGTATTTATGTGCTTTGTTCGATCATGGAACTTTGGGTTCTTGGCCAACTTTATTGCAGAAGTGTTATCGATCATGAGTGGTGTGGAATACATTTGTTTCATCTGCAAATCTTCCAGGATTTTCCAGAGCCACACAATTTCCTTTGTTGCTTCAGCTGCTGCCACATATTCTGCCTCGGTCGTGGAATCTGCTGGAACTGACTGTTTGCGTGATCTCCATGAGACAGCTCCCGATCCAAGACTCATGGTGTAACCTATAGTAGACACCCCTGTTTCTTTGTCGCCATCAAAGTCTGAATCAGAGTATCCGATCAAGCTGAAGTCGCCTACCTGTGTGTATTTGAGTCCAAAGTCTTGAGTCCCCTTCAAGTACCTTAACACTCTTTTTGCAGCAGACCAATGTCCTTCACAAGGTTTTTGCATGAACCTTGAGAGGATTCCAACAACAAATGAAATGTCAAGTCTGGTGGTGGTCAGGTAGATAAGACTTCCTACAAGCTGTCTATACTTAGTTGCATCCTCAAATTCCTTCCCTTCAATAGATGTGAGCTTCAATTTTTGTTCCATTGGAGTGGTTAAGGGATTACATTCATCCATGCCAAACTTGTTCAAGAGATCTCCAATGTACTTCTTTTGAGAAAGAAATATGAATTTAGGATGTTGAATTACTTCAATACCCAGATAGTAATGAACATGACCCAAATCAGTCATTTCAAAACCTTTCTTCAATTATTTCTTCATGGATGCAATATAGCTCTCATTGTTCCCTGTTATCAGAAGATCATCTACATATACCACAAGATATACAACTATTTTTCCAATTTTCTTAACAAACAAAGTTGCATCATCAAGATCAAAATGTTTGAAGGCAAGTTTCAGAAGATGCTCGGTTAATTTCTCATACCAGGCTCGTGGTGCTTGCTTGAGGCCATACAAGGATTTTATAAGCTTGCAAACTTTGTGTTCTTGACCCTTTACAACAAATCCTTCTGGATGGGACATATAAACTTTCTCCTTTAGATCTCCATTCAAAAAATTTGTTTTTACATCCATCTGATGGACTTTCCATCCATTCTAAGCTGCTAAGGCAAAGAGAGTCCGGATGGTGGTCCATTTTGCTATGGGAGCAAAATTTTCTTCATAATCAATTCCTTCTTTTTGTGCAAAACTTTTTGCCACAAGCCTGGCCTTGTGCTTGTCAAGTGAGCCATCTGCTTTGTACTTGTTCTTGTAGACCCACTTACAGCCAATTGGTTTTGTTCCCAAAGGCAGATCAACCAGCTTCCAAGTGCCATTATTTATCAAGGCATCATACTCCTTCTGCATCGCTTCTTTCCATTCATCATGAGAAGCGGCTTCTTTGAAGGAAGTTGGTTCATGATCTATAGACAAACTCAATTCACAGTTATAAGCAATATCCATATCAACAGGAGAATCAGAATTATCTACATCACCTTCGATTTGTTGAGTGGAACTTCTTGTTCCTGTTTTTCCAACCTCATCGGGATGAACATTCTCCAGTGTCTTTGTCAGCCATTTGGGAGGACCTTTCTGAGATGGCCCAGGCTGGTCATTTGACTGAGTTGGGATTGATTCAAGATTCAATCTCCCAATTATGTCAATCACATCATCCAATGTGTCATCCGTGGTTGTTTCTTCATGTGGGGGAGAGAGTGCTTCAGGACATGATTCCACAGTTTGATTCAATATTGGAATCCCCCCTTCAAGATGTGGAATCACATTATCAAATTCTTGGAAAGACTTTGCATGTGTGAATCTATCCAGGTGATCAAGTTGCCGCTCAACAACCTTGTCACTCTTGGAAGATTCAAGGAATATGACATCTCTTGCTATTACAAACTTCTTATTTGCTTCATCATAGAGATGATATCCTTTGGAAGTATTGGAGTACCCCAAGAAGATACATTTTCGACTTCTAGCACCAATTTTGTTCCTTTGACCCTTGGGTATCAAGGCATAACAGGTGGACCCAAAGAATCTGAAATGCTTTACTGAAGGAATGTGGCCATGCCACATTTCAAAAGGACTTTTGTTTCTAATTGAACTTGAAGGGCACCTATTCTTTATGTAAACAGCACATAGAACTACATCAGCCCAAAACATCAATTTTACATTCTTGAACTGCTATTGGGATTCATCTCCCAATGACTCTTGGCCTTCCTTATTTCATAATATTATTTATTATACAATATTACATATCCACACCCAACCCATAGGATTATGTTTCAACAGATAAGTTGAAATAGCTTGACCCATTTGAAATATTGTTGAAAATTAAAGTTGGTTTACCTCTTCCTGATTGGAGTTCAATTTTTGGTGGACAACAAAGACCAAATAGTCCTCCTCATAACAATTCTTCATCCTCTATTGCTGCTATCCCTAAAGCTACCACAATCCCTTTCACTATGGCTGGAAATGTACCTCCTCCACCTGCTACACCTGCTAGATATGCCCCTCTTATTCTTCGAGATGTTTTACATGACTTCCCTAGCAAATATGCTTCTAGAATCAAAACTTGGGGAAGTGATGAAGAGATTACAACAGAAGAACATGTAGATCAATTTAATGATTTTATAGATAGGTAGGAGGTTGATCATGAATATGTTAGGTTGAGATTGTTTGCTCAGAGCTTTACTGCTGAAGTTAGGAAATGTTTGAAAGCCCTTACTCCTGGAAGTATTCGTAATTGGAATGAGTTTGAAGACACCTTTTTGAGAAAATGGGGAAATAGAACTAATCCAGTACAAGCCCTCACTGAGTATAACAGTTTAAAAAGAGTTGTTGATGAAACTGTTCAAAATTTTTCAAAAGGGTTTAATAAGGTTTATGACTCTATTCCTGCCCATTTAAACCTCCACAAGCCCTAGCTCAGAGGAGATATGCCGAAGCTTTTGATTATGAATTTTCTATACTGTTGAGAGAGAGAGAATCCCCTTCACTTGCTGAAATGCAAAATGATGCAGTGAAGGTGGAGGTTAATATGATAGCAGGAAAAAAGTCAAAAATGGGTAAGACTAGGTTAAAAGAAGAAGAAAAGCCTTCTTCCTCTTCCCCTGATGATAAATTTGATTCAATGATGAAAACAATGGAAAAGTTGATGGATAGGCTAGCCCTTGGGAATATTTCTACTCCTCCTGCACAACATGAAACTCAGTTTAGAAACCCTCAGTTCAGGAGACCTCAGAATCATCAAAGACCAAGAGAAAATAGAAATCAGCAACCTGATCCTCCAGTGAGACCTCCTTTCCAACAGAATTTAGTTGATGAAGAAGATGATCCTGAGATTCCTGAAGAGTTTATTCACTGTTTAGATGAAGAAATGTCTGGAATTTTCTTGACTAAAGAGGAACATGATGAATCAGACCAACGTAATCATGGAGAGGAACCATCAGATTATCTTAAAGGGTATCAACATGCTATTTTTGAGATGCAAAAACAATACAATATCAGAAATTGAAATGTGTCGATCATTGCAAATAAAACACAGCTTCAGGAAGATACACCTATGGTTTTTTATGGCAAGAAGGATACTCGTAAGGTTGCTGAAGGTAAGAAAGATACACCACCTCTTCCTCCTATCAAAGAAGCTGAAAAAGATGTTTCTGTTTTCAATTTGGAAAATAAAATTTCTAAGATAAAAATGCCAGTACCTTTTAGTGAGATTCTCAAGGTAAATAAGTATAGAAGTAAGATTGTTAAAATGTTGAATTCACAACCAGGAGCTATTGATATCTTGAATGTTCAAGAGGATCATCCAACCATATACTTGGGTCCAAGATTAGAAGATGAACAGAATGAGGATGTACCTCCTTTTTATGTGAGCCTTAGCATTCATGACATGACATTACATAATGCTATGTTGGATTCAGGGGCCTCACACAATCTTGTGCCCAAAATAATCATGGAAAGGATGGGGTTTGAAATAACTAGACCATATAAGGACTTGTTTTCTTTTGATTCAAAAAGAGTTCAATGCATTGGTTTAATTAAGGATGTTGTTGTTGGTATTACACAAGTCCCTGCCAAGACAGTGGTCATAGACATTGTGGTAGTAGTCATTCCACCGAACTTTAGCATGCTATTATCAAGGTCATGGGCAGAAAAAATCAAAGGTACAATGCAGATGGACCTTACTCATGCTACCATTCCTGTTTTTGGTGAGCAAAGAAGATTGTATCGAGAGACAAGAATGGCTTACATGGTAAGTAGTAAAGATAAACCCCAAAATTTTCCAATTTATGCTCTTGATACTAAACGTGGATCTGCTATTCTTTTCAATGAGTTGACTAATGAAGCAGAGGATGAGAAGAAAGAAGAAAATCAACAATCTAAAATTCAATAGTCTGAAAATCAGCAAACGGAAGATCAACAAGTCAGTGATAAGTTTGGTGGTCGTTTCATTTTGACGGATCAACAGGAAGAGAAGCGGCAGGAGCAGGGATTTGGATCACAAGTCCAAGTGATGAAAGTAAGTTCCTTTCCTACAAATTGAACTTTGGTTGCACAAATAACATGGCTGAGTATGAATCCTTGATTTTGGGTTTAGAAGTCTTGAAAAGAATGAATGCTCAAAATATTTCTGTTTTTGGAGAATCACAATTAGTCATTAAACAAGTTGAAAGTGCTTATCAAACAAAGTATATAAGGATGAGGGAATATAGAAACTTAGTTTTGGACATGTTGGAAAATCTCCAAGCTTACTCATTCATTGTCAAAATTAAAGATCAAAATTCTATTCTTGATTCTCTTGCTGTCTCTACAAGTCTTTTCATTATTCCCATACATTCCACTGAAAAATATGAGGTTGAAGTTTGCCATAGACCAGCTATCCCTGATAATATTACTCATTGGCAATTTTTTTAGGATGACCAACAAGTGAAGAGATTTATTGAGCTGAAAGAAGAGTTTGAAAATATACAAGTAGATCAGCAAAATATGCTTGCTGAATCTAAAGGAAATTCTGAAGTTTTGCAGCTAAAGAATAATTCCATACCAATGGGTCTCATGCCTCTTGAAAAACTTTTTGATCAGAATGATATTTTTAAATCTCCTAAGATACAAGTTGATGATGAAGAGGTTGAGATTTGTAACCTTGGTATAGTTGATGATGAAGAGGTTGAGAGTTGTAACCTTGGTACAATAGCTATGCCCAAAATGATTAAACTTTCAAAATTTCTTTCAGTTAATATGAAGTACAAGTATATTGAGATGATGAAGAGATTTATAGATGTTTTTGCTTGGAATTATGTTGATTTGAAAGAGTATGACCCCACTATTATTCAGCATACTATTCCCATCAATGAAAATGAAAAGCCTTTCAAGCAAAAGTTAAGGAGGATTAATCCACTTCTCATGCCATTGATTGAGAAGGAAATGAAGAAATGCTTTGATGCAAAAATCATTGTCCCCAAAAGCAAGAGTCCTTGGTGAGAGATGTAGGCAACTTTATGAGGGGCTTTCGAAAAATTTAACTTGGAGTTTTTTCTTTTGCTTCCAACAATTTCTAAAGAACTTTATAGCGATTGGGTCTTCCATCTAAAAGATAATTGCCTTTACCCTTATACATGCGATAATAATTTGCAATATCCAAAGGCTCTAGAAGTCTTCTATATGTAGTGCCAGCATTTATCCACTTATTTCGGGATCGGAAATCACTTGGAAAGTCATGTATCTCCCACATTTCAACAATCTCATCCCAAAACCACGCAAGGTGTAACCTTCGCTGATCAACATAGATATCCTTCTTGCCATTTTGGTTCTGGAAGGAATCATAATATCCAATGCCACCTTTATTCTCACAACTTCCTTTATAGCACTCAATCACTGCCATCACAGGCATTTTATAAGATACTTCAATACCCATCTTAGCAACGTTTTCATCACGATGCTTTTCCATTTCTACTGCTCTTGATAAGAAACTCCATGTATGGTCATCTTGCACAAAGTTGACATCACCAGTTCAAAAATACATTTCAAATATTAATTAATATCATGAAAGAAAATAAATCAATAACTATATATATATATATATATATATATATATCACCGCACGTCTCACTCCCAAGCTCATGGAAATTTATTGAGATCATAATTAATTATTAATATAAATTAATAATTATTGTTAATTATAATAATAATAATATTTTTATTATAATACTTATTTTTTAATATTAATCTTATTATTATTATATTATATTTATCAATATGAATATTAATTTCATGATTAATATTGAATTTATATCATTACTACTTATCAACTTCTTTTAATGCTAATTTTTGAAAAGTTCGTATTTATTTTTCCAATTTAATTTGTGTAAAATTTATGAGGAATTTATTGAAATCACAAGTTTGATGGGTAAACTCTGCAGAATCAAAGTCAAAAAAGCAGTTTAAATAACACAAATCAAGATTTCACTTCAAAATTTTCCCTAGGATTCCGGTGAGAAAATGCAATGGAAACTCAAAAAAGTATCATTAAAGACGACTCCTTTTTTAAACCAGATTTACAAATGTGGTTGAGTTAACAATCCCGAAGGATTATTAATCTCATGTGTTTATAATATTAATAATCTTGTGGGTTTATCAATCTCTTGGATTTAAAATATCAATCCCTTGGTTTTAAAATATTAAAACCTCAGTTCATAAACCCTTTGTGTTCTTAATATTAATCCCTTGGGTTTACTAATTCCTTGGGTTTTATAATATTAAACCCTTAGGTTTACTAATTCCTTGCCTTTTATAATATTAAAAGCTTCAATTTATTTGTCCCTTGGGTTTATAATATTAATAATTCCTTGATTTTAAAATAATAATCCTTAGAGTTTATTAATTTCTTAGGTTTTTAATATTTATCTCTTGGGTTTCTTGATCCCTTACATTTATAATATTTATCCCTTTGGTTTACTGATTTGTTGGGTTTATAATATTAATAATCCCATGGGTTTATTAATCCTTTCGGTTTAAAATGTTAATTGTAAGTGTTTATTAATAATCCCATGGCCCCATATGCGGGTGAAATCTCCAGAACGAGCGAGGGCAGCTCCTCCCATTATTAGTCTGACACTTCCCTGCAACACCAGCTCCTACTTGATGCAGAACCTCAAATCGCTGATAATCTTTGTCGACACTTTGCCACACTTGGCCTCTTTCCACACTGTGAATCACATGCAGGCACACTTGAAATGTCCATCTATGCCTCTACACTCAAATTAACTGCCTCAAGCCCTCAAAAGGCACAAAGGCTCCTCAATTAGCCATTTCATTGCTGCTCAATCAGTCCCGTGAGCTCTCTCTGTCATCGCTACTCCTCTTTTTTCCATTAAGTTGCTCCTCGAGCCTGCCTCATGCGCTACCACTGCCATCACTCCCCTGCTGCGCGCCCCTCCCCCTGTGCTCCTCCTTGTTGTGCGCCCCCTGCTGGGAGCCCCCCTGCTACACACCCCTGTGCTGCACACGTATGTCGTGCACCCCCTGTTGCATGCCCCTTCACCCATGCTACTCCCTGTTACGCGCCCCCCTACTGTGAGCCCCCGTGCTGTGCGCCCCCCTGTTGTGCACCCCCTGCTGCGCACCTCTGCCGTGCACCCCCTGCTGCGCGCCCTCCCTGCTCTTAGCCTTGTCTCATAGCTGGCTCCCCATCCTTTGCTCGATAGCCTCTCAATGGCCCCACGTGAATGTAAAAAGCCCATCAGGGGCAGCTACAGAGGGGCACTCTCTAGATGCTCTCACCATGGCCAGGACTAGCATCTAGAATCCAACGAAGGCTCCTCATCAGGCAGCCTTGAAATGTCAGCTACTCAAATGCCTGACAGCACTCAAGAGGAGCTTTTTCAGCGGCCGGAGAAGCCTAGGGACAAAAGAGGCCACAGAAAATCCACTACCCACACCCCGAAAAACCGAACTTCTTCTAGTCCATGAGCCTGCGAGGGAGGAGACAGGCGTTTGGATTATGGACTTGGATGGCATCTAGACTGGAGTTTCCAATTTTGAGTATCCTGTTGATCCCATTGTGCACGCGGCCCCTCCGAAGCCTCCTCGTGAGCCCACAGCTGAGAAGGAAGCCATTGCAAGAGAATATGGATGCTTAATTGAGGATGAGGACCATGTGATAAAGGAAGATGAAGGAACTCAATAGGTGCTCGATAACAAGGTTCATCTTTGATTTTTGTCATCTCACGACATACTTCAACTATTTTTTTTTCATATGTGTCACTCTCTTAAGGGGCTGGTTTTCTCCTATGAGGCAGCCCCGAACTTGGTTTATTTTGACAACTTCCATGGTAGGGATTGGCTAAGTACTTCCATCCCTACCCATAGCCTCTGTAAAGTTTCTTTTATGATTTTAATATAATTTAGCCCAACTTACAAAAAAAAAAATTAATCCCTTGGGTTTAAAATGTTAATTGTTAGGGTTTATTAATCTCATGTGTTTTTAATATTGATTCTTTGAGTTTGTTTATCCTTTAAGTTTATAATATTTATCCCGGGATTTTACTAATTCATTGGTTTTACTAGTCACTTTGATTTATAATATTAATAATTTCTTTGATTTATAATTTAATCCCTTCAATATATTAATTCTTAGGGGTTATTAATATCTTGAGATCAATATTTAAAACACAAAAAATTAATAAACCCCACAGTTTAATATATAAGAATTTACACTCTAAAATTTATCATATTAAATCCTAAAATTTAAATTTTATAATATATTATTTATATATATTATATTATTAAATAACATATAATAATATTTTGTTATATTACTATTATATTATTATATTATATATACATTATTTTTAATGTAATTGTATAATATATTTTAGTTTAATATATAATTTAGTAAAAATATAAAATATATTGAAAATTATATTAATAAATATATAATAATTAACTAATTATTAATAATTATGGAAGATAACAAAATGTGGAAACTTAATGTCAGAGGGACCTAAACGTTGATGTCTGAAATTCGGCGAATTTAAAAAATATATATTAAAGTTCGTTTGGGTTCAAGTAGTTTCAACTTTATCTTAGTTCTCTCTAAGAGTTGTCAAGATTTGGTAATAATGAATGGCAGATAAATGGGTGTAAGCGTCGGGGAAATTGACCTCCGTCTGTTGCAGTGATGACAACACTGTCGATTATGCACGTTTCATTGCGGAAATGAAGAAGTTTCTGATTGCTTCTGAACAACAAGAAAGAATGAAGATTCCCTCAACAACACAGAGTTTTAAAACTCAATTTGCA
This sequence comes from Pinus albicaulis, assembly GCA_034641835.2. NCBI lineage: Eukaryota > Viridiplantae > Streptophyta > Pinopsida > Pinales > Pinaceae > Pinus > Pinus albicaulis. Next base: position 886,638,329 of record CM076583.1, on the reverse strand, counting down.
GAATGAACATAAACAATTTAGGACAAGTTTTCTTAATTCATAAAAGAATAAAAGAAATACAAAATCAGAATGAAACTGATTCTTCCTCCTTGAGATGGATTCACAAATAAAACAGTGGACTGTAAAACAACAGTGCTCACATACTTCTCTGTCCTAAGAACCATACATACAGTGCTTACAAACTTGTTGTGTATTCAGCCTGTGGGCCACAGCAGTTTCTCTGTTTCTCTTCTCTGTCTTTTTCAATAGTGTAGTAATGCAATAATCTTACATTCTTACTACTAAGCCTTCGGGCTCATTCCTTTTATAAGGTGCATGAAAACAAAACAGTCTACAGACCTGGATCTCAAATCTTATGAAATGCTTTTGAACTTCTCATCGCGTCGGGAAATCCATCAGCGATCGGCAATATAGCGGCCAAAAGGTTTACGACCTTTGCGCTTTACAATTGCGATGTGCGATGAGCGATGGTGGTGGGGACCACATCGCATTGCAACATCGGAAGCGATCAATAAAATGGAACAAACAATAGTCGGAGGAACTTTTGCAATCCTGCGATTGCGATGGCGTGTGGCCCATATCGCATCGCAACATCGGAGAACATCGGTTCAACAGTCCTTTGCAGATGATCACTTGAAAACTTGTGATTGTGATGGAGTGGGGTCCACATCGCATCGGAGAACGACAGTTGTGCAACGGACATGCAATAAACTTTGTGATGCCACGATTGCGATGGAGGTGGGACCTCATCACATCGCCAAAACTCTTCAGTGTGCACATTTTAAGAACTTTGAAAGTTTGCGATGCGATAGTGTTAAAACTATCATCGCGTTGCATCGCTGCTTGTGATGCAGCGAACTTGTGCCACCTCAAAACATTAATTTCACCGATATATAGGTAAGGCTTTAAAGTCTGATTCAACCTGTAATCAAAGCTTTGCGCTGCTGGCGAGACTTTGAGCCAGAACCTTAACTCTGCTTCTGCGTGAAGTCGACTACTGCCTTAGATAAAATATCAAGGGGCCGATTCTTATCTGTTCTGCACTTCACTTGTGCGAGCTTTCCAATCCTTTTGCAATTCTATAGGAGGACGGCAACCGCCTTTGCTAAGGCATCAATGTGTCGCAATCCAGTCCTTCTGCAATCACTTCAGCAATTACTGTTGATTGATATCAGTAGTTGGAATTAATTTCCAACAGGAAACATCCCTAACCGGTGTGGTGTCTAGTGTTCGAAATCATTAATAAGTAATGTCAATAACGAAATCACTGGTAAATGCAAGATGCATGGACAACATCTAAGCAGATGGACTGAGCATGTTTTATATATCCTTTCCAAATTTCTTTCTTATTATATCTTTCTAGAGAACAATACGAGTGCTGACTTCCTCTCTAAAAAAACTTGGAGGCACCCTTTGGGTCCATTATGATTTCACACTACATAGCATCAAACCATCAAACCTGGAGGCTTCTTATCTAATCCCTCAGCCTTAAACATTTTGTCATTATCTGCAAGCGAGCCTATAAGTTTTTATCAAGCGAGCCGGTATAATACTTCATTTGCAAGCGAGGCAGTTTTATTTCGATAGAGATGGATCCTAATATCATCATATCCAAGCGATCCTGCTTTTGTTTTATCAATATGTAGGCATATCTCATCCTTTTACAAGCGAGCATGTATATCCTAAACAAGTGAGCCGGATCCTTTTTGTCCTCTCGATCATCAGGTTGTCGTTTTTGCGCCTTTCTAGACAGCATCGTGATCGAACACTGTAATTCTCATTTGGATGTTTTGTCTTATTCTCTTTTTCGTGTAAATGGAGACACATTATACTGTGAAATTTTGGGTTTTCATTCTTATATTGATCTTATGGGTTGGGTTTGTCATCTGGTTTATTCCCAATTTCATATAGAATGAGACATGGCTCACTCACTGAGTATGGTGCTGGGCACATATATGCGATTGAGTTAATACTATGTTATAGAACTGATTGTATGTTGTTGCTTCTGATTATGGAGGAGCACCACTGTTATCGGAGATTAGACCATTTTATGAACCGTCTTGCTTGTACAGGACTTAATTATGATGTCCCAATGTAATAGTTTTATGTAATGTTTTAATATTAAACAACGTTTTTTCTTTCCTTGAAAAATGTCAATAACGCGAGTCTAAAATTAAAGGTATGGTGAAATTTACAAGTAATAATTTTATTAAGAAGTTCCAAAAACCTATTTTAATTATAAAATTAAAATATGGAAAGATTAACACAATTTAAAACTTATATATATTTACGAGAATTATTTTTAATATATTTTAAATTATATTACATTAACGAAATTGAGGTATTGTTACTATGTTATTTTAAATTTTATTATTATAAATATTATAAATTAATATAAAAAAATTTTAAATTTTTAAAATTATATATATATATATATATATATGAAGGAATTTAATGTGAAAATTTACTGAAAAATAAGAAACAACAATCTAACAATCTATTAATGGATCAAAGTTGACCATATGCCAGTCAAAGACAAGATTATTGGATCTGCCTGGGGAGTATCATATTCCCCTAACTAATTACACACCGTATCATTATTTACCACAATCCCAATCAAAATTACAAAGTAAATACCATCACTTTATCCCCTTACATAAAAAACAACAATCTAATATAAAGAGGTTCCTACCAACGTATTAATCTTGGATATCCACTAAATCATAGAGTCTGTTTTTAGACTGCTTAGTGACTTTTAAATAATTAAAAGATCCTGCTGTACTCAAATTACATCATTCAATAAACATCAATATTTGTTTGGTCTTCAAAAAATTGACTATAAAATGCTAATTACAAAATCAGAGTCATAATAATTTCCAACCCTGACTCCAATTTAAAGGTTGTATAAATAACTAAAATAAAAAGAAGATAAGATTTGATTTTCTAAAATCTAAAAGATTTTATTTAAAAAAAAAAAAAAATCTTATCAATTCATCATGTATTCATCCTATTTTTTTTTGGATCGTTTAGTTTTCCTCCTACTGTAACGCAACTTCTTCTATTGAATCATCTACCAATCATTCTTCTTTATGTATTGAGACCATTTTGGATATCAACTTCATATACTCATAGGAAAATTGAAAGAACCCTTCCACATTAGACACCATCCATACAATGATATCTTGGATAAAATTTTGACTTAATTGTCTATTTTCTTTAACTTCTTACTAATTAATTATTGTTAGAACTACCTCTCGAACGCAACTTCTATTGAGTCATCTAAAAATCATTCTTCTTTATGTATTGAGACCATTTTGGATATCAACTTCATCTACACATAGGAAAATTGAAAGAACCCTTCCACATTATACACTATCCATACAATGATATCTTGGATAATTTTTTTATTTAATTATCTATTTTCTTTAACTTCTTACTAATTAATTATGGTTAGAACTAGTTCTCGAAAATCTTTAGGCTAGAGCATATTGAACTCATATGTACAAACCAAGATCCCAAACAACATCAGAAATTTTAGTAACTTGAGTAATCCATTCCTTAATTTGATGACAATTTGAATCCCTTTCATCCACTAATGCCCAGATTAGTTTTTTTATCATCCTTGGGTAACTTGGGCATTAGTTCTTTATCATCCTCGGGTAACTTATGAATATTTTCTAGAGTGAATTGTTTCTCCTAATAGACAGTCAAACCAAACTTGTGGTTTATCAACTTGTCATCTCCAATTAATACTATTTTTTTTATTGAAAGAGATACTAACTTTTGGAAAAAATTGTAAATATTTCCCATTTGTTTGAAAAACTTAATTTGTATCCCTTTAAGCATCTCATTTACTTTCAAAACATTTTCTCTAAGAGCACTCATACTTACTGAAACATCTTCAATATGATTCAATTAAAGTTGTATAAGTTGAATCTATTCTGGATTATTTGAGGAGAATGTTTGGAGTTTGATCTTTATTTCCTATTTGAGAACTATGATTTCATTATCTTGGAGTTCTTTACAAGTCACAATTTTTTGAGCATGGATATCATTTGATTCTATTGTGAGCATGGATATCATTTGATTCTATCAACTTTGACTTCCATTTTTCTTCGAAATTAGATTTCTCCAATTTGTATTTTGTCTCCATCTGTTACATCTCCAACGTGAATCCTTCTCTAAGCTCCAAGGAATGAATTTTCCATTGTTCCTCACCAAAAAAATTATTATTTTCTAGCTCCTTAATTACGTCAATATTTTATTAAATTCCTTAATGAAACCCTTGACTTGGCTATGAGTATAAGTCACAAAAGGTCTAAGTGTAGATGTCGACTCGTTTTCTCTTTCATGAACGTCTCCTATATCTTGTGAACTAAACTCAAAAATTGTTTCAATAGAGTGATGTTTTCTTTTTTGGATATTTTGACAAATGAGTTGGTTTGGGAGTTGAAATAATAGTAACTCAAAAAACGTACAGTCTCAATGACTTGTCAAACTTCTAAAATAGGTTTAACAAATAAATTCTAGTAAAACAAATGTTGGTGGAGATGGGGTAATTGATGTTTGTGGAGAAACATCCCTGGAAACTTGCATTAATGATACTCGAGTTTGCATAACATCGTGAATTAGTTGTTCTTGTGAACTTTGAGAAGTTGTTATAGCAACTCGAGTAATCTGTAGAGAAATATCTTGAACCTGCTGAGATGGTGATATTGGGTTCTCCTCAATATCTTTATTGATATCCTAGATAATTGTTTCGATATTGGCTTGGGCTTCAATTGTCTATTTATATTTACTTGCTTTAGTAGAATCATCCTTCATGTTGTCATCAGGTTGAGTCATTTGGTGTAGAGACTCAACATCCAGTATCAAATTTTCCTATAAATAGATACTTTCATTTTGTTGTTTTTTGATCTGTTTCCCCATACTATACTAATATCTCTATTTGACTAACTCCTTGATCTGGCTTGTCTGAAACTAATTGAATAAGGGTTTTGTCTATTGCAGTAGACAAAACAGGAAACTCTTTTGAACTTAAAATTTTAGCATTTCTCTCCTATGTGAAATGAAAATTAAACTTTGAAGGGATATCAGTGAAACGAAAACTAATACCTTCATAAATTTTTAATTTCTCCAATGATGTAACATAATGAATACTTTTTTTTGACTTAGGTAGACTTAGTAAGTCTTTTCTCTGAATGTTTCTAAGCTATATTTCTCCTACATGCTCATGAAACAGGCCTTTGATATAGCTTGATCAAAATTATCATCATGAAGGAGGTTGTTGATTAACATATACTTTAGATAAATTAATTGAGTTGAATTGGTTAACAATAACATTCCTATGATCATATTTATCACATGGAAATGAATGTAACCATACCTCCTATAGGTCACTTGCTTCTTTGGCAGCATGCTCTTTTACTTCAATATCATTTGGCCAACCTTAATAGGGAAAGTAGGCCAAAAATTATTTTGAATTTTTTGCAAAAATATGATTTACACAATTCAATGCTAATTCATCAACAATTTCCCTAACTTCTAGTCTTCTAGTGTATATGAAACGTATCATGGAAGTACCTGAGGTCTTACCTCACTTCCATAAACTCTGATATAAAAAATATTCTCCTTAATGAATGAGTCTCCTATTTTAGAAAAGGCATACTTTAATTCTTTACTTATCCTTCGTGGGCTCTTTCCAAAAAATACTTAATGAAAGAAGAGAAAAATATTGTTACAAATGTTATAAAAATGGTCTTTATATCTACTTTCCAACAAGATGGAATATAAATTTTGGATACTTTCTTCATGATTTAAGGGATAGTTTCATTCCATTAAAGGGAAAGGCAACATTGCAATAACTACATCCATAAGATAGACAATCATAAAAAATAAAAATTGGTCAAACCCTAAAGGGGAGGGTAGGGCTAATTTGATTTTTTTTGATAAATTTTGAGACAGAATGTATGCCAAATTAAGCCTCTTTTATTGCTTGAAAATACTATCAACAAGCGAAAACCATTCTACTTTGTAGTGCTCAGGGTTCACCATATAGTCTAGAGAGCATTCTTATAACAAACCTATGAGGCCTTTTGAAAAGAGCTACTGGGTAATCCTTCCTAGGCTTGAGTTTGGAACCCTCTGAGTCATGGAGCCACTTCTTGAAAAGTGGGGTGTAATATTTATTCCTTTCACTAAGGACATTATTGTGAAAAAATAAAATGATTCAAAAATTTTGTGTTCAACCGAATCTTGAGAGGACTCGGCTTATAAAATGAAGTTAGCTCTTCGGGTCTCTAGGAAGCAATCAAAATCCCATTATGTTCGAGAACTAAACGCATTTGAAGATGAGCACGAGATAAATTCAACTTACCATATCATAATAAGGTAACATTGTTTCCCTAGATGCAACTTTATGAAATTTTATCCTTTTTTATAGTTTTAAATTCCATAAAAATATTAAAGGTCTTGTCATCTTAATTAGGGTTATTCCACTCACTATTTTCAAAGAAACCATATATTTCTTCCGATGGGGTATTTCCTACATTATGAGTTTTGTAAGTGGTGAGTGATATAAATAACGAATTGAGGTTGTTTACTTCAAGTTCTTGAGGTTCCACTACTTACATTTTCATTTTGATGTTCTGGATTGCAAGCCCGAAATCTTATGTTTTTCCATTCTTTCCCATTTAACCTGTAAATAATAATGAAAGTATGGTAAGATATAAAATTTTCATAGATTTGAAAGGAAAAATTAAGGAAAGAAACAGACTAATACTGACCATAAGAGCTTAGAATTATGAAAATTTGATATTTCTTTGACAATAAATCGAGCAAATGCACACAAAGGTTAGAGAATAAATTAGACCGTAAAACATAGATTACATCGTAATAATGGGTTTTTGAAAAACTAAAGGGTTCATTTCTCGAAAAACTTACGGATTTAATAACCTGCAACAATGTGAGATCAAGTTTGTCTCAACAAATTATGTAATAAATAACCAATGACATGTTCAAGTAGCAAAGAACATAGTTGGGAGATTGAAAGGTCGAGTTTAATTTAACATTTAAATTGACGTCGAATAACACAAATATTAACTCATCAAAATGATTGGTTTTACTAAAAATGCGTTAAAAAAATGAAGGCATTAAATATAAAGCAATATGGAATCACTATGCAAGTCGAGGGAGTCGAGAGTTGGGAGTTCGAAGAAAAATACAAATCGAGAATTCGGGAGGTTAAAATGAGACAGAGTTGGTGCATAGGCAGACCTTTGACCTATCTTACTGGAAATTTTATCCCAACGAAGAAAAATAAAAGCTTTTAATACTTAGATTTTGTTTTTATCATTTTGGAAGGCTTCTTAATAAAACTTAAAAAAAGAAAGGGACCCTACTTTATTTTTCTATATTTTTTAATAAAAATGGGTGTTTGTAAACCTAACAGCTAATGGTGACATATTGGAAGAAACAATTATCTTTGGTAGAAAATATTAAAAATTCAAATAAATGCTAAAGTTTTTTAGAAATTTCATCTAAAATTACAATTGATCTTAAAAATCTTGGTATTTAGAAAATACAGCAAGAAGTCAAAAGAAGTACTCATAACATGGTTGATTTTTATAGAAGATCCTATTGATGAATTTCAGTTATTATTTTCAGACATAAATTCAATCAACTTCACACAATTTTAATACTGAGTTTTGAATGCTAATACTACCCAAACAAATTTGCTTCATATTTCCTCATCTTTCTTTGGCTCGACATTTCTTCATTGCCCGCAATCATTCATAGCCTCAACAAAGATGCCTTAGTACCATAGATGAATTGATCCACTGCCAGCCAGTGTTCATAGCCTCCACGAGTTTTGTAATACTTCCCACACTTTTGTTTTAAAATGCATCCTTTTAGTATTAAATATGTGTATTGTTTTTTAAATGTTTTGGATATCGAAAGAGTGAGGAGATATCTTAATTTCATCACATGAAGGAACAAAGGAAATAGGAGACACCTTCATTATTTGGTTGAGCTCTCACAACATCAGTCTAATTCAAAATTGTTTGTTTATTCTTATTGGGATCTAAAACATTCAATCCTACGTTCACAGATTGCTCAACATGTACATATATGAAAAGATATACTAGGAGAGAGGGAAATATGAAACATCCAATTATGTTGAATTTAAGGAGCCGAGAATTGATGGTTTTCTCCCAAAATGCAGGAATATCTAGCACCACATTTCACTGCATCATCAAATGAAATAATCCTATGGCTTGACCATCTATCATTGATGCATTGTCCATTCCAAGAATCCTCATTATTACTTGAAAAATGGGCCCAACACCTTAAGAAAATCAAGAAACAGGGAACTCGGAAGAATATGAAGGAAAAATAGTGTTTGGAAGGAAAATGGAAGCATACAATTTCCTAGAATGCTATATTGATAGGTTCTGAAAAGTCGAAAAAAGGGTTTCATCGGAAAATGGAAGATACCGATAAGATTGTGGAAAGGCTAGGGCCTGGCGGATTAGCAATGAATAAACTTGGAAAATATTTTCCCCTAAGGAATTCATGATGAAACATCGTTGAGGGTACAAAGAGGAGGTTAACCAAGTGATAAATTCTGGAAATTGATAAGTTTGAGGGACAATTGCAGAGAAAAAACCTGTAGTATTCCCAAATTTTCACATGATATTTGGAATATTGGAGTTGTTAATTTTATTAATGAATTAAGTAAATAAAAGGGTGGAGGGACCCATAATCCTCAAGATGAATAAAGATCCACTTTTTATGTGTGAATGTGGATTAGTTAAGCATAGATCTACATAATGGAGTAGTGGAGCAGCTACTAATGTGAATGGAGTGGAGATCATGTCTCATTAATGAGATAGATCATGGAGGTTGAAGCAGTTAACTGAGATCATGGAGGGAGTCTAATGTAAGATCATAAAGCATTCATGATGAAGTGATGGAGGAAGTAGTGCAATTAAAGCACACATGATGGAGAGGGTGTACATTGTATGTAGACATGATGGAGAACTTGGAGAGACACCGCAGTCAAACATGGAGGATTATGTCCACATGCACAACGCAGTTTAGAGGTGGGCCAAGGCATGGAAAAATTCATAAACTACATAGAGGAGATGAAGGCAAAAATGGAGGCATGCTTTTGATTATTCATGTAAAGGTCTCTTTAGATCCGGAATTGTCATCTGACATTCCATGCTTTCTTTGGTTGTTTAGCTAAGATTGCAAGTGATGTTTAGCACTGGGTGTTCTTGGTCGGGAATCCCACCTCTTTCATTGAGTAGCTCTTGGAAGAGGGTTGTACTTCATTCATCATCAGGCATTGGTGCCACATTATTTCCATTCCCTGCAGAACACCTACTTCAAGAATTACACAATTTCTGAAGATCAGTTTGGGAGGTGGAGGTTGTCTTCAGTATTTCATCTGGAGAACCAGTGAAGGATTATTCCTGTTATAACCCTAGTAATTCTTAGGTCGTGGGATTTTAGTTTATAGTTAAAGAAAACCAGGGGTAGCCAAGAACCTCTTTTGAAAATTCGGGATCTGAGCTCTCGGGAAATTCCGGAGAGGATCTCTCCTCTAAGATTTGAGCTTGATTGGTTATAAGATTTTAGGCTAGGTATGATTGGACAGTGGGATTTGTTTTGAAAGTTTGGTGGGAATAAAAGGTGCTACAAGGTAAACCACAGAGGGATCTACCAGACCATTGGGCTATGGAGTCAACTTTCTAGGCAAGTAGAGGTAGGAAATAAGGTCTAAAGAGAAAATATACTAGGGGCAGGGTAGATGACCTTCAAAGGGTTTGAAATAGGATTTATTGATGAAATGGGTAAAATCTGAACAAAAATGCAATTAAGAATCCTTAGGTTACAGAAATGAAGATGAAAGGAGGGAATTAAATAGGGAATAAGAGCATTTAAGAATTCTTAAGTCCGGTTATCAAGCAGAAAACATAATAATGAACAATTAGTAAAAAACAAGGAGCTTTTTATCACTAATCCTGTTTAAGCTTTCTTAGTTAATCATTAAAGATAGAAAACATTAAAATGAATGTATGGAAACTTTTGAAAGATAAAACAGTGAAAAAAGGAAAATACTAGACTTATCTGGTCAGCACAAGAATCTTGAGTTATGATGTCTTTAATCTTAATTCCAATCTGCTGCTTTACTGATTGACTCATACAAACTTCAATATATCTAGCAAAATGACTATAGTAGTCTTGATAAATTTTATTCCACATTCAATAGTTCAAAAAGAGAAGTATTTATACAAAAAATATTACAAAATATCTGAGAGACATGTAGGAATATCTCTAGGAAAAAATAAATTTTATTACATAGAAAGAGGGACAGCTGCAAAACAAACTGGCAAGTTGTCCTCTTATCAATAAAAAATAGGACGAATTATCCTAACTTGTTGCTGGGTTGTAGTTGCTGAAAATGCTTGCTGGCATTTTGGACAAAGATCTTTTTGAAGATAACTTGAATGAGACTCTTTCCATTTCACATCCTTTCACCTGTGCTTTATCACTGATACTCTTTACGTTGCTCCTTTTATTGCTTTACTGAGGTAACATAAGGAATTATCTTGCAGTAAAAAGGTATTTTGACTGATACTCTTCGACTCTATTTCTGACCCTGATACACTTTGACTACAACTTTTCATATTAAGTCAGTGAATTCCTGCCATTGCTCTGCACTAGGAATTCTCATACTCTTTAGTTTTCTGTAACTTTCATCTGCCTCTGTATACTTGGAAAAATTGGGCTTAACAATGAAAATATGTTTGATCTCATTTTGTAAAAAGAATAAGTTTTCAAAATATTCCAAAATGACTTTACCAGTTGGAGACCCTTGTGGCAAAGTTTTGTTGACCTGCTCTTTGGCATAAGCCCTGATTTTGTTATCATAATCCTTCTATACCATCAATTTTTCATTCAAAGCATGAATTTCTGGAAGGCATGCTTGTGTCAGTACTGTGTATTTGGCCCAAAATCTTGTGATTGCCAGGTTCATGTCCTTGCATCTGTCCTCCAAATTATTGATCATATTTCTCTTATTCAGGACTTTTTTGATTTGTAGTATGCTTTTAGTTCTGTCCTGAATTTTTAGCTCTTCAAGCTCTTCTCTGTGTTTTCTATTAAAAAACGTAATAAGTTTTAAGGCTTGAGAAGATTTTTCAGCTAGTTCTTCTTTTGTCTTTTGAATTTCTATCTGTGCTGCTTTGAGTAACTCTTTTTGTTCATAAATAATTTGAATTGAAGGCCACTGAGAATATATGCCTTGAATGAAGTTGTTCCACATATAATTCTTGATGTAAGATACATGCTCAGTGAGATTAACCTATTGTTGAATAATCTTCACCTGTTCCTGCAATCTGTTCGCTCTCTGCTCATGTCCTTTGGATGTAACTAATGCATCTCTGTTAGATGTTTCAAGATTTCTGATGGTGCCTTTTAAGTTGATTATTTCTTTATCTTTTAAGGACATGTCTTCCATAGCCTTGACTATGGCAGTTGTTTCTCCTATTGGATTTACCTGTGAAGTAGATGAAGAAGTGGCAGAGATATCCTTAGAAGTAATTGACACTGCAGTTACCAATACTCCTTTCGATGCCAAATGTTCTGCCAATGTAGAGGGAATAGATGTACTTACAGTTGGAATAAATGTGGGAATGGGGACTTCTTGAGCTTTCTTCAATATTTCATTTTCTTGCAGTAGAGATTCTATTTGATTTTCCATATCTTTAATCTGAGCTGTCATCTTCAAAACAAGTTGCATAGTTTCCTCCTTTTTTGTCTTTTCCTGAAGAACTTCTTTTGCCTGAGGGTGCTCACTCTGTGGCAATTTGAGTTGTTTTCTCAAGGCTGCAATATCCTCATTCTTCTGCCTTATCAATTTCTTATCAACTTCAGTATTAGACGGATCTACTCCTGTTTCTATCACCAAATCCTCTAAGGACATGATCCTTAAATCCTTAGCATGAAGAGATGCTTTATCTAATTTCATTTGGGTTTGCAAATTAGATACAGTTTTATGAAGCATGGCATCACTCATGGTTTTGCTTACTACCTTTGAATATAGCATCTCTGATGCACTCCTATGGAACTCCATCTGATCTAGTTCATGTATAGTATCAGCATTCACTGCAAATTCTATCTTCCTGTAGTTTGTGGCTGACTTTGGATCTATTACTACTGGTTGGAGTAAAGACATGATCATTTTATTTGTTGAGTAATTAAATGTTTTCACTAGTCTGTCTTTATCTCCTGTTTTTTCCTTCAGAATTTTAGAATAAACTTTATTTTTGATTTCTTCATTCCTTTCCTTGATTTTCTTGAACCTCTTCTGAATATTAGAATCAGTTTCTTCTGTTGTTTTAGAGGAAGAGGGAGCTTCTGTATTCATTTCTACTTCAACCATTTCTTTGCCTTTTCCCTGTTCTTGTATCTATTCATTTTGAATTTCCTTGAGTGTTTCATGAACAATCATTGTGGCCTCATCATATGTTTGCTGATCATTATTATCATCTATATCAATGACTCCTTATTTTTCTATAGTAGTCATTTTGGCCTTTTTGTTGTAGACTGTTTTAAATTTATTTTCAATGATTGTCTCTACCAAATATCCTTCTTCTTTTCTCGGTCTTTTATTGGATACTTCTACTGGTTAGTTAAATGTAAACACCTGTGTACTGTCCATTGATTTTCCTTTAGATTATTTTTTTGCATCTCCTGATCATCATCAATTAAAGTGTTTGCAAACCATTCCATCTGATTGGCATATTTTTCAGTTAGTGGCTTTGATTCATGGAGGAATGGGGTTAACTTGCATTTGATCCTGAGGTTTCTCAGAATACCCTGAGGGTCATAGTTCCAGTAAAAGCTTTCTTGGAACTTGAATGTTCATAATCTGTTGCTTACTTCTTTTAAAGCATCTCTGCTGTTAACTATGAAAGAGCCAATTTGACTTTTCAATTTGAATTGTGCTTTCTTTTTGGATGCTATAAAGTTCATTGCATCTGCATTTAAAATCTGTCTCAAGTATTCCAAAGAAAAGATCCTTGTGGTTAGAAAATTTGGTAATTTGTAAGGAGCTAGGATTGCACCATACACTCTGATTTCTGTGTGATTTTTATACAAATACCAATCTCCAACTTTACAGTTTTCAGAAAACTGTAAAATTATTTTGATTTCTTCATTTATCCTTGGTGGCTCTGCTTTATCCAACAAACTCATGGCAGGTCTGATAAACAAGTCATTGAAATCACTGTAACTGTACTCACTGCTATTTTTCCTGAGAAGAGAACTCCAAAATATTACTGAAAGAGGTTTTCCCTCCATATCCATCTTCTGTAATGCAATGGGAAAATGATCTGCTTGAGAGAATAGGAAGAGACGTAACAGATATGATGTATATCTGAACACCACTTCATCAGGTAACTTTATTAGCTGATAGTGTATATTATCAGCAATAAATTTGGCAAAGTCAAAGACCAACTCTGGCTATTGTCTAGGAGACAAGGTGGAGAGGAACCCTAAAATGAAGGCATCTATAAATTCATCATTAACATAGCCTAAAATGAATGACAGCATGGAAATGATTTTTCTAGAGCCCTCAGGGAAATCAAAAGTATCATAAGGGGGATTTAACTTAGGAAGGTTGACATGATTGGGCATGAAGTTTTGAAGGATGTCAAACTTCCTAGGGAAATCCAGGTCTAAATACATTTGAGTCAAATCTTCAATTGACAATGATACAGCTCGTGGATCATGGTTTAGTTGGAGCATATAATTTATTGTTTCAACAGTTATGTAAAACAAGACTTCACTATCTTTTTTCACCACGCACCTCTCATCAGGGATATAATGCATCTGACCCAACCTAATGAAATCTTGAGAAGGATGGGTGATGGGAACTACATATTTGGGCAAGTTGGAGTCCCATATAGGTATATCATTTGCCACTTTTTTCTCAAATTTTTCCTGACACCAGCTATGTACTTCTAGAAGATCAAATTCTAGAGTAGCATCAGCAATTTTGTAGTCTATGTCAATCAAGGGATTGTTTTCTTCAGTAGTGACAGGAGGCTGCAATGGTCTAACTACTTCAGTAGAGTCTGCAGTTAGGACAGGAGTAGGTTTATTAATTTTGGGAGGTTTGGGGTTTGGAAGCTTGCTGGAGGCAGGCTTCTGAGGTTTGGGACCTCCAGTCCTAGGGTTGACCTGCTTCTTAGTCATTTTTTAAGTAACTGAGCAATATTAGACTATTTTCTCAGCTCTTTATGGAAACAGAAGGTCAATTAAGCTATTTTTGGGAAAAATTCGGAATCTGGGCGAGGGTTATATGAGGAAATATGCAGATTTGTAATGTGTAGATGGTGGGAAAGGGATTTTAAATGGTTTCTTTGGTAATTCAAATGGATTTTCACCGTAGGAATAGCTTTTGGATGGTGAAAATTCTTCAGACGGGAATGGTAAATCCTGGGAAAATTTTGACAAGGTTTCCCCTGTTTTTTTCAAGGTTTGAGTACTCTCATATGAGTACTTTTGGCTTTAAAATTTCAAATTGGTTTAATTTTTCTTGAAAATTATGAATTTTCAGGTTTGGATTACTGAAAAATACCTTTAAATAGGTATGTTCGAGGTCGAAGAGGGTTGCAGGTGGTACCAATCTTCAAACTGGTTGCAACTGTTCAGTAAGAGGTACTGGGATTCTTCGAAGGTGAAATTAAAAGGGGAGATGGCTTCAGAATGATGAACTGTTTCGAAAGCAGCTCTGAAATGGCGTCTAGAGTAGCTATCTAATAGAGTGTAAGCGCAAAATGCATGTAAACAATAAGAAAAAAGTCCAAAAACTTAATTCTTATAAAAAAAAATAACATTTATTGCAGGTTGATATTAATGGTGGGAGCGTTTTGTGCGTTTGAAGGCGAAACCACTAGTGGTTATCGCATTGCTTCTGGGTGGTAACTGGTTTTTTGATTTTGCAATGCGATCCAGTAAAATTAGAACATGTAGCGGGCAGTGGTTTCGTAAAAAAACTTTTATCGCAAAATTTTTTGTCAACTGCGCTCGATCACTTTGATAATGCGATATGGGATCTGCGCCGTCAGATTTGATTGAAAAATGCAAATGGTTGAGATCTTTCGGAAAGTTGTGGGAAAACAATAAGGTGGGGTCGGGCTTTCATTGTGAGCCATTGATATTAAAAGTTAAAGATCTACGGTGTCAAATAAATGTGATATCGGGGAAAAGGTAGGGAATGGAGCAAAGGGGTGGGAACTGGGTTAAATATTATCCATTGATTTTGATCGGGATGATCGGATGGTTGAGGTTTAACCCGATGCTTGCGAAAATGAAATGGAAATGGGTGTTAAATATATAAAATGATTTTATATATTAAAAGGGCGGATTTAATAAAGGTTTAACCATGGTTTGCATATTATGAAGGGGAAAAAAGTCTTAGGCATTTTAACCTTCGGTTAAGGGTAATCGGGGGGGGAATACAAAGATGTTAATGTTTTTTGTGCGTCATTTTAAATACACAGGATGTAAATAAAATGCATGTTTTTGTATTATTTAATTTTATTATATAGTTTTAGACTGCGGAGGGGTCTAAAAACCATACGGGGAAAGGGATATATTTTTATGGGTAGTTTTGTGTCAAAGGGGTAATTTTGGGATGTTTTTCAACATGTGCTTAATATATTTGACACAAAAGCATATATTAAAGGGGTTTTTGGGGATATTAAATAAAAGTGAGCTATATTAATAGGACTAGGATTTTTCTATAGGGAGTTAAATAAAATAAATTAGGTGTTAATATGAAAAGGGAAAATTAAATACTCAAAACATACAATTATAACCAAGAAAAGTGAAGATCAAAACTAAACTTGCATTATGATAATTTCATCACTTTAACTTAGGATAAAATTCCATTTTGAGGGTTTTATACTTCATAAGATGTGGGAAGTTAATCAAATGGGCCTTTATGTAATATTTAAGTAAGAAAAGAGTTCTCACTTATAGAGTTAAATGGTGATGAGTGCATGAAGGGGTAAATGATGAAAATTTATGGGATTAATATAGAAACTTAACATTTTCAACTATTCAGTCATTGAGCCTTGGGTCCGGTCCCAACAGAAGTCAAGGAAATGCCTTGAGCCTCTTTGACTGATAGTCTATAATATTAAATCTTTATGGGGAGGGGAAATTAGTTATTGGTAGCCCGGTGAAATATATTTATATTGATGTCTCTCACCTTCTTCTACCTTCCCAATTATATCTCCTAACATTTTTTCTTCTATTTCAATTAGGTGCATTTGAACTAGCAGCCTTACAACAGTTTATTCTTCTTGAAAGCGGTAAACTATATAATTCTACACTTATTGCATCCAAGAATCTAGATTAAACTATTGGATTCTTTATTTCTCTACCTAACTAATGAATTGTCATGATTAAACTGTATGACAATTGTTTATTCTCTATCTACAACATTTGAAATTGAAAATTGATGAGTCAAGATTAAATTGTTCAACTCATCACAGATTATGGCATTTATTGACACTCTTCCATAATCAACTGCAAAAGGTAAAAGTAGTGGAATTTAGACTTGCACACTTTCATGTTTTATTCATCTTTTTTCTTTTGGGGTATACTATTTTTTCTAAGTCCTTTGATTTTTCTTTTAGGACTTTTTACCCTCTTTTTGATTTTTTGATTTTTTTACAAAATATGGGAATAGAACTTCCAGAAGGCAAAGTATGTACATAGTTACAAGATAACCATCAGTCAAGTAAAAATTATGAATCCTATATTTATAGGTCACTAACATCGGCTTCACTTGGGGATGGAATTTCCTAGTGGAATGTCAAGAACTATGAGATTAGTAGCCTTCATCTTTGACCTTGGTGATCCTTAATTGTCTTCTGTTTTCTGCAACAATTCATACTTATGACACTTTATACTACAAAGCTTAGGGCCTTCTCCTCAAGCTTCAACTTTGTAGATAAATTGTCCAATCCAGTCTACACACTTGCAATGAATATTTACATTGATCAAGTAAATCAATCTAACTGTTGAGTGACCCTAAAGAATAGTAGTGTTTCAGCATCCTATCATTCACTGGTCCTTCTTGAAGTTCATTTCCATCCAAATTCTTGATGAAAAAGGAATTATTACCTCTGTAACCATATATCACATAGGGTCCTTGCCATATAAAATAAAACTTTCCATGTTTGCCTTTATCCTCTCTCCGTGAATCCCATCTCAAAACTTGATCTCCTATGAAAAAATCATCTTCTTTAACCCTTTTATCAAAAATCTTTTTCATTTTGTCATGTAAAACTTGTGATTTTTCATAAACTTATTCCCTAGTTTGTTGGAGATATATGGTTTCATTGATTCTTCGTTGAATATCATTTGTTTCCACTTGTTATTCCTAGATAATCTCCATGACTGGAACACCCAAGGAAGAGGGGAAAACTGCATCTGTTCCATAAACAATCTGATAAGGTGAAGTTCCAATAGAATTTTTTTTGGTAAGTCTATCAGCCCAGAGGGCATAGACTAGCTTTTCGTTCCAGGTCTTTTTGTTTTCTTGGAGTAATTTTTTTATGATATTGATTAAGCTTTTGTTTGATGATTTGGCTAAATCATTACCTTGGGGATAATATGTTGTGGAATGACCTAAGGTAATATGGTATTTATGACAGAGAGAAATCATTTTTTTGGATTTGAATGCAGCTGCATTGTCAGTAATAATCTTATTTGGGCATCCAAATCTTGATAAAATATTACTTTCTATAAATGAGATTATAACTGAATCAGTGGCTTGCCTAGTAGGAATGGCTTCTATCCACTTGGTAAAGTAATCTGTATTAGTTAAAATCCACTTATGTTGGCCTGAAGATGGAGGATGGATTTCACCAATGAAATCTAACCCCCATAGTTGAAATGGCTTTTCAGTTGATATAGGCTTGAGAAGTAAGGGCAATAGTTTCTTTTTCCCTTCAAAAATTTGGCATTTGTGGCAGGAGTTAACAAATTTTTTGACATCAGAAAATAAAGTTGGCCAGTAAAAACCAGCTCTCAGTATTTTGTCTGCTGTACTCTTCCAGTATAGGTGGCCTCCACAGTCACCTGCATGAAATTCCTCAAGAATTTTGTCAGCCTCCGATTTTAATAAACAATTTAGTAAAATCCCACTACTTTCTTTCCAGTAAAGTGCATTGTTTAAGATACAAAACCTCATTGCTTTATGTTTGATGAATCTTTCTTTGGTTTTAGTTAGCCTAGGAGGAGATTGTAAATGTGTTAGTACAAAGATAATATCAGAGTACCATGATGAGCCTATATAGGCCTCACTAATCAATGTAGTTGCCATCTCCTCCTGGTCATCTATTTGTCAATGAAATTAATATCTAAAGCATTGCAGTTGGATTTAGCCATCAATCTGGCTAAACCCTGTCCTTTAATGAGCTTTTTTGGTTTTATTTCCAGATCATACTCAAGGATAGTGGCCATCCACTTTCCTCTCCTACTATCAGGTCCATCTTATGTCAGAATATCTTTAATTACTGCATTGGGGACATATGCAATTATGTGTGAATGAAGTATGTAAACTCTGAAATCCTTGATGGCTTTAACCATGGCTAAAGCCTGTTTTTCCATTATATTTTACTTCATAGGTGCATCTCTAAGGGATTTACTAAAGAATGCAATTGGTTTCTCAAAACCTTGGTTGTTTTTCTACAGAAGAACTGTAGCTATGGTGTGTTTAGATGCAAAGGAAAATATTATGAAATTTTTTGTATAATCTGGGCTGATGAGGACTGGTGCTTTTGTCAAGGCCTGTTTTATGGATTCTAAAGATTGTTTGGCCTTTACTTTCCATTTTATTACAGAGTCCTTTTTAAGCATATTGTTGAGATCTTTTATAATTTCAGCCAGATTAGAGATAAATCTTCTTAGAAAATTGATTTTACCCAAGAATGCTTGAAGTTATTTTATGTTTCTTGGTGGTTGAATGTTCAAAATAGCTTCAATTCTATTCTAATGCCTTCTTTGGAGATTATGTGACCTAACAGTTTTCCTTCTTCTAGTCCGAAAAGAGTCTTTTTAGGATTAAGCGATATACCATATTATCTACACTTGATAAAGACTTGTCTTAGGTGATCTAAGTGTTCATCATTTGTTTTTGAAAAGACAGTAATATCATCAAGATAGATAACTAAAAATTCATGGATCTCCTTAGCAAAGGCAATATCCATGGCCCTCTGAAAAGTAGCTCCTACATTTTTCAATCCAAAAGGCATTTTCACGTACATGAAAGTGCCCAAGGAGTGGTAAATGAAGTTTTAGTTTGACCATTTTTATGAATTAGAATTTGATTATAACCAGAGAAACCATCTAGTAAAGAAATTCTTGAAGAACCTGCCACCCTCTGCAAAATATGATCCATTTTAGGAAAGGGGTAATTGTCGTTCAAGGAAGCTTTATTGAGATTTCTAAAGTCTATACACAGTCGAATTTTTCCTGTTTTCTTTCTAGTGGGCACTAAATTAGATACCCAGTCAGTATACCTTACTAATGTAATTATTGGTGCATCAAACATTCTTTTAACTTCTTTCTCAATTAAAGATAACAAAATTCGATTAATCCTTATTAGTTTTTGTTGAAAAGGTTTTTGATTTTCTTTCAAAGGAATCTTATGTTGAATTATGTCTTTTTTGTAAGTTTTCAAATCTTCGTAACCCCATGCAAAAACATCCTGATATTATTTCAAGAGTTCTATGTATTTAACCTTTTCTTCTGATGATAAGGATTTTGATAGTTTTCTCATTTTTTGTTTTTCATTTGTCCCTAAGTTATACTCTTCTATATCAGACCTGACTGGTTCCATTTTTGGCCTTTTGGGCACATCATTGGAATTAAACAAGTCTTCTAGGGGAGTTAAACGTCTGGGTAAAATGTTATGTTTTAAATCAATCAAATCTGGTTCATCTTCCATCATTTCCTCTATATCTACTTTTTCCAATTCATCTATGTCACTCTGAGTAAATATAGTAGGTTTATAAAAATTATGTACATCTAAATCATCTAAATCATTTATTTGACACAAATTTGAATCTATATTACAAGGTGAATCTATATTACAATCATTATCAATTTGGAAATTTTGAAACTCTCGCTCATTGTTCAAAAAGTGAGAGATTTGTTCATCTTCTGAGAAAATTTTCTAGTATTTTACATTATCTGGGACAATAGCTCTGTGTTTGATTTCAGCAGTGTATTTTTGTATTGGTGAAAATGGAAATTTTCAAGTGTTGGCAAAGGTTGCTAAACAATGGGCTTGCATGTTCTGTTTTCTAGGGATGATAGAAAACTTGCTTTCTAAAAAATCTTCAACCAAATCATGTGTTGTGTCCCTTTATCTGGCCAGTATGGGATTATGAACAAAGTATTCTGCATTTATTTTCTTGATAACTAACTTTGAATCTCCCATGACTAATATTCTTTGCCCTCCCAATTTTATAATGATTTTAAGACCTAAGATTAAAGCCTCATATTCAGCCATGTTATTGGTACATTTGAAATTCAATCTAAAGGCATGTCCTTGGGAATGGCTAGTTTAAATGTTGGTAATCCATACACCAGCTCTAGCTCCTGATTTATTCACTGATCCAAAAAAATCCAAATGCCATAAAGCCTCATGACCAATGTAATCATCCATTATTTTAGGATTCTTATCAGTGAGTTCAGTTTGGGTGTTATTATGATCAGAGTTACAAAGAATAAAGGAATCAAGATCAGTAGGAGTTGAATAGATTGGGTAATTGGTAGGTTTTTCAGCACTGCTGATCATAAACTTCATTAAGGTTTCTCTGTAAATCTTTTTGGGTTGTCCAAATACCAATATAGTGACATAACTCATGTCAAGTTGTAGAGATCCCTGCAACATTGCTCCCCACGAGCAAGAAAGAATCATGCCATACTTTGGCGGGATATCAGCTACCACAATATCCATGATCATGCTTTTACCAAGATATTGGATTAAGTTTACACACAGATCTTTAATCAATCCTATGCATTGGAATTTAGATGAATCAAATGAAAACATATCTTTATATGGCCAGGTTATGTCTAGATTCAGGGTTTCCATTATTGCTCAGGGCATTAAGTTATGGGAAGCTCCAGTATCTAGCATAGCATTGTGTAATATCTGATCATGTATAGTAAGACTTAAATAAAATGGAGGTACTAACCCATCTAAATTCTTACCATCTACATTTGGACTAAAGATTAATTTAGGTCTATCCTCACTCATATTAATTGTATCCTCATTTTCATTTACATTCAATGTTTCAGTAATAATAGATCTATACAAGTCATTTTTAGCCAATTATACTAAGGAAACAACTATTTTTAACTTGGATATTTCAGATTGAATGTTAAATGTTGACTGAGATTTGATAGCTTGAATTATTTAATCTTTTGGAACTGATGTTTGGGATGATTTTTCTTGTGTTTCAATAGTTTTACCTTTGGCTTGAGGTTTTCTTTTGTCTTCTGTTTGAGTTTCCTGATTTCTGCTATCTTTGATTGTTTTTTCAAGAACAGTTTGAGTGTTAGTAGATGCTTTATCAGATTTGGAATTCTTAGCAGAAGATTTAGGATTTGATGATTTTGAGTCAACTAGATTTTTTTTGGATCAGTAACTGTTGCTGAATTGGTGGTCTTTGTGGTATTAGCCTTTTGGGCATCTATGGAGGATTGAGCCACCTCATCAGTGATATCTACAATCTTTGGACTAGGCTTTTAGGACTGGGTGGGTTTGAATTTTCTTTATTTTCTCTGGGAAGAATCTGCAAAAGTTTCATTTTGGGAGCCTTAATATTCTTTTTGTTTTGGCTTTTTTGAGTTGGAGCATTGTTTTTTGTATTAGGCTCATTGGTTTTCTTGCTCCTAAGGTTATATTGGTTGTAAATTTCATTGATTTTAAAGTCATAACCTTGCTTATAGTCAAAGGATTCACCAGATTCCACTTTGAACTGTTGTAGCTCAAATAGTTCCTGGTCCTCCTGAGTGAGGAAAATTTTATTGTTTTCATCTATCCCCATAACTATGTTGATGTCTTCCTCATCCTCAACATTGTTTTGAGAACTCTCTGCAAAGGTCTCTTTGAATGGGGATCTTATGTTCTGATCTAAGGAGGGTTATTTACCTTTCCCAGGATTGTTGTTTTTCTTATAGTTGGGATTCCTAATTTGGGATTGATTCTCCCATTGTGGTTTCCTTTCAATGTGGTCTAGTCTCTCAACTAATTGTTATAATGTTTTGTTAATAAAATCAAATTTACCATCTAAGTTTGAATCTTCTTCTTTGATAGTAACCCTCCTCTCGTTTCTCATTTTTCCTTTTCTGGAAATGATATTGATCTCTACTCCGACAGCATTTAGTTTCATTTGTTCTAGGGTGTCTACATCCCTTTCTCTAAGTTGATAGGCCATGTCTACATAAAAACAATCAGGGAATTTGAGCAGCACGGAATATGGAGTGGGTTTAAGGTCTGCAGGAATAGAATTGTAAATACTGTTGTATCTGGTGCAAAAATCTTGTACAGACTCATTGGGAGCTCTTTTAATAGCATCAAACTCAGATAATATTTTTAGGGGATTTTTCTTCTTTTCCCATTTATTTAGGAAAGCTCTATGGAATGCAACTAAGTCTGCTATAGTACCAGCACCTAAATTTCTAAACCATGTTTTTACTTCTCCAGTTAAGCTTTGTGCAAACAATCTCATTTGGACATCAGACTCATCTATCTCATAAATTTCCCAAAAATCATTCATTCTAGTGATATTTTGTTGTGCAATAATTTTTGAAAAATTATCAAACAATGGGATATCCTTTTGGTAATTTTGCAGCATGTCATGGAGGTTTTGAGGTAAGACCAAGGGAGCATATCTGGCTTCCATGGCTTGGATTTTTGCTAAACTGGGAGGTACAATAGTAGTGGCAGGGATAGTGTTGATTATAGCAGTGGATGTACTTGAACAGTTTGGAAAAGGAGATGAAAAGTAAGTGGTATGGCCAGGGAATATTGTGGTAGTGGTTGTAGTGGATTTAGTGAATGATGGAAATAATATTTTAGGCTGCAAGGGCAGCTTAGGGATGAATGGTTCTGTGGATGAACTAGTGGTAGATTGAGGATATGATGAATATATGATCCTAGGTTGCAAAGGCAACTCAGGACTAACAAGCTTTGGGGGTGAACTGATACTGGAATCTATAAATGAAGTGGCAGCATACAGAGTAGAATCTACTGTTGGAAAGATGGTGGTGGATAATTGAGAAACTGGAGGTTTAAATTGAGACAAAAAATTGGCTAACTTAATAGCTTCTTCAAGGTCTTTAATTCGTGTAACACTTACCCTCTCTAAGGGACATTGACTTTTAGTTTTGTCTGATTTTATAGGTGCTAAAATAACTTTCTGTTTTTCATTCACAAAAGAAGTAAAAAATGGATCTAAAACAGTTTCCTTTAAATCAGTTTCAGACTTGGTTCTAAATAGTGATTTTTCAAACTTCAAATCAAATTCAATATCTAATAATCTTACTAATTCTTTAGGTAAATAATCATCTCTTTTCAAGGGTACTTCAGTTTCTGAACTAACAGTTTGTTTTTTCTTTTTTCCTATCTGGTCCGGATTGTCTACTATATTTGCAGGGTTGGGATCAGGGTTGGATCTAGTATAATAGACTTTCTTTAGAGCCAGAATGATTATTGTATAAATACCCACAACCTTTAAAATTAACATTAAAGTAAAAAAGATGTGTTTAAAAATCTTCCTCCAAGATTAAACTTAAAACTGGAGAGTGGTTAGTCCCCAGTATGGTCGCCAGTATGTTATCACCCTAGTAATTATTAGGTCATGGGATTTGGGTTTATAGTTAAAGAAAACAACCGGTAACCAAGGACCTCTTTTGAAATTCAAGATCTAGCCTTCCTAAATTCCGGAGAGGGATCTCTCCTCAAGATTTAACTTGATTTTATGTTATAATATTTTAGTCTAGGTATGATTGGACAGTGGGATTTGTTTTGAAAGTTTGGTGGGAATAAAAGGTACTTCAAGGTAAACCACAGAGGGATCTACCAGACCATTGGGCTATGGAGTCAACTTGCTAGGCAAGCAGAGTTAGGAAATAAGGTCTAAAGAGCAAATGTACTAAGGGCAGGGTGGATGACCTTCAAAGGGTTTGAAATAGGCTTTTTTGATGAAATGGGTGAAATATGAACAAAAGGGTGATTAAGAATTCTTAGGTTATAGAAATGAAGATGAAATGAGGGGATCAAACAGGGACTAAGAGCATTTAAGAATTCTTAAGTCTGGTTATCAAGCAGAAAACATAATAATGAACAACTAGTAAAAAACAGGGAGCTTTTTAACACTAATCCTGTTTAAGCTTTCCTAGTTAATCATTAAATATATAAAACATTAAAATGAATGTATGGAAACTTTTGAAAGATAAAACAGTGAAAACAGGAAAATACTAGACTTATCTGGTCAGCACAAGAATCATGAGTTATGATTTCTTTAATCTTAATTCTAGTCTGTTGCTTTACTGATTGACTCACACAAACTTCAATATATCCAGCAAAATTACTATAGTAGTCTTGATAAATTTTATTCCACCCTTAATACTTCGAAAATAGAAGTATTTATACAAAAATTATTACAAAATATCTGAGAGACATGTAGGAATATCTCTAGGCAAAAATAAATTTTATTACATAGAAAGAGGGACAGCTGCAAAACAAACTGGCAAGTTGTCCTCTTATCAATAAAAAATAGGACGAATTATCCTAACTTGTTGCTGGGTTGTAGCTACTAGAAATGCTTGCTGGCATTTTGGAAAAAGATCTTTTTGAAGATAACTTGAAAGACACTCTTTCTATTTCACATCCTTTCACCTGTGCTTTATCACTGATACTCTTTATGCTGCCCCTTTTACTGCTTTACTGTGGTAAAATAAGGAATTATCTGCAGTAAAAGTTATTTTGACTGATACTCATTGACTCTGTTTCTGACCCTAATACACTTTGACTACAAATCTTTAGATTAAGTCAGTGAATTCCTGCCATTGTTCTGCACCGGGAATTCTCATACTCTTCAATTTCCTGTAACTTTCATCTGCCTCTGTATACTTGGCAAAATTTGGCTTAACAATGAAAATATGTTTGATCTCATTTTGTAAAAAGAACAAGTTTTCAAAATATTCCAAAATGACTTTACCAGTTGGAGACCCTTGTGGTAAAGGTTTTCTGACTTGTTCTTTGGCATAAGCCCTGATTTTGTTATCATAATATTTTTGTGCCATCAAATTTTCATTCAAAGCATGAATTTTTGGAAGTCCTGCTTGTGTCAGTACTATGTATTTGGCCCAAAATCTTGTGATTTCCAAGTTCATGTCCTTGCATCTGTCCTCCAAATTATTCATCATATTTCTCTTATTCAGGACTTTTTTGATTTTTAGTATGCTTTCAGTTCTGTCCTGAATTTTTAGCTCTTCAAGCTCTTCTCTGTGTTTCCTATTCAAAAATGTAATAATTTTTAAGGCTTGAGTAGGTTTTTCAGCCAGTTCTTCTTTGGTCTTTTGAATTTCTATCTGTATTGCTTTGAGTAACTCACTAGAAAATTTGGCGGAATTTCCGACGGCCAATTCGTCACTATTCCAACACATAGTCATCGCAAGAGCGACAGTTTGAGGGTGGGTAAAACATGGTTTGCCATACCGTCGTAGTTCTGACGCACTTAAAAAGTGTCGCACTATTGACACTTTTTCCGTCGCTTCCAAACAAGCGTCGCTCTTCTGACGTTTCCCGAACCGTCGCGCTTCCAACGTTTGTAAACTGTCGCACTTCTGACGAAATGTGGTCCAAAATTTTGAACGTCGCTCTTCCGACGTTTGTAAACGGTCACAATTCCGACGCAATGTGGTCCGACGTTTTGGACGTCGTTCTTCCGACGTTTGTAAACTATCGCAATTCCGACGAAATGTGGTCCGACGTTTTGAACGTCGCTCTTCCGACGTTTGTAAACTGTCGCAATTCCGATGAAATGTGGTCCGACGTTTTGAACGTCGCTCATCCGACGTTTTTATACTGTCGCTCTTCCGACGTTTTTAAGCTGTCACAATTCCGATGCTTACAAGGCGTCGGTATACCGACGGTGGGTTCAATTTTTAAAAAAATGAAACTTTAAAAGAGGAAAAACGTTTTTTTGAATATATTATATGAAGTAAAACAGTCAATGAAGTCATTACATTTTCACATCTGAAGATTGGAACCCAAATATTCATCCAGAAAAGTGGAAGTCCCACCCCAGACAATGATAGAAAAATACCCCATGTCACATACAGGGACATGATATAAAACCCAGTAACGGTCCACATGGAGATTATCGACAATCCGAGAAAGCATCCAAATATGCCCGAGGCATCTATAAGAAAGTGAAATAGCAGTATGTAGAATAGTAAAGCAACAGATAGAGTACCGACGTCCATTGTTCCAAATACAAATTAAAGTACCCAAAATCCTTGAACAGAAAAAAACGCTAATCATGTGAGGAGTGTGATATGTCCAAAATATAAAAAGACCATCATACCATATCAATAAACCAGCAACATAGACCAGCATAGCTAGTTTTGAAGGCAGAGTGATAAACATTAATCATTTTTTTTTCACAAGAGAAAAAACGATGTTTTGAATATATTATATGAAGTAAAACAGTCCATGAAGTCATTACATTTTTACATCTGAAGATTGGAACCCAAATATCCATCCAAAAAAGTGGAAGTCCCACCCCAGACAGTGATAGAAAAATACCCCATGTCACATACAGGGACTTGATATAAAACCCAGTAATGGTCCACATGGATATTATCGACAAATCCTAGAAAGCATCCAAATATGCCCGAGGCATCTATAAGAAAGTGAAATAGCAGTATTTAGAATAGTAAAACAACAAATAGAGTACCGACGTCCATTGTTCCAAATACAAATTAAAGTACCCAAAATCATTGAACAGAGAAAAACTCTAATCATGTGAGGAGTGTGATATGTCCAAAATATAAAAATACCATCATACCATATCAATAAACCAGCAACATAGACCAGCATCGCTAGTTTTGAAGGCAGAATGATAAACATTAATCATTTTTTTTTCAGAAGAGAAAAAATGCTATTTTTAATATATTATATGAAGTAAAACAGTCCATGAAGTCATTACATTTTCACATCTGAAGATTGGAACCCAAATATCCATCCAGAAAAGTGGAAGTCCCACCCCAGACAATGATAGAAAAATACCCCATGTCACATACAGGGACATGATATAAAACCTAGTAACGGTCCACATGGATATTATCGACAATCTGAGAAAGCATCCAAATATGCCCGAGGCATCTATAAGAAAGTGAAATAGCAGTATGTAGAATAGTAAAGCAACAGATAGAGTACCGACGTTCATTGTTCCAAATACAAATTAAAGTACCCAAAATCCTGCAACAGAGAAAAACGTTAATCATGTGAGGAGTGTGATATGTCCAGAATATAAAAAGACCATCAGACCATATCAATAAACCAGCAACATAGACCAGCATCGCTAGTTTTGAAGGCAGAGTGATAAACATTAATCATTTTTTTTTTCACAAGAGAGAAAACGTTGTTTTGAATATATTATATGAAGTAAAACAGTCCATGAAGTCATTACATTTTCACATCTGAAGATTGGAACCCAAATATCCATCTAGAAATGTGGAAGTCCCACCCCAGACAGTGATAGAAAAATACCCCATGTCACATACAGGGACTTGATATAAAACCCAGTAACGGTCCACATGGAGATTATCGACAAATCTGAGAAAGCATCTAAATATGCCCGAGGCATCTATAAGAAAGTGAAATAGCAGTATGTAGAATAGTAAAACAACAGATAGAGTACCGACGTCCATTGTTCCAAATACAAATTAAAGTACCCAAAATCCTTGAACAGATAAAACGCTAATCATGTGAGGAGTGTAATATGTCCCAAATATAAAAAGACCATAATACCACGTTGAACACCTAATCCTACATGGGTAGGTGTGGAATGCGAAAAGTCACAATGGAGTCCAAGTGACCTTGGAATGTGAAACCAAGAGTCACACCATTGTACTATAAATGTACATCTTTGTATAATGGAAAATAAGAAAGCCTCACGCTTATCTTTCATTGTGTGTTGTTTCTCTTGTGTGTGTGCTCATCTTCCTCATACACCATGTGTGTGCTTCAACATGGTGTTTAACATGGTATCAGAGCGGGCGGTTTCTGGCCATGCTCCACTTTGAGTGAGCCATTTGTGTTTATGGCCTATGCATATCTGCAAAAATTGTTGGTTTTTTTGCAGCACTCAAGTGTTTGTAGCATTCTTTTTGCCACATTCAGAAAGGTGTTTTGAAGAGGAGCAGCGTTTAAAATCACAGCATTCAGAAATTGGTAGCATTGGTTTTGAAGAAAGGCAGCACTGCCCATCTGAAGGTTGATTTCTTCCTGCAATTTCTGCCCATTAAATTCTGTTTTGGAGAGCTGTTGGAAAATTTGTTTAAATTGGGATTTCTGAAGAAGTCTATGGATTTTTAGTGGAAAAGATTTCTGAGCATTTTTAAATTCTGCATTTTTGAGCTGCTGAGAGGGTTTTTTTGAAGATAAATTCTGAGTTTTTATACTGCTGGAAATATTCTTCTGCTGCTGGGCTATTAGAAAAATCTCTGGGTTTTATTGGCAAGTTCTACAAATTGCTTTTGTGTTTCAATGCTGAAAATTTTCACTGTTCTGCAATTTCTGCAAGCTTTACTCCTCTCTGCTGTATTAAAAATAAATAAATAAATACTCTGCTACCCTCACTTCTCTCAACGCCCTGCGCTGTCTCATACCCCCTTACCCACGGCCTGCACTCATCTCAACAAACAGTGTTCACACTCCTCAACACACTGCTCTCCCTTCTCACTATTCCGCCTTACGCTCACGGCTCCTCCCCCTTACCACAACCCTCTCTACTCTCACACGCCCCCCTTCCACACCTGCAAACCCTCCCCTCTCCATACCCACGACACCCATCTCAACACTCTCCACGGCCCTCCTCTACTCGCCTCCCTCACACCCATCGCTCCCCCTCCCATACATTTAAAATTCGACTTTTAAATTTACACCCCCTTCCCATTCCATATAATTCGAATTTAAATTTACACCCCTTCCCATTCCATATAATTCGACTTTTAAATTTACAACCCCTTTTAAATTTATTTCCCCTCTCACATTTATAATAACCCCCCACCCTTTTCATTACATTTCCCCTCCACTACTTTTTAAATTCGACTTTTTTAATTCCCCCATATTCCCATTAATATATTTTTTAATTAAAAAAATAATAATAATAAGTCTTCCATTAATAATCCCTTCCCTTCATATAATAAGTCCTCCATTTTTTAATACCCCCCACCATTAATAAAACCCCACCATTTTTAATAACCCCCACATTTTTAATTATTTCCATTTCAATTAATTTCCTTCCTTTTTAAAATTTCCTCCCTTTTAATTAATCCCCTTCCCCTCCATTTCTTATTATTCCCATTTTTTTAATTAATTTTTAATTAATTAAAAAAAAAAAAAAAAAAAAAAAACAGCAGAGAGAGAGAGGAAAAAGAGATATGAACAGCTGAAATGAAGAAAATGGCATATGAGAAGCAGATAGATTGAATACATTGCATATTTGCATTTTGTGATTTGTGGCATTGAAGGGTGATTTTTTTGAAGAATTTCACATTTGAAGACAAGTTTTTCATCATTTAAAACAACTATTTGAAGAAGAGAAATCAGCTGCCCCAAGGCTTCTTGCACATTGTTTTTGCTGCACATTTTTGCAGAAATATTGTATTGACATCATACTGCTTCTTCATTCATAATCAGTGTTTGAGTTGTTGGATTGTTGATTGCCCTCCATCATTTGAGGAGCACACTTTGTACTTTGAGAATTTCTTGAGTCATTTGTATTTGTTGTTGAATCACATTGTAAACGGGTGCATTCTCGGTTGAAGCCGACACCCTTTCATTTGTTGAGCCTAATTTGTTGAAAAATGGCTAAAATCAATGAGGCATTAGTGTTGTTGAATGACCTCATTCATTCAAATGTTGATGATATGATAAAAATGAGCAAGAATGCTCTTTGTAATATTCAAAGTTGTTTGCAAGATGCACAAGAAAAGATTGAGTTTTTGCAGTTGGAATCTCAGCTCCAACAAGACGAACTTTAGCAAAAGAGTCACCATTCTGAACCTGTTTCTGTTCAGAAGATTGTGAAGGACTCTCATCAGAAGAAAGAAGACAAAGTTCCAGTTGATTCCCATTCAGTTCATTGCACTAGAGCAGATGTACATGCAGATGCAGCGATTCAGCCTGCACTTCCTAAGCCCATCATCAGACCTTGGGAAGAGCTTGTCCACAACAAGCACCGAACTGGTCTTGGATATGACAAGGATGTGTCCTTTCATATTCCAGACTACACAAAGCCCATCAGATTTCAGAGTGCCGGATTCATGTATGACAGTTTACCTGCAGCTGTTCCAGATCCTGTTCCACTTCCACAACAGATTGAGAAATGCCAACACTGTGATCGAGTTGGCCATATGAAAGATCACTGTTTTGATCTTCATCCATGCAAGCACTGTGGTCGGCACACCCATTCTTCAGACAGATGCTTCAGACACAAGCCTCTTGCAAGAACAAAGATTCATCTTGGATGGATCGCTTCTTGGCAATGGGCATCAGCAGCCAAGAAGATGTTTAAGTCGCATGTCAGAACATGTTCACGGATATTGAGCAAACTTGCAGTTGAGTTTTCGCCATCATCTCACCTTGTCCCTGACAGGGGGGAAAATGGTGATCATGTACAAGCTTCGACGACAGATCAAGCGAGCCTGAGCCACAATCTCTCATTCCATGTTCAGAGTTGTAGCCAGCAGTTCAAGCGAGCCTGAGCCACAATTCGTCATTCCGGATTCAGAGATGTAGCCAAAGATACAGATGCCCTTGAGCATGCCTTCGGTTGGTGGATAACCTAAAACCATCATTTTCGGTTGGTGGATAACCTAAAACCATCATCTTTGGTTGGTGGATAACCTAAAACCATCATTTTTGGTTGGTGGATAACCTAAAACCATCATCTTTGGTTGGTGGACAACCTAAAACCATCATTTTTGGTTGGTGGATAACCTAAAACCATCATCTTTGGTTGGTGGACAACCTAAAACCACCACAGGTCGTAGACCTCCCTTCTTTTAGGTTGAAGGTCTCCCTTTTTTATGAGGGACAATTCCTCTAGCAGAAGCTTTTAGCTTCTTGCCAGTTTTGGAAGAGTTCCGGGAACTGCAACAAGTTTTGCGTTCCAGTGTTGGTGGTCATCCTTAAACCATCTCTTTTTCCAACATTTCAGAGAGTTGATTCAGCCCAAGTGCTGCCATGTATGCTTTGCAGATTTGTATTACAACTCTTTTCTTGGACTCACACATACCCCTTCGGATTAAGGGGGATGTTGGAACACCTAATCCTACATGGGTAGGTGTGGAATGCGAAAAGTCACAATGGAGTCCAAGTGACCTTGGAATGTGAAACCAAGAGTCACACCATTGTACTATAAATGTACATCTTTGTATAATGGAAAATAAGAAATCCTCACGCTTATCTTTCATTGTGTGTTGTTTCTCTTGTGTGTGCATTCTTCTTCCTCATACACCATGTGTGTGCTTCAACATGGTGTTTAACAAGACCATATCAATAAACCAGCATCGCTAGTTTTGAAGGAAGAGTGATAACCTGTCAACACATAAAATAGTATCATAAAGCGGATACAGGAAATGTGCAGAAACATGTACTGTTGATATACACCTCAAACAAAAAGCATCCATGATAGAGCAAAAATATGTATAAACCTAGGGTCGATTGTAGGTTCTGGCTTGCTTGTTCCTGGAAATAAAATCCATCTGCAGAAACCTAGGCTCGCTTGTAAGATCAGGCTCCCTTGATTCCAAAATTGGTAACCATCTGTTGCATCCGAGATGTAAGGTTCAGACTTGCTTGTTTCCATTAGTAGCCCGCTACAACATCCACCCTGTTCATAGAAAAAAGGTTCCTATAGATATACAGAGAAAGAGTATAATACGTAGACCATATAAACATGGCTCTGTAATTCAAAAAACAGGTTTAAAATAGAAACAGGGAAACAATTTTTTTTCTAAGTAAAGTTAATCTATTAACAGTGGGAATAAAATTACACCGAATTCAAAATCATTGCCCAGACTCATGGAAAATTTGTCATCAAAAAATCAAAAAATTAAGAAGACTGCCCTCATACGGGGAAACCAGTATTGAACGTTTAATTTACAGAATTAAAAAATATTACAAAGGTCCAGCACAATAAAATAATATAAAAGCAACCCAATTAAGTGGGTCGCGAAACAAGAAAAACAAATTAACCAAACTACTCCTCCGGCTCCTCGACGATTCAGCACCATCCTTCGGAAGGTCCAGGATCACTAGGTGCTACCTCCACATTCATGCCACGGCTCCCCTCCTGAAGGCCCGAATGCTGGCCGGCTTTTTCCGAGCTCAGACCCTTCGGACAGGTGCATTCTTCCTCCGTTTAGGCCTCCTCGCAGAAAACCACAGTGACTGAAGCTGTGATTCGTGGGCGGTTGAGAGAGAAATTAAAGGAAAATTGTGCAGTGCGCGTTGTGGGAGAAGGTGAACTAGCGGTGGGGAAACGAGGAGTAGGGGAATCCATACGGTGGCCAGATCCTACAACTTGACCCCGCCCACTCCTATTATTTGGATAGCGACCTGCGTAATAATCATTGGACTGGCCGGAAGATGACTCGATTGAGGGGCTGGAGGGAGCGTGCAGGGGTTGACCTCTAGTGCTCCCCCTGTAGCAACGCATCCTTTGATGCAGGCGAGGCAAGGGTGTAGTCTCACTAGCAGTGGGCACAAGAGGAGATGGAGAAGCAGAATATCAAGAAACAGAGGAAGACAGACATAGACGAGACCGAGAGAAATGCAGATATGCAGCAAGGTCTAAGCAGTAGTTCAACTGGCCACTTCTCCTTCTCGTCACAGTGAGCAGGCAGTGTAACCCAGCAACCGGCTCGTCTGAAAAACCATAGCGAAACGCCATTTCATCGACCCGACTGCAATGCAATCGAAGGATGCCCGTCATAATTAATCTCTGATCGTTAATGAGAGCCGAAGGCTGGATCATATTGGAACATGCAGAATCGCTAACAGGAGTGGAGGTCCGATCTTGACAATGTTAAAACTTAATTAATGCGGATTTGATGTGAAAACCTTGGAACTTAATTGAACAACGTTAAAACTTAATGCGATTGATATGAAATCGCCACATCCATGTCCCATCGCCTTAAACGCCATCGAATGCACCCGCAGCTGGGAGAAGGGCAAGTTTTGATTGAGGACACGTGGCATAAATTTATTGGAGCAGATCTTTGTTTGGGCCGCTCGCGTAGTGGAAATCCGAACCCGAAAAAGATTAGGGCGAATTTGATAATAAATTCACGTCACAACTCTCCCTCCGTAGGCCAGCCCAACTTCGAACCCAAAAATGATTAGGGCAGAATTCATTTGGTTTTTGCATCACAAAATTGGCCGACGTCAGCAGGCTATTTTGGAATGCAAATTTGGTTTGAATTATGGTTTATTTCCGTTTGAAGTCTGGCGGGCTCGACTTAAGAACAATTTTGTTTGATCCCATCTTATAAAATTTTTGTTGGTTTTCTTTGATAATACACATATTTATAATAAATCATGGGAATACCACACTAAACATGTGTAAAAGTTATATAAATTATTGAGAACAATCATTTTTATGTAAAAATATCCAAATGTGCTTTTGGGAAATAAGAATTCGAGTATTTGGTTCATATTGTTTTAAAGGAAGGAGTGAAGTTGGAGCCTCAAAAGATGCAAGTTATTACAAAATGACCTATTCCTAAGAAAATCAAGGTTCTTAGAAGATTTTTAGACTTACATGATATTATTGATAATTTGTTAAGAATTATGCATGCATTTCAAGTCCACTCACATATCTCTTGAAGAAAATATCATTTATATGGAATGATGAGGCTACTTTGGCATTCTATCTTTTAATGGATGCCATGTCTTCTACACCAACATCGGTTGCACCTACTTTTAGTAAAACATTCATAGTAGAGTGTGAGGCACTAGGACAAGGAATTTACGTAACATTAACACAATAAGGGATATCATTGGCTTTTAAAAGCAAGGAATTCAAAGAAAATATTTGGTGAAATCTACTTATGAAAAATAAATGGAAGCAATATTACATGCAATAAAAAATGGGGATAGTATATCATTGGGAGGTACTTTAAAGTCAAGATATACCATGATAGCATAAAGTATTTTTTGAAGCTATGATTTTCATTAGAATATTAACAAAAATGAGGAGAAAAAAATGCAAAGTTTTAATTTTGAGATAATCTGCAAAAAGGGTAAGGAAAATTTATTACATGATGCTCTTTCTAAAATAGAAGAGGCCTCAAATTTATATCCAATTACATTTTCTATTCCTAGGTGGCTAGAAGAAGCTTTCCATAATGGAAAAATGACAATAGTACTAAACAAAAAACTAAAATTTATAAAGGATGGGATGAACTCTATGGAGCATTAGGAGTGAAAGAGAGATATAATTTGGTGCAAATGTAGAATATTTTTATGCATGCAAGCATATTTGAATAAAAAAATATTAAGGGAGTCCCATGTCTCTCTGATGGTAGGAAGCAGGGTTCCTTAAAACATCTCAAAGGATCAAAAAATATATTTTTGGAAGGAATGAAGAAAGATATTCAAAATTTTGTAAGAGAAGGTCAGGTTTGCATAATAAATAAAAGAGAGATAATAAAATCTCTAGGGTTACTTAACCATTCCACATAGATATTCAAAGACTAGAAGATATATCAATAGACTTTATTACAGGGTTACTGAAATATAAAGGTAAGTATTACATTTTTGTGGTCATTTATATAGACAAATTTTGTAGATTTTTTTTGTAGAGATCAAAGTACATAAACAACAAGCCAAGTGGCAGAAGTGTCCGTGAAAGAAATTCATAGTCTTCATGGTTTTCCTAAAGTAATAGTAACAATAAACTTTTGGAAATAATTATTTAATATGAGTGGAGAAACACTAGCTGCCATGAGTTCTACATATCAAACACAATCAAATGGTCAAACAAAAATAGTTAACAAATGTTTTTAAGGTTATCTACAATGTTACTCTTTAGAAAATCAATATTAATGGATGAAGTGGGTTCATCAAGGAAGAATGGTAATATGATACTATCATACTACCTATCACACATCTACTAAAATTTCCCCATTTAAGGCCCTTTATGGATATCCAACTCCTAGTATCTCATACCTTTTGCAAGATAAGTCCAAAGTATAGGAAACAGAGTCACATATGGAAAATACTAAAGAAACTTTGAAAATTATTATGGAAAACCTTAAAATGACATGAAACATGATAAAACAACAAGGGGAACAACATTGAAGTGAAAGATAATTTGAGGAGGGTAATTGGATATTTTTTAGATT
Source organism: Pinus albicaulis (assembly GCA_034641835.2). Lineage (NCBI taxonomy): Eukaryota > Viridiplantae > Streptophyta > Pinopsida > Pinales > Pinaceae > Pinus > Pinus albicaulis. The sequence continues at coordinate 886,602,572 of CM076583.1, read as the reverse complement.
ATAGCATTAAAAGCAATCTTCATTCAAGAAAAAGAAGAATAAAGAATTAGCTCAAAAATGTTATGGCCCTAAATAATTATTCATAGGATTTCACAAGTGGTATAGAAGTTATATTTTCCTTCTTCTTGCATTCATAAGGTTTTTCATGTATCTTGCCTAAAAAATGTTTTGGGAAAAAATATGCCAATGTAAATAGAACTTCCAAAATTAGATGAAGAATGAAATTTGATTCTTGAACCACAAAAAGTTATAGATAAAAATTATGTATCTCTTTGACATATAACCATTATGAAGTACCTAATCAAGTGGAAGAATATTCCTCTAGAAGAAGGTACATGGTAAAATGATCAATTCGTGATGAAATACCCACGGCTAAAGGGTTCTTTTGAAGTTTTGAAAAAGGTTTTGTTATATGTTTTATATAACGCACGACGGAATAGTTTTATTGTTTGTTAAGGTCCCACACAGTGATAAAATTTGAAGGGCAGGTCCGAATTTCAATTAGAAGGGCATATATCTATGTTGCCCTTCCATAATAAAACGCTTTAAAAAAAAAAAATTTCAATTGACCACAATAAATTATTTTTACATTTCATTTTCAGAAAGACAAAACCATCAATTTTATATTAATAAAAGACTGTTACATATACAAAAATGAAGAAGGCTCCATCTTTCATTGCTTAAATATCTCATTGGCAATGTCAACATAAGTCTTGAAGACACTATTATAAGAATTTGGATACATACCATCGGGATATAGGAGATTCTTATGTGTCAGATTGTGTAATGCAATTTTGACTTTGTCTCACAAGGAGCAGCAGCATGGAGGTCTGGATTTTTCTTATAGAACTTTATTATTATTATTTTAAATGTTGTTTATAGATATGAAGACAACAATGAAATTATGAGCATGGTGAACAATTAGTCAAGCTCATGATGCCAAACCATGATGATGTAAGTTTGGAATTTAACATTTTTACATGTTAAAGACAAATTGTCAAAATCACTGACAACTTAGTATGCCATAATTAATAATCATTCCCTGTTCATTTTTGTTAATAGGTTTATGTCACATGATGATCTCTCTTCTCTGGCATTTACTTGTATTGAAGATCACTATTCTAGGAATAATGAGTTATTTTCTCCAAAAATAATCCTAGCCAAACATTGACAATGCATCAAGGATATATTTCTATGCTTCATAAGTACATATGTTCTACTTCTAAATCATATCTTGGAAGTGGTTGTTTTTCTGGAAATTATTCACCAGTTGGTTTCATACCAAAGTCTTTTTCTCATTTTCAGCATCCAATACATGAAAAAGATAATGGTTTAAAACAACATAAATATTTGAAATTTTGCAAGAATTGTCTGGCACAGTTTGAATATTAATTTTGAAGTCAACTGCATGATGCTGTATAGGATCAAGTTTCATTTTGAATACCAAATGTTTCACGAGAAACTTCTCAACATGCTACCCTGCAGTAAGGATTAAATGACAATATTGCATCAACTATTTCCATAATAAAAGTGCACCTCAGCCATAAGACTAAACAACTACAAATTTTGTAGATCTAACAAGACCACACAATAAAATGTATTCCACAAGGCCAATATTGTATGAAAAATGAAAAGGAGTTTGCAACCAAAAATACCTTAGGCAACTAATTCAATTAGATACACCAAACCATCAGCAAAAAGGAAAACCAGCCTACTCAAAAGGCAAGCGTTTACCTCCTTTGACAAAATTTTGAGTTCGAAACAAGGGCCTTTATTGTCTTGTCAATGCCCCTAGTAATTTGAATGGGGTTTGCACCTGCTGCAACAACCTAAACAAAAAGGTTTCATTTCAAATTATTTTCCACAAATTTAAGATACAACCATTGTCAGTTTTGTATTTCCTAACAAGCTCATAAATTTTGACAAAATAACCAAAAAATTTTAATACCTGATAGCAAATTTTTCACTCAAAAACTATCTTAGACTCAATAAGCCCAACCCAAAACTAAAAAACGAAACACCAGAAGACCCTACAAAAATGAATAGATGATCTTAATCCAGTATTATCGACAAAAATTTACCTTTACACCCTCACTTATTAAACCCTGTGTTGTTGAATTTTAACTTCAACTGCTGCAGCAGAAGGACGGATGCAGCAGCAACATTTTTTTTGGAGGTTGCTTACACGCCATCCAGAAATTTAATTCAGCATTTAAAATTCCTGCAAGTTTTTTTTGTAGATGGCCGCAGCCATATTGCTATACAAGATTGTATTTAAACACAACAGCCAGCATTAACGCAATTCACCAACCATAAATTAAACAAACAGAAATTTACCCCCCAGTTTTGTAAATTCAAAAGGAGGACATGTGGAGCATTAATATTGGATCGAATGAAATTGAAGGGAATCTCAAAACCTGAAAACTAGACCTGAATTTTTTATAAGGCACATTGGATTGAGAATTCGCGTTACAAATTAGGCAGATGTCAGCATCCCATTTTGGAACGTGAATTTGGTTTGAAATTCAATCTATTCAGACTTTTGAAGTCCGACGGAAAGGGTTCTTTAATGTTTTGATAATTTAATTTTATGTATGCTTTAATATATACATATGTTATATATATATCATATGTGAAATGAAAGGTGGGCCATAGAATTTAGTTTTAATTTTATTTTTTTTAAAAGAGGGTTTATTATAATATGTTTTATATGTTACGACATATAAAAATAAAAAGGACAAAAAAACTTGGTAGTTTTTTTTATAGACAGTACGTAAATTTTTTATTACATAGCAGTGTGTAAAAAGTGAAAGACCGAGTGTAACTTTTTAAGTGTGTATGCACAGCAGTGCGAAAGTGAAAAACAAAGAAGAGTGTTTTAGAGACAGAGTATGTTTGTTTTGAACAGACAGTGAGTTGGTTTTATGCACTACGTTTTGTAGCAGTCATAATTTTGTAATCCCTCTGAGTGAGGAAGAAGTGTAATAGTTTTTTTTTGAGTTATTGAAGGGAATAGAAGTTTGTTTTCAAAGTATTGAAACTCTGTCTCCTGTCAAAGAAAATTTTATTTTCTCTGTGTTAAAATAAGGGAGATTTATTCTCCATTCATTGCTCTGGAATTTTTCAATATTACAACATGTGCAAGAACAACAGATGTTGTGGTTCCATACCCAGCCAAATCATTTGTCTTTGCTGCAGCTTGCCTTACCAACTTGGCCCCAATATTTTCAACTGGGTCCTCTAATTCAACCAATAAAAAGGCCAAAACCATAGCATTGAGATACATTTCATTACACTGTCAATAACAATAAAATTTGACTCAGCCATAACCCTTTCCTTTTATTGTTGTGAAAATATTTATGCATTACTCTAATGTGGCTATTCCATAGGCCAAGTAGACCACTGGGTAACAAATATGTTTCCTTTCACCTTTGAGTTTTCAAATTATGCCTACCAAATCTAAGACATTTAAGAGGGGGAACTAATACAACGTTAAAAAGAAAACCAGAGCACAAATCTACAAATTACCTACTGTCACACCATCATTAACTATTTTAGGAGAACCATGCTTGCACTCCAAGACAACATTTTTCCCTTCGCCCCAAGGGTGACTCCAACAAGATCAGCAAGTTTGTTCACACCGCCTGCAAGACAAATTGACAATGCTTTCAGTAAGTGTGCAATTGAATGCCGGACCATATGCCAAAACAACCCTCCATGAAAAATTAAAATAACACATTAAAATCGAATATAAGTGGACAAGGAAAGATCCACCGCAGTGAAGTTTCACGTGCAGGTGACCTTCCTTTAAACATAATTTTTTCTCTGACCTGCAATTTTTTTGTCACTGAGCCATCCTTGTTGAAGTACAACTCCTTTTCTATAGCTCTTGTATTAACTACCTTCTCTCTGTTGCGTAATCTCAGAGTCCCTCTTCTGCTTGAGCGATTAAAGGAAATGGGTGAAAAAACTGAAAGAGAAGACAATTGTCTGCCATAATTATCAAACATTGCACCCAACTTCTTCCCCTTTCCATTGTTACCCAATGAGATAGATGTGGCGATTGTTGTCATACTGACCAAAGCAGAGGTCATCTTCTCTTATCCTGAATATAGAATTACAAGATCTTCATATTAGTATGAACCTTAAAAAACATGACCCCCATTACTAAAAACCACTTTTAAGTTGTAACAGGCAAACTAAAAAACTATCGCAACTTGTGGCAACTTCTGGAGCATTAAGAGAGAAACACCAAAGAGAAATACAACCACAATCCTCATTTTAATGAGACCGGACTATATATTTTCATTAAGATAATAGAAAGAAATCACGACTATATTAAGGCCAGCACAAAACAATCTTTAACCAGTGTCTCTCGCAGCCTTCAGGTTGCCATGCTAGAGGTTGCATATTTTTAATTTAAATTCTTGACCTCTCGTGCCCATCTATGAATGCATCCAATTGGATATCTACATCAAATGCTCCTTTATATCCCCAAAAAAAAATTCCCTACTACAAGAGCACTAGTATTGATGGATCACCCCACACCATCCCACCCACTAGAAACGATGAAAAAGGAAACCCAAGAAAACTTCTGAAATATCGCAAGATGACTATATGGGTGGTTCTTATGAATCAACCAACCATTCAAAACATGCTCATCAATCCAAACCATGAGTATTATGTGACGATATTCAAGTAGGCACTGAATTGGATTTCTAAAGCTATGTTAGAGAAACCCTAAACTCTCACTGAAAATAGGTGAAATGTGGCACCACTCAGAGATTGACATGTGCCAATTGGTACAATTGGTAGGCAATTGGCATGCTCAAACAACAAGGTGATGCAGGAATGACATGAGGGAGAAAATATCAGAAAATTCCCAAATCTGGAGAACTAAAGCTCATCACCAACCTGAGATTGACAACTTTACATGATGTAATCTATGAAATCTTAAATGGAGAAATCATAGTAACAATAAAGTAACCTATGTAACAATAAAGTCGGATTCATCCTGGGAGTGGTAATGGGAGAAATCATAATGAACAACAGGAAACATGCAGAGTTGCTTACAATCAAATAGATGAAAAAACACATACAAAAAACCTAGATAATAATCATGAACAAGCTTAATATTGAATTATGAACTATAAAGGAACTTACAAAATGTGACATTATGAACCTGGTCAAGCGCACAAGCAAAAATATCTTGGACATGATCCTGGTTGACAAGTTGTATTGCTCATGATGCAAGAGGATTTGTACCTGCACTGCCAAGTCAATCAAAATCCATCATTATCTATACAATAAATACAAGTAATTGATGTAGTATTTTTTAATCTAAGATGCATTCTTATGATAATGTTATAACTTATGTTGAAAATTTCAAAACATACCTGAATAAGCTCCTCTTCATTTCAAGAACAATTTATTGGAGTCGCATGAACTTGGAACAAGCCTCCCACGATCTGAAAGAGTAGCAACTAAGTCAACAATGACTTTTTTGTTGCTACGCTGGATCAAGGGACGTTTGCTCCAAGATTAAATCGCTCCAATAAATTATTCTCTACTAAACAGGGCCAACCACGTGAAGGTGGAAGCTCTTATGGCCCCTCCCCCCTCCCCCCCCTCACATCACTCTCAATTCCCCAATACCCAATCTATATTTCATTTTTTACTTTCATGAGCATAAAAAAAAATATTCAATAACTAATAATAAAAAAAATTCAACAAAAAGTACGCAAGGAAACATTGCAATTAATGCTTGACATAAAAATAGTATGATAAATGAGTTTTTTATATAACGCAAAAAACGTTCCAAGTATGGTAACGTTTGTCTTATAATAATACAATATTTTACATTATCAAATTTTCTTTTTCTTCTTCCTATTTCTAAAGCTCCTAATTACATCATCAATATCATCATTCTCTACTCTTGTTTCATGCCTTTCAACCCTCACTGCTGACCTAGTTGCGTAGTCACGATGTCTGGTCTCATCCAGTGACGAGGCATCGCCTACAAAAACAGATAATATTAAATTTTAATTGTCGGTTTTTAAATATCATTGAACTAGTTCAGTAATATTAATAAAAAAATTTGCAATGAGATTATTTACCTGGTGCACCAGTTGTCGCCACTGACCTAGTTGCGTAGTCACGATGTCTAGTCTCATCCAGTGACGGGGCATCGCCTACAAAAAAAGATAATATTAAATTTTAATTGTCAGTTTTTAAATATCATTGAAATAGTTCGGTAATATTAATAAAAAAATTGCAATGAGATTATTTACCTGGTGCACCAGTTGTCGCCGCTGACCTAGTTGCGTAGTCACGATGTCTGGTCTCATCCAGTGACGGGGCATCACCTAAAAAAACAGATAATATTAAATTTTAATTGTCAGTTTTTAAATATCATTGAACTAGTTCGGTAATATTAATAAAAAAAATTGCAATTAGATTATTTACCTGGTGCACCAGTTGTCGTCGTTGGGACTGTTGCCCTGTCTTCCTCTCTGGTGGTAAGATCCTCAAGGGAAACATTCTCTGTCATTTAAACAAAAAACATTATAAGGACAACCATCCAGGTATAATTAGAAAAGATTATAAGTGGAAATTAATTACCGTCACGGCCCTCACTGATAGTAGCATTGTCGCTCAGGTCCCCACTACAATGATCAGGTTGCACATGAGGATCATCTACATCTGGCTCTAAAACTGGGTTATTTGCCTCGTCGATAGTGCTACTCCCCTGATTTAAACAAAGTTGTTAGACATTAAATTTATGGACGAAAACAAACATATTGAAATTTTAATGTTTTACCTTATCAGGCATTCTGGATCTTGGGACCTGCCCCAAGCTTTTGCGACATTCAACTATGACTTGATAGCCGAAATGGAAAGCGATATTTTTATCTGCCTCTATAGTTTCTGTTCTGAAGTCATCACCCTACATTACATATGATTGTGTATTTTTAATCATATTTGATAGGATTACAAAAACGTTGGAAGGCGATACAATTAATTATAAGATGTTTAGCTACTTAATTACAATTCTTGCGGCTAATTTCAAGTAGCCACCCTGGCCTAGCTTGTGATGGCCCTATTTTTCAATCCTAGCTTTGGTTGCCTTTGAGGTGTCAGGAAACCTAGCATCAAAAGATTGAAGTCAGATATGACGTAGCACACTTTTATTTTATACATAGAGAAAATTAAAGCTATTGAATTAAAGTTGTAATTTACCTTGCGGGTCCAGTTGGCATTTTTCCTTCTTTCTTTGCCCTTTTCTCTTTTCTGTCATGGATGAGTGCTCTCCACTCACTCTCTGGAACTGTGAGAGGATGCTCATATCTAGGGTTAAATTGCAATTGCGTCCTATAGGTGTCCCTGGTATATTTCAAATATTTGCTGGCTACCCGAGCCACCGTTGTTCTGTCAAATGTGCCAACCCCAAAAAGGGATTCTAGATAATCTAGAAGTTCTTTTTTCAGGTTGGAATTCTGGGAATTCCACCCTGTGCGTATGGTTGGGCCAAAAATTACCAACGCATGGCTCTCCAAAAACCTGTAGAACTCATTGTTTCCTACACAGAAAAAAAAATATATTATCATTAATTTAAAAATAAAAATCATGATAAATATGTTTTAGATAGAGTACATGAAATAGTTAAAATATTAAAATTTACCTGGGAGTTGTACATGCTTTATAGGGACACCTTCATCGTTCACCAACAACGTGCCATTAATGGTCCCTGTGGAGCTGACACGTGTAGCTCCAGGAAACGCAATAATGTAGTTGGCCATGTCAGCCTCATCATTGCCAACACGTTCAGCGGTTGGCTGGGTGTCTGCTTGGGCAGGGTGTGTTTCTTGGCTGGCACCTAAAGGAGTAGAAGGTGTACGAGAGGTTTTTTGGGAAATATCTTGCCCTTGTGTCCCACTACCACCAACACCGGATTTAGCAAGTGCCAGAAAATGCTACATACAAAAGAACTTTTTGTTAGTTTAGTCAATGTAAAAATTAAAAATCAAACTATCACAATTCATCTCATGCAGAACAAAAAAAATATCCTTTTGACTTTTTATTATTACTTGATATGTTTCTAGCTGGCTCATAAGTTTTTTTATCCTCTCTTCTATTTCAGGTGTTTGAGGCGCGTCTATCAAAGTATTAAATTCCGACCTTGCATCTCGTGCCTTTTTTCGCAACAAGAACACTGGAGATAGGGATGAAGAAAGCTCTTTCTCAAAGAGGGAATCATCAGGCGTACCATGGCTAGGTGTCTGCATATTTGAACAAAATTAATATTATTTCAATTATGTAAATAACTAAAATACCTAAAGATAGAGCAATGCTGGCACTTTACATGTTCTTCCGCTGGCCTCTTTCCATGATCATCCTGTTTCGGGGTTGTTCCTGCACTGCTCTGATCAGTCTGCCACAATGCAATAAAATATAAATGTAAAAACTTGAAAACAATATCTAACTTGAAAATACAAAATGAAAACTGAAATAATTTCTAATAAGACACCGGAAGACAGAGTTAGAGTTTCAAATATGCCTTGCATTGAATTCAGTCCTGGAAACATGTCATTGCGCATTAAGGCACCCAAACAAGAGACGAGTTGACAATGAAGACCTTATTGAATATATTGTTGGAGAAAGTTCTAGTAAAATTGTTGTGAAGACCTTGAGGAAATTTTTTGAGCAACATTGTTGAAGCTGATGGTATAGCATTGTTGGAGACGATCTTGAAGGGCCTTGAAGTGAAGCTTTGGAGCAACTATTAAAAAATCCTTAGAGCATTTAAGTAAGGCACTTTCTATCTTCCATCACCTTTTTCCTTTCAATATCCTTTAAACTATTTTGTTGATATTTAATGTTTGAAATCACATTATAATTCCTTGATTATATGTGTTTGGGGACTTTCCCTTTGAAATTACCCAAAAATACCCTGGCAATTTTATCTTCAGGATGCATGCCTGACCCTATTGTTCAATATTTTGATTGATAGTAGTAAACATAGAGAGTTAGGGGGCTCTTGACTTGGTTTGGTTGGGCCATTAGATCCCTAACATCTACTACGGATAACCCCCCTTGAGTTGGAGGAGAGCTATCCCGAAGTGAAAAGAGGTTGGTGAGGTGACAATGGGGCTATTGAATTACACATGGTATCACACTTTAGCTTTAGGACTTTATCTTGAGAAGTGCGAGATCTTGCTATATCAATTCTCAAATTGATTACAACACTATTGTTAAGAAATAATAAGAAGTGATGTTGAGGGGTTTTTGGGTATAAGAAACAATACCATTTAAAAACTAGGGTTCTCAGTCCTTGGCATTCCTTCACCTGGGCCTAGGGGCACACTAGAATAATTTCACACTAAACCATGCAAACTTAAAAGTAACTTAACAGATCCATAAAGTAATAATAATCATAATTCCTAATTTTCTATTGTATGATATGATGCAAATTATTCAAACATGAAGCAATGAAGACATGCAATGTCTGAATTTCAAGATTCATGAACCAATACAAGAAGTTAGAAACTACAACTTTGATTCAATACTCTGTGTCCTAACTCCAGGAAGGAATCTAGTTTGTAGTACAAAACATGCATCATGTATTATCAATTCTTAATTGACAACAACTAAAGGTCATCTACCTCATCAATTCCTTCCCATTTTTTGTTTTTATGTTATATTCCTTATAAAAGTGTCAAATTTCTCTCAAAGTAAGCAACCACTGAATAAAATAAAAAATAGTTGAGATATGATTGAGAAATGGTCATTTATTTCTTGAAAGGATATTCACAATTTCTTTGGTTGTTTTTCATCTCAATAATCAAGAAATGACCTAAGAAACTATCGTGATGTAATATAAGAAACAACACGGTGCAATGGCCATTTTCAAAGCCAAATGATGTCCATTGAGGACATGGCCTTTATTTGGTTCCTGCTTCATAGGAGTTTCGGGTAGAAATGGAACTTTGTTGTACCATTTCCAGTAGTAAAAAGGGAAAACCTTCTTTTTCCATGGGAAATAATTTACCTTTCCCTTTTCAAGATAATCTAAATCACAAAAAATATGAACTATACTGCACACATTCTTGGATAATGTGAAAGTGGAAAAGGAATACCCTACAAAAGTGATGCACACATGTACATTTGAACACTAATAGATTTTTTTAGTTGAAATTCAATGCTTGTTTTCATTTAAATGTAGGGTTTTTAAAGCAGGGAGAAATAATGGCTGCCAAATTAATAAGAGTTTCTTTGGGAAAATTTAAATCTTGTATTGGGTGATGAAGATAATAGAGGGTATTGAATCTTGATTCTTGACATCTAGAGAGAAACCTACAGCCTAACACAATCCAATGGAATTGACCAAAAAAACCCAAACAGAGTCAACCCTACTATAGGAGGAAGGCCCTGCAGTAAGAAATTACCATTTTGCAAGATCTGAGGGCGAATGTTGTTCTGCAAGAGCTGAGGGTGAATGCAGGGCGAATGCTATTCTGCAAGAGCTCAGGGTGAATGCTGTTCTGTAAGAGCTTGGGGTGAATGCTGAGGGCGAATGCTATTCTGCAAGAGCTGAGGGCGAATGCTGAGGACGAATGTTGTTATGCAAGAGCGGAGGGCGAATGCGCACATGATATCAGACGTTAATGTAGCACACATGTACATTTGAACACTAATATATTTTTGTAGTTGAAATGCAATGCTTGTTTTCATTTAGATGTAAGGTTTTTAAAGCAGGGAGAAATAATGGCTGCCAAATTAATAAGCGTTTCTTTGGGAAAAATTTAAATCTTGTATTGGGTGATGAAGATAATAAAGGGTATTGAATCTTGATTCTTGACATCTAGAGAGAACCATACAGCCTAACACAATCCAATAGAATTGACCAAAAAAACCCAAATAGAGTCAACCCTACTATAGGAGGAAGGGCCTGCAGTAAGAACTTACCATTTTGCAAGAGCTGAGGGCGAATGCTGTTCTGCAAGAGCTGAGGGAAAACGTTGAGGGCGAATGCTGAGGGAAAATGTTGTTCTGCAAGAGCTGAGGGTGAATGCTGAGGGCGAATGCTGTTCTGCAAGAGCGGAGGGCGAATGTGCACGTGATATCAGACGTTAATGTAGCTATTGCGACGGATACGAAACAATAAAATCATTTTTATGTAGGGCACATATAAGTTTATTATTTTTATGTAGCGCTCATATAAGTGTCGTTATACCGATGGCGGACAAAGCGTCGCTATTGCGACAGGTGCCTCCAAACGTCGCAATTGTGACACTTAGACATTGTGTCGCACTTGCGACGTCTTCCTCCAAACGTTGCAATTATGACACTTTGTCTAAGTGTCGGTATTGCGACACTTTTCTATAAATGTCGGTATAGCGACGGTTTCGGGTGGGATGGAAAAAATTTGGGGAAATTTCCAACATTTGGTCAAAAGCGTCAGAACCGAATGTCGGAATTTCCGCCAAATGTAGTAGTGACTCTTTTTGTTCATAAATAATTTGAATTGAAGGCCACTAAGAATGTATGCCTTGAATGATGTTGTTCCAAAGATAATTCTTAATGTAATATACCTGCTTAGTGAGATTAACCTGTTGTTGAATAATCTTTACCTGTTCCTGCAATCTGTTGGCTCTTTGCTCATGTCCTTTGGATGTAATTAATGCATCTTTGTTAGATGTTTCAAGATTTCTGATGCTGCCTTTAAATTTGATTATTTCTTTATCTTTCAAGGACATGTCTTCCATAGCCTTGACTATGGTAGATGTTTTACTTGTTTGATTTACCTGTGATGTGGAGGAAGAAGTGGTAGAGATATCTTTAGAAGTAATTGACACTGTAGTTGCCAATACTCCTTTCGGTGCCAAATGTTCTGCCAATGTTGAGGGAACAATTGTACTTACAGTTGGAATAACTGTGGGAATGGAGACTTCCTGAGCTTTCTTCAATATTTCATTTTCTTTCATTAAATATTCTATTTGATTTTCCATATCTTTAATCTGAGCTGTCATTTTCAAAACCAGTTGCATAGTTTCCTCATTTCCTGTCTTTTCTTGAAGAATTTCTTTTTCCTGAGGGTGCTCACTTTGTGAAAATTTGAGTTGTTTTCTCAAGGTAGAAATATCCTCATTCTTCTACCTCTTTGAGATTCAACAAGATGATGAGCTTAGTGAAAAGAGTTGCCTTTACTAAGCGAGCCCGCAAGCTATTTTTGGCGCAAAGTCTATTTTTAGACTATGTCTATTTTTAGACATGTCGATCTTATTCTATGAGTTGCAGGATACTATTTGTGGATGGTTGGTCAAGTTGGAAAAATATATGGACTTCTAATTTTAGACATATTGCGCAGAATCTATTTTTAGATTGCCAGTCTAAAAATAGATATGTCGAATATTATTAGCTCTTAATAATATTTGGACTCTAAACATTATCTTATTTTCTTGGAGCACTTCAGTTAAGTGCACAGATGTGGAATAGCAGCTGACAGAAGGAATTACGCTATTCCTAAGGGTTTACTGGAGCTAATGCATGAGGACTTCACTATAACTCATGTGACAGAGTTTGGTGGAGTTATAGAAGTAGTTGGTGGAGTTGTGTTCTTTTTAACTCAGTTAGACACAGTTGAGCTAGTTGTATCTAGTCTAACTAATTGATACACTAGTGAGAGTGGTGTGAATTAATTATTAATTAATTCACCAAATAATAACTCATTAATCAACTAAATAATACATCAGTTAACTACAGTGCATGGACATTTTCAGTGGAGACTAGTGGAGAGATAGGTGAAAAAGAAAGTGTGACTCAGTTGTGACTATAGTGATGCATTGATTGCATCCAACACTCAGTAGAGATGAAAATGAGGATTGTGCAGTGCAAGACAGGTGGATTTGAGTTCATTTAGAGCCATTCTTTAGCATGTATTGTGCAGTAGAGGCAGGCTAGAAGGTGGAAGAGATTAGTGCATGGATTTTCTAGATCAGGACTGATTAGTGTGTAGCGATTGTATTGTACTGAGAGCTTGACATGTTTAGCTTTGTATGAGGATTGTTACATGATCTCTATGACATATATTATATAAAAATAGTTGGTTTTTTTAGCTTCAGGCTTTCCCGTTAAACAACTGTGTTAATGTGTTTGAATTTTTATGGTTTCATGTGTGCATTGCAATTGATTTAATTTCCGCATGTGATGATCAATGGTGGAATAGATTTTGTATTGTGCATGAAGTTAAATAGTGTGTGATCAAGAGAATCTTGGATATATAACACATAATTTATATAATTTCCACATGGTATTGGAGCAGTTGATCATTGGAGCAGATTGCAATTATTAAAGCGGTTAAGTTTTGTGCTGGTAGAATTCGAATTTGCTGCAGTATTTTCTTGGTGTCGAAGTTGAGCATTCATTGAAATGTCTTTCAACGGATTGTGATTGGAGTATGCCCTTGAGGGCAGCTTGAATTATATTGCATATAAGGTTAGGATGGAGGTAGTTCTGGATGATAATGGGTTGAAGGAGTTCATAGATGCTGAAATTCCAAAACCTGCTTCTAGCGATGCAACCGCACTTGACGCATGGCAAAATAAGACAACAAAATGTCGAAGGATTTTTTTGGAAGGTGTGAAGGATCACATAGTGTCCATCCTTCATGGTAAAGCTATTCCATTCTTAATGTGGAAAGCTTTGACATATTTGTTGCAAAGCAGAAGCGACTAGAGGAAGTTGGCGCTTAAAGACAAGCTCAGAAAAATAAAAATGGAGAAAGGCGACAGTATACCCAAGTACCTCACGAAGTTTGTCCAGTGCAGGGATGAGCTGGGAAGTGTGGGGGTTGCTATAGATGAAGAGGAATTGGTGAGCTTGGCTCTCCTTGGGCTTCCGAAGAGTTGGCATAACTACGAGGACGATGTTAATGGTTAGGAGAAACTACCAAGATGGGAGCGACTTCGGTCGGATCTTGTGCAGGAGGAGATAAGGCAGGGTACCAGGGATGGATATTCATCAAAGAATGAAGATGAAGAAAAATTTTCTTTGGCTGCCAAAGCAAGGAAAGGGAAGGGAAAGAAAAATCCTTCTCAATCCGGTGCGAAAGGCAAGAAGCAGGACTTGTCCAAGCTAAAGTGCTTTCACTATCACCAACACAAACATTACGCCACTAATTGTCCACAAAAGAAGAAAAATAAGCAGGCTGCTAGATCTCCAGCTGGAGAGTCCTTAGCCTCGCAGTTTGACCTGGATTTTTCACTGATCGCATGCTTGGTTTCAAGTGTGATGGGATCGGTGTGGTTTCTCGACAGTGGTGTGTCTTTCCATATGACCGAAGACAAAGATTTGTTCAGTGATCTGGATGAGAAGGACCTTGGAGTGCACATAGAGATGGGCGATGATGGTAGATATAGTGCGACTGGTATCAGGACCATTTCCTTTCAGAGGGAGTCTAGAAAATCCTTCATCTTGAAGGATGTCATGCATGTTCTAGGATTGAAGAAGAATCTGATCTCTATGGCGATGTTGGAAGACAAGGGATATGATGTTGTTTTTAGCGAGAGAAAGGCTTTCCTGCGCAGTAAAGCAACTGGTGAAACCTGGAGGATAGGGATTTGAGTTAAGAACCTTTATCAATTGCAGGTAGATGGATGCACATCAATGGCAAGAAAATCAGAAGGAGTGGTGAGTCAGGATGAGGGCGAATTGTGGCACAGGAGATTGGGCCATCTTCACCATGGCACTTTGAAAATTTTGCAGTAGATTTCTACCGGGCTTCCCAAAGGTACACTTGCGCAGTCAAATCATTGCAAGGGATGTACTTTGGGAAAATTTGTGAAGACCACTTTTCATGAGAAGGATAGTCACACCACGACGATCCTTGAGAGAATTCACACAGATGTGTGTGGACATTTCTCAGTAGCTTCGACAGCAAAGCACAGGTATTATGTTATATTTTTTGATGACTTTTCTCGTAAGTGTTGGATCTTCTTCATGCGGAAGAAGAGCGAGACATACTCAAAGTTCTATGAGTTCAAGGCACTAGTTGAGAAAGAGTCGGGGAAGCATTTGAAAGCTTTTAGGAGTGATAATGGTGGTGAATTCATCTCTGACGAATTCAAATACTTTTGCAGCGTAGAAGGAATTTGAAGAGAGCTCATAGCACCTCATAACCCACAGCAGAATGGGGTCGCGGAGAGAAATAACAGAATGAACGTGGGTGTTGCACGGGTGATGTTGCATGATTAGGGACTTCCCATACACTTGTGGTCTGAAGCATGAAACACTATGGTTTATGTGCAAAACCGTTGTCGTCATAGAGTACCTGGCATGAGTACACCCGAAGAGGCATTTTCTGGTAAGAAGCCTGATATTTCTCATTTGAAGATTTTTGGCTCACCTGTTTACATTCATGTGACGAAGAATGCCAGGAAGAAGCTGGAGCCAACCGTAGAGGTTGTGATATTTTTGGGGTACACAGAAACACCCCACAACTATCATGTGTATTTTCCAGACAGTTGGAAGACTGTTGTGCGACAGGATATCAAATTTCATGAGGAGAAAGCCATGAAGTTGTCGCTTGAGACAGAGCTACACTTGCATGTAGATGAGGAGCTACTAGTTCCTAAATATGAGCCTCTGGATGTGGATTAGCCACAAAATGAGGTTCATGGAGTGGAAGAAACCACTCATGCAACGCCAAACATGAGAGGGTGGAAGCACACTACAGAAGCTGAGTGACTGAATCTTGATGCAGCGCAAAATGTAGGAGCACCTACATCACAGCGTAGACAGAGACAGTCACCTAACTGATTTACTAGATACATGGCTCTAATGAGTAAGTGTATCGTGACAGAACCATCCTCTTTCGAGGAAGTTGTGGAGGACCCTGCATGGGTAGATGCCATGGTGGAAGAGTATGATTCGATTGTCAGAAACAGTGCATGGGAGATTGTCCCAAGGCCGGAAGGGAAATCAGTGGTAGGTTCGAGGTGGATCTACAAAGTGAAGCAAGTTGTTGATGGGAGCATCGAGAATTATAAGGCAAGATTTGTTGCCCGGGGCTTCTCACAGATCAAGGGGATCGACTATGAAGAAACCTTTGCACCTATCACAAGGTATTCTTCCATACAGACCATCCTTTCTCTCTCAGCGCAGATGGGTTGGCACATTCATTAAATGGATGTGAATACTGTGTTCCTCAATGGATTCATTGAGGAGGAGGTGTACAAAGAGTAGCCTAAAGGTTTTGAAATCTTCAGCAGTGAGTCGCATGTGTGCAGGCTCAAAAGAGCGATGTATGGGCTGAAACAAGCACCTCGTGCTTGGTACACACGGATAGACAGTTATTTCA
This sequence comes from Pinus albicaulis, assembly GCA_034641835.2. Lineage (NCBI taxonomy): Eukaryota > Viridiplantae > Streptophyta > Pinopsida > Pinales > Pinaceae > Pinus > Pinus albicaulis. The sequence continues at coordinate 886,586,215 of CM076583.1, read as the reverse complement.
CCGGACTTGGATTCTCCAAGAGTGAGGTAGATCCGAACCTATAACAAATTGTGGCGGAGGGTAAGTTACTAATCATTGTACTTTATGTAGATGATTTGATACTGACAGGTGATGAACTGTTGATACACTCATGCAAGGAAGATCTTCCAAAGGAGTTTGAGATGAAGGACTTGGGCCTCCTTCATTATTTCCTGGGATTGGAAATTTGGCAGCGGAAGGATGGACTATTTGTGTCTCAAGGAAAGTATGCCCGGGAGATACTAGAGAAGGTCAACATGCAAGGCTGCAAGCCTATCAACACTCCTCTTCTTGGTGGTTGGAGGAAAGAGGATGCTACATCGACAGAGGTAGTGAATGCCACTGTTTATCGACAGTTGGTTGGTTCGCTCATGTATCTAGTCAATACACGACCGAACATATGCTACACTATTAACCAGCTTTCACAAGCTATGGTTAAGCCTACCAAGCTCTTGTGGTAGGCAGGCAAGCATGTCCTGAGATATCTCAGGGGCACATCGGGATATGGATTATGGTACAGATAGTCGGATGAGTTGAAGCTGCATGGCTTCACGGATGCAGATTGGGCAGGGATCCCAATAGACAGAAAGAGCACATCTGGAGGGATATTTAGTATCAGGTCTATAGTAGTTTCTTGGTACAGAAAGAAACATAGATCCGTGGCACTCAATTCAGAGGAGGTTGAGTACATGGCAGCAAGTTTGGCTGCATGCGAGGCTATATGGATGAGGAAGATCTTGGTTGGATTTTTTGGTTCACACTTAGATCCTACTGTGATATATTGTGATAATCAGAGTCGCATTAAACTCACAGTTAATCCAGTATTTCATGATAGATCTAAACATATTGACATCCAGTATCATCATATCAAATATTGTGTGCAGTGGAAGATCATGTTACTTTCTTACATGCCTACGGAGGATCAGGATGCAGATATTCTGACGAAGGCGCTCACCAGGAGAAAATTCGAATACCATAGAGATAGGATCAGGGTAGCAGATAATCCCTATCTTGTTGAGAGGGAGTGTTTAAATTCAACAAGATGATGAGCTTAGTGAAAAGAGTTGCCTTCACTAAGTGGGCCCATAGACTATTTTTGGCGCAAAGTCTATTTTTAGACATGTCAATCATATTCTATGAGTTGCAGGATGCTATTTGTGGATGGTTGGTCAAGCTGGAAAAATAGATGGACTTCTATTTTTAGACATATTGGGTAGAATCTATTTTTAGATTGCCATTCTAAAAATAGATATGTCAAATATTATTAGCGCTTAATAATATTTGGACTCTAAACATTATCTTATTCTCTTGGAGCACTTCAGTTAAGTGCACAGATGTGGCATAGCAGCTGACAGAAGGAATTACGCTATTCCTGAGGGTTTAATGGAGCTAATGCATGAGGACTTCAGTTAGAACTCATGTGACAGAGTTTGGTGGAGTTATAGAAGTAGTTGGTGGAGTTGTGTTCAATTTAACTCAGTTAGACACAGTTGAGCTAGTTGTATATAGTCTAACTGATTGATACACTAGTGAGAGTGGTGTGAATTAATTATTAATTAATTCACTAAATAATAACTCATTAATCAACTAAATAATGCATCAGTTAACTGCAGTGCATGAACAGTTTTAGTGGAGACCAGTGGAGAGATAGGTGAAAGAGCAAGTGTGACTATCAGTTGTGACTATAGTGATGCATTGATTGCATCCAACACTCAATATAGATGCCAATGAGGATTGTGCAGTGCAAGCCAGGTGTATTTGAGTTCATTCAGAGCCATTATTCAGCAGGGATTGCGCAGTAGAGGCAGGCTAGCAAGTGGCAGAGATTGGTGCATGGATTTGCTAGATAGGACCTGATTAGTGTGTAGAGATTGTATTGTATTGAGAGCTTGACATATTCAGCTTTGTATGAGGATTGTTACATGATATCTATGAAATATATTATATACAGATAATTGGGGTTTTTAGCTTTAGGCTTTCTTGTTAAACAGTTGTGTTAATGTGTGTGAATTTTTATGGTTTCATGTGTGCATTGCAATTGATTTCATTTCCGCATGTGATGATCAATGGTGGAATAGATTATGTATTGTGCATGAAGTTAAATAGTGTGTGATCAGGAGAATCTTGGATATATAACACATCATTTATATAATTTCTACATGGTATTGGAGTAGATTGCAATTATTGAAGTGATTGAGTTTTGTGCTAGTGGAATTCGAATTTGCTGTAGTGTTTTCTTGGTGTCCAAGTTGAGCATTCATTGAAATGTATTTCAACGGATTGCGATTGGAGTATTCCCTTGAGGGCAGCTCAAATTATATTGCATGGAAGGACAATATGGATGGGGTGCTAGATGATAATGGTTTGAAGGAGTTGATAGATGTTGAAATTCCAAAACCTGCTTCTAGCGATGCAGCCACACTTGATGCATGGCAAAAGAAGACAACAAAATGTTGAAGGATTCTGTTGGAAGGTGTGAAGGATCACATAGTGTCCAGCCTTCATGGTAAAGCTAGTCCATTCTTAATGTGGAAAGATTTGACAGACTTGTTCCAAAGTAGAAGCGACCAGAGGAATTTGGCGCTTGAAAACAAGCTCAGAAAAATAAAAATGGAGAAAGGCGACAGTATACCCAAGTACCTCACAAATTTTTTCCAGTGCAAGGATGAGCTGGAAAGTGTGGGGGTTGCTATAGATGAAGATGACTTGGTGAGCTTGGCTCTCCTTGGGCTTTCGAAGAGTTGGCATAGCTACGAGGACTCTGTCAATAGTCAGGAGAAACTGCCAAAATGGGAGCGACTTTGGTCGGATCTTGTGGAGGAGGAGATAAGGCGGGGTACCAGGGATGGATCTTCATCAAATAATGAAGATGAAGAAAATTTCACTTTGGTTACCAAAGCAAGGAAAGGGAAGGGAAAGAAAAATTCTTCTCAATCCGGTGCGAAAGGCAAGAAGCAGGACTTGTCCAAGGTGAAGTGCTTTCATTGTCACCAACACGAACATTACACCACTAATTGTCCAAAGAAGAAGAAAAATAAGCAACCTGTTGGATCTGTAGCTGGAGAGGCCTTAGCCTCACATTTTGAGCTATATTTTTCACTAATCGCATGCTTGGTTTTAAGTGTGATGGGATCGGTGTGGTTTCTTGACATTGGTGCGTCTTTCTGTATGACCGAAGACAAAGATTTGTTCAGTGATATGGATGAGGAGGATCTTGGAGTGCACATTGAGATGCGTGATGATGGTCAATAAAGTGCAACTGGTATCAGGACCATTTCCTTTGAGAGGGAGTCTGGAAAACCCTTCACCTTGAAGGATGTCATGCATGTTCCATGATTGAAGAAGAATCTGATATTTGTGCCTATGTTGGAAGACAAGGGATATGATGTTGTTTTTAGCAAGGGAAAGGCTTTCCTGCACAGTAAAGCAACTGGTGAAACCCAGACGATAGGGGTTTGAGTTAAGAACCTTTATCAATAGCAGGTATATGGTTGCATAGCAATGGCAGGAAAAGCAGAAGGAGTGGTGAGGCGGGATGAGGACAAATTGTGGCACAGGAGATTGGGCCATCTTCACCATGGCGCTTTGAAAATTTTGCAGCAGATTTCTATCGGGCTTCCCAAGGGTACACTTGCGCAGTCAGATTAGTGCAAGGGATGTACTTTCAGAAAATTTGTGAAGACCACTTTTCATGAGAAGGATATTCATGCCACGACGATCCTTGAGAGAATTCACACAGACGTGTGTGGACCTTTCTCAGTAGTTTCGACAGCAAAGCACAAGTATTATGTGATATTTTTTTATGACTTTTCTCGTAAGTGCTGGATCTTCTTCATGTAGAAGAAGAGCGAGACATAATCAAAGTTCTATGAGTTCAAGGCACTGGTTGAGAAAGAGTCGGGGAAGCAGGTGAAAGCTCTTAGGAGCGATAATGGTGGTGAATTCATCTCTGGTGAATTCAAAGACTTTTGCAGCACAGAAGGAATTTGAAAAGAGCTCATAGCGCCTCATAACCCACAATAGAATGGGGTCGTGGAGAGAAAGAATAGAATGATGATGGGTGCTACACAGGCGATGCTACATGATCAGGGCCTTCCCATACACTTGTGGTCTGAAGCATGCAATACTACGGTTTATGTGCAAAACCGTTGTCCTCATAGAGTACTTGGCATGAGTACACCCGAAGAAGAGTTTTTTGGTAAGAAGCCTGATATTTCTCATTCAAATATTTTTGGCTCACCTATTTACATTCATGTGATGAAGTATGCCAAGAAGAAGCTGGAGCCAACCATAGAGGTTGGGATATTTGTGGGGTACACAGAAACACCCCACAACTATCATGTGTATTTGACAGACAATCGGAAGACTATTGTGCGACGGGATATCAAATTTCATGAGGAGAAAGCCATGAATTTGTCGCTTGAGAGGTAGCTACACTTGCATGCAGATGAGGAGCTACTAGTTCCCAAATATGAGCCTCTAGATGTGGATCAGCCATAAGAGGAGGTTCATGGAGTGGAAGAAACCACTCATGTAGTGCCACACATCAGAGGGCGGAAGCGCACTACAGAAGCTGATCGACTGAATCTTGATGCAACGCAAAATGTAGGAGCACCTACATCACAGCACACAGAGAGACAGTCACCTGACCAATTTATTGGATACATGGCTCTGATGAGCAAGTGTATCGTGACAAAACCATCCTCTTTCGAGGAATCTGTGGAGGACCCTGCATGGGTAGATGCCATGGTGGAAGAGTATGATTCTATTGTTAGAAACAGTGCATGGGAGATTGTCCCAAGGCCGGAAGGAAAATCAGTGGTAGGTTCGAGGTGGATCTAAAAAGTGAAGCAAGCTGCTAATGGGAGCGTCGAGAAGTACAAGGCAAGATTTTTTGCCCAGGACTTCTCACAGATCGAAGGGATCGACTATGAAGAAATCTTTGCACCTGTCGCAAGGTATTCTTCCATACAGACCATCCTTGCTCTCTCAGCGCAGATGGGTTGGCACATTCATCAGATGGATGTGAAGACTGTGTTCCTCAACGGAGTCATTGAGGAGGAGGTGTACATAGAGCAGCTTGAAGGTTTCGAAATCTTCAGCAGTGAGTCGCATGTGTGCAGGCTCAAAAGAGAAATCTATGGGCTAAAACAAGCACCTCATTCTTGGTACACACGGATAGACAGTTATTTCACCGGACTTGGATTCTCCAAGAGTGAGGCAGATCCAAACCTATACCAGATTATGGTGGAGGGTAAGTTACTGATCATTGTACTTTATGTAGATGATTTGATACTGACAGGTGATGAAATTTTGATACACTCATTCAAGGCAGATCTTGAAAAGGATTTTGAGATGAAGGACTTGGGCCTCCTTCATTATTTCTTGGGATTGGAAATTTGGCAGTAGAAGGATGGACTGTTTGTGTCTCAAAGCAAGTATGCCTGGGAGATACTGGAGAAGTTCAACATGCAAGGCTGCAAGCCTATCGACACTCCTCTTCCTGGTGGTTGGAGGAAAGAGGATGCTACATCAGCAGAGGTAGTGGATGCCATTGTTTATCGATAGTTGGTTGGTTCGCTCATGTATCTAGTCAATACACGACCGAACATATGCTACGTTGTTAACCAGCTTTCACAAGCTATGGTTAAGCCTACCAAGCTCTTTTGGAAGGTAGAAAAGCAAGTCCTGAGATATCTCAGGGGCGCATCGGGATATGGATTATTGTACAGACAGTTTAATGAGTTGAAGCTGCATGGCTTCACGGATGCAGATTGGGCAGGGAGCCCAATGGACAGAAAGAGCACATCTGGAGGGATATTCAGTATTAGGTCTATAATAGTTTCTTGGTACAGTAGGAAACATAGATCCATGGCACTATGTTCAGTGAAGGCTGAGTACATGGCAGCAAGTTTGGCTGCATGCGAGGCTATATGGATGAGGAAGATCTTGGTTGGATTTTTCGGTTCACACTTAGATCCTACTGTGATATATTGTGATAATCAGAGTTGCATTAAACTCTCGGTTAATCCAGTATTTCATGATATATCTAAACATATTGACATCCGGTATCATCATGTCAGAGATTGTGTGCAGCGGAAGATCATGTTACTTTCTTAAATTCCTACGGAGGATAAGGATGCAGATATTCTAACGAAGGCACTCACCAGGAGAAAATTCGAATACCATAGAGACAGGATCGGGGTAGTAGATAATCCCTATCTTGTTGAGAGGGAGTGTTGAGATTCAACAAGATGATGAGCTTAGTGAAAAGAGTTGCCTTCACTAAGTGGGCCCACAGGCTATTTTTGACGCAAAGTCTATTTTTAGACATGTCGATCATATTCTATGAGTTGCAGGATGCTATTTGTGGATGGTTGGTCAAGTTGGAAAAATATATGGACTTCTATTTTTAGACATATTGGGAAGAATCTATTTTTTAGATTTCCAGTCTAAAAATAGATATGTCGAATATTATTAGCTCTTAATAATATTTGGACTCTAAACATTATCTTATTCTCTTGGAGCACTTCAATTAAGTGCACAGATGTGGCACAGCAGCTGACAGAAGGAATTATGCTATTCCTAAGGGTTTACTGGAGCTAATGAATGATGAATTTAGTTAGAACTCATGTGACAGAGTTTGGTGGAGTTATAGAAGTAGTTGGTGGAGTTGTGTTCAGTTTAACTCAGTTAGACACAGTTGGGCTAGTTGTATCTAGTCTAACTGATTGATACACTAGTGAGAGTGGTGTAAATTAATTATTAATTAATTCACTAAATAATAACTCATTAATTAACTGAAGAATACATCAATTAACTACAGTGCATGGACAGTTTTAGTGGAGACCAGTGGAGAGATAGGTGAAAGAGCAAGTGTGACTATCAGTTGTGACTATAGTGATGCATTGATTGCATCCAACACTCAGTAGAGATGAAAATGAGGATTTTTCAGTGCAAGCCAGGTGGATTTGAGTTCATTCAGAGCCATTCTTCAACAGGGATTGCGTAGTAGAGGCAGGCTAGCAAGTGGTAGAGATCGGTGCATGGATTTGTTAGATCGGGCCTGATTAGTGTGTAGTGATTGTGTTGTACTGAGAGCTTGACATGTTCAGCTTTGTATGAGGATTGTTACATGATCTCTATGAAATATATTATATACAGATAGTTGGGGTTTTTAGCTTCAGGCTTTCCCATTAAACAGCTGTGTTAATGTGTGTGAATTTTTATGGTTTCATGTGTGCATTGCAATTGATTTAATTTCTGCATGTGATGATCAATCATGGAGTAGATTATGCATTGTGCATAAATTTAAATAGTGCGTGATCAGGATAATCTTGTATATATAACACATAAGTTATAGAATTTCTATATGCCTTATCAATTTCTAAGCAACTTCAGTATTGGAGGGATCTGCTCCAGTTTCTATTACCAAATATTCTAAGGACTTGATCCTCAAATCCTTAGCATGTAGAGATGCTTTATCTAATTTCATTTGGGTTTGAAAATTAGATACAATTTTCTGAAGCATGGTAGCACTCATGGTTTTTCTTAATACCTTTGAATAAAGCATCTATGAAGCACTTCTATGGAACTCTATCTGATCTAGTTCATGTATAGTATTGGAATTCACTTCAAACTCTGTCTTCCTATAGTCTGTGGCTGACTTTGGATCTGTTACTACTGGTTGGAGAAAAGACATGATCATTTTATTTGTTGAGTAATCAAAGGCTGTTACAAGTGTTAGCCACCTATAATATTTGTTATACCAAAAGGTGGCTAAGACTTTTTTGAGCCTCCAAGGAACAAATTTTATCACTAAAAATTGTTGGCTCTTGAAGAATTTTTTTAGGCCTCATGCCTCTGTCCAAAATCCTCATTTCTGTTCCCATTAATTATGTTGATTTCATGTAAGAAACTGCTGAAAGACCATCATTTTTCCCCATTCTCCCACTCATAACAAACCTTCATTTTCTTCTCCTTTTCTCCATATTATTCCTCTACTTTTCATGAGTTTTTTCCTTCCATTCATGAAAAATCCCCCTTTCCATAGTTAAAAACTCACTTTTTAACTATTTCGAAACCCCCATTTCCATTGAAAAACCATGAAAAATTCATAAAAAATGCAAGTCTTTACTATGGACTTAAGCCCCTTAGGGCTAAGTCCTAAACCATTTCCCCCACATGCCCTTTCCCCGGGACCGAGAGTTAAAGGTCCCAAGGTGCTTATCGTATCGTAAATGTTTTTACGAGTCAATCGAAAGACCAGTCTCTGATTTCCGATTGCGATTGGCCCTTGTTTCAAATACGCCCCAGGCATATTATCCTCCATATAATTAAAGGCCCCGCTTATTCATTTTATGCACATTTTCCGCCCCGGAGCCGAAAAAACCTTTGTTTTATTTTAAACCTTTGTTTTTTCATGTATTATAAAGGTTTTCTCCCGGTTCATCTCTGCCATTGATCGACAGCGATTGGCCATCTCCCTGATTTATTACCCACCGTCGATCTAATCTATAGATTGACAGCCTACGCTCCGTCGCATTTTTTATTTCCATCGCATCCCCCCATTCTCTACTTCCGATTGTGATTCCCCCGATTCATTCTCCACCGTTGATCTCGCTCTTAGATCAACGGCCATCGCTTTATCGCCTCCGCCCTCCCAATCGCGCAATCACATCGGGGATTTTCATCGCACCCCTTTTTCTCCTCCCGCCGATTGCAATCTCTCTATTAGATCAGGACTGTCTACGTGTCCAGATCCAACGGCTACACTCCTCTCCTGCCTTCTGAAGCAGTTTAACCCAAAATGCAGGATTTCTTAATTTGTCTTTGTGTTTTGCAGGTGTTCCATTGAAATAATGAAGGAAAGCCGAAGGCCGGGAAAGACATTTCTTGCGCCTTTGAGCTACTAAAAAGGACCGTCTGCCAGGCTCTATTCATCATTTTTCGATGCTCTATGAGCATTGATACCTTTAAAAGGCCCAACATGGCTCTACACATTGACAAGACACTATCTTTTAAACAAGATGTTAAAGAGTATCAGTTGTTGAAGACAGAGCGTGGAAGAATGAAGATTGAAGACAAATTTGGGGATTATGGCTAAGATCGAATATCAAAATCCTAATCCCCCAAATTAAAACAGAATTAATAGAAAATAAAGAAGATCTATCAGGCAGAAAAGACCTCCACCGCTACATTTGAGGCAAATTGATTCCTCAGCTACCAAAAAGCCACCCGTTGCCTCAAACCTTTCAAACAGAGGCCGAATTTATTGTTTTAAATCAGATATTTGTCTCAAGCACAGCCAGAGAGTTCTTCTGCAAAAAACTTAATGAATGAAATATCCGCAGAGTTACTTCACACAGCATGTAGAGCCTCAAAGTCAAATAAGGCTCCCACCGAGTTTAAATTCATAATTGTAAAACATTAAATATAGTCATCCACCTGTACACTTCTCCATCGAGCCCCTCAAAGGGCCAAGAAGTCATTTAATCTATATTAATGATCCTTCAGATCTTTTTAGTTCTCACCTCCTCATCCTTCTATAAATACCTCAGTAGAAGATGAGCAATTGTTGGTTGACGACATTGCTGAGAATTATTATGTAATTGAGCTGGAAACTTCTGATTGTAAATATTATTCACTGGCCCTTGAAGCTCTGTTTGTAATAGATAAGTTAGGCTGAATAGTGAAGATGATTGTTGAATTGAAACACTGGACTTGAAGACTATAACTGGTTTGACATAAATAACAAGTTGTTTCTTGGGATCATGGTCTATATTACTGGTGAAGTGCCCTTTCTTTTTTATTTTTATTTTCCTTTTATGTATTCCATATTGTTCACTATTCTCTGATAAAGAACAGCATTTACAGAGTTAGGATTTTTTGTTTATCAGTTCCCTTCTCTAACTGAAAATATTTATCTTAATGTTTTCCTCTTATTTGTTTGTTTAAGAATGATTCAATACAGTTTAAGCAGTTAGGAATGTTGGAGTTCCCTCATCCTACTTTTTGTTTTAAACATTGTTCTTGAAAGTCATTTTCCTTATTTTCTTATTAAATTTAGACTAGAAAGTGATGGCTTGCCCTGTTTCTAGCTTCTATTCTCCAAAGGCAGATTCTGAAAGTTTCCCTTGGTGTTGGCTAAAAGAAGACTAGGTTTAAAAGTACTTTATTTGATCTTAAGTTTCACTTTGTTTTCTCTTATGTGTTTTCATACTTTCTGAAGGTAATTATGTGGATTACTGGATTGTTTGTCAATTAAGCTGCTTTAATACAAACTTGCCCAAGAAGTCAATGGTTGGCCCTGCAATTAATTGGTTTTAAACAGTTACTTAAAAGGCTTTTTCTTGTTTGGACTGACTATAAATCCCTTGTGAAATTATTATTAGTTTCCACCCCTCCAACACTTTATTGTTTCCATTCCATCATTTTAATCTCAATGATCTTGTGACATAGATGACTTGCCCCTTGGATCACTCTTGATGTTGTTGTTCAATTAAATCCCTGATATGACTCCATAGCCCAATGGACTAAAAACCAGCGTTATATCTATCTTTTAACCTAGCTGTTCTATCCACTTGCAACTTCTCACCTTTGAAACTCTTTGCACTTAGGACTTTCTACCTCAAAACAGTATTCATGCTCAACCATCCAAAAAACAAACAAAACCATTGGCCTTCATAACTAGCCTAATATCATTACTCCAAAATTCAAAGACAAATCCATCTTTGCACTTATTGGAGAGATCCCTCTCCGGATTCAGGAGGGCTAGATCCTAGAATCCCAAATTTGATTGAAACGATGTTGTTTCTGCAGTTTTAGTCTCACCAGTCTGCTAAAATTACAGATCCCTAACATTTCTAGTGACTCCACCGGGGATCGCATTTCCCTTAAACACTTCATAAAACCTTGAGAGTAAAAAGCAACCTTTTCAAGCACTACCAAGTCATGGTAATCATGGTAAAACTTGTTTGAATTAGTGACAAACTAGGCAAGACCTAGGATTCTCTTAAAACTTTATCTAACCTTGAAAGATCAGCTGGCTTAGCCATAAGAGTAAACTCTTTTTGTCTCATAACCGTAGCTAAGTTTTGAAACAAAGTTAGGATATTCTTAAAAAGCATACAACTGAAAAATAACTTAGAAAAACCTAAAAATATTTCAGGCTGGTTCTCAATAAACATGGTGGTAGACCATAAAATTTTTTACCTCCTTAGGAGCAAAAACTTCCACTTGGCGACTCCAAAATCCTTAACATACCTTAAGACTCCACTGGGAAGAACCCTTATCATTATAACATCTTTCAAACTCAGTTAGAGGACTGTAGGATTGAGTTTCAAACAGACTAGTTAACCTTTTAAAAGATTTTCATATCTGGTTGAATTTTTCTTGTTTATTAGGTCTAGAAAACATAGCATAGTGGCTTCTAGAAAGATTCACACTAGAGCCCATCCTGACCCGAATCCACCTAAGATAGTTGATGACCCAGAAAGCATCCTTTGGAAGTCTCCTAGGATTAAATTATCAACTGTTTTCAGATCACCCTTGAGAGCTAATTCAGTTCCCGAAAATCTTACAGCTCTACAACAATTACAACCTGACTTAGTAAATCCATTTAGAACTAGGTCATTTGATGATATAACTCAGCTAGACTCTGAATTTTCACTTTCATCCCCTGAGGCAAGTGAACATACTGGTAATAGAGAAACAACACCTCCTGATTTACATTTCCTTCACAACTTAGGTGTCTCTCATCCTAGATCAGCTCAGCAGTCTATTCCTGTTCCATCAACTTCTGCTCATCCTTCATCCACTATTCAAACCACTACACCTCAGCCCCCTGTCCCTCTTGTAAATCCACCTCCCCCTCCTGTCATGGCTACATGGTATGCTCCCCTAGTCCTTCCTGTACCATTAGTCAATCTTCCATAGGACTACTAGTCCAAAATTCCATTATATGATGCTAGGAATGCTACAACTGCATCACAACATGTAGATAAAATGAATGACTACTTTGACAGAAATTAAATTGATGATGATTCTGTCAAGCTTAGGTTATTTTCTCAGAGCTTAGGGGGAGAAGTAAGAAAATGGTTTAAAGGTTTATCCCCCTACAGTATTAATGATCTCCAAGGCTTCCATCAAACGTTCTTAAACAAATGGGAAGTAAAGAAGAATCCCCTCCAAGTCCTTTCTGATTACAGGAACCTCCATAGAAACACTGGGGAAAGTGTGCAAGCTTACTGCACTAGATTCAACAGTGTGTACAATGCACTTTCCCCAGAACTAAAACCTCCACAAGGCTCAGCGTTAAACAATTTTCCTGAAGGGTTTGACCCTGAGATGGCCTATCAGCTGAGAGAGAGAGATTTTTCAACTCTTGAAGATATGCAAAGGGGCGCTCTTTCTGTGGAATTCAACTTAATGGAGAAGAGAGCAAGAATGAAAAATGAAAAGAGAGTGTCTTTTAGAGAGGAAAACACACCTTCTACTTCAAACTCAAAGATGGAGGAAATGATGGAAGAAATGATGAAAGAGATGAGCATAATTAAGAGAGCACAAGCAAATCAAAACCAAACTCCTCCTCAAAATAGAAACCGGAACCAAAATCAGAATGTTAGAAGGAACCAACCTCCAAACAGGCCTAGGGAAGATGATCAGCAGATCACTCCTCCCTTTAATTAAAACTATGTAAGTGAGGTTGAGGAAACAGATGAGATAACAGAGGGAGACAATATCAACATGCTCGGGGTAGAGGATGATGATTTTGAGATTCATTATGATAAAAAACAAGGTCTATATACACCTTATGATGAAAAAAGAGATAATGATGGAAATGATTATCAAGACATGGAAAATGTCATCATTGAGTCTCAAAGATAATATGACTTTAGGAGTAAAACTAGTCCACAAACTCCCAACACCAAAACCTCTGACCAATCTTCACAAAACAACACTACAACCAAGCCTAAAGTTTTCAAATAAAAGGACAAGACAGTAGCTGTAAATTCTGATAAAGGTAAAGGGAAAAGCACTCAAAACAATGAAAAACAGAGTACAGATCTTAGTGGTACTAACACTTCAGCTAGTACTCCTGTGAAAACAATTGTGTCAAGTGTAAATAAAACAAATCAGCAAACTGATATTGCTGATAAAGTGATAGCTAATAAGGCTGAAACCAGCACTTTTAAAAGCCAAATTCCTTTCAGCCTAGAGAGGGAAATTTCCAAAATCAAAATCTCTGTTCCCTTGACTGAGTTAGCTGCCCAACATGTATATAGAACCCAAATTTTGAAGGCTCTAAATATAGAGGAAAATGGGGATACAATCAATCTTAATGATGACCAGCCAGCGCCTATTTTTGGTCCAAATATTGAAGGTAAATATCAAGAAGGACCTGTTTAGAAATTACCAGACCATATAAAGACCTGTACTCCTTTGATTCCAGCAGAGTAAGGTGTTTAGGATTAATCAAAGACCTTTGTGTTAACTTAGCCCAGATTCCATCCAAATGCCTTGTTATGGATATTTTTGTGGCTGATGTCCCCCCCAAGTATGGAATGTTACTATCAAGGTCTTGGGGAGCTAAGTTGCAGGGGACTATGAAAATGGACATGACCTACGTGACTATCCCTATTTTCAATCAGAATAGAAGAATTTATAGGGAGTCTCATATGCAATACACAGTTACATGTCAAGACAGACTGCAGAACTCCCCTTTATACTCTGTAGATATCGACCTTGATTCATTTATCCTTTTTAACGAAGAAACATTAGATGAACAAATAACTTTGACAGAGTTAAAGGCTGATAGACAGGAGGAGGTAAATACCATAAAACTAACAAAACAGTTTGCTGCGTTGGAAAACGTTAGCAAACTAAACAAGAGTCTTGAGTTACAGGTCATACATCCTTCACTTTTGAACCTAGACACTAAGGAAAACAACCCTCAGATGAATGCAAATCCTGGTGAATAAAAAAAAATGCGACTAAGTGCTGACATTCCACCACTGTTGAGCATGTTAGTTGAAGAGGACGGTAACCGAACGGTCGAAACCAAAAACAGTCCTCTATGGAGTATGTCTTTTGATGGATCCTGCACTAGAACTAATGCAGGCGCAGGTGTTTGGATTACTAATACTGAAAACAATCACATAGAAAACATTTCCTATAAACTAAACTTTCAGTGTTCCAAAAACATAGTGGAATATGAGTCCCTTCTTTTAGGCTTACGTTTGTTAAAAAATATAGGAGCCAAAAGAATTGAAGTTCACGGGGATTCAGAGTTAATCATTAGGCAAGTCAACGGGGAGTATAACGCTCATCATCCCAGACTTCAGGCCTACCAGAATGATGTCATGGACCTTTTGGAAACTTTTGAAGAGTCCTAATTGATTTTTGTCCCAAGAAAGAAAAACATTGCGGCCCACAGCTTAGCCTACGCAGCTAGAACATGCTTGACGCCACATAACACCAAATACTGCACAAATCAGATAAAATTCATACCAGTTGTTCTTGATAATGAGAAATATTGGCAGGTGTTTGACAATGACAAACAAATAGAAGACTTCATGCAATTCAAAAATGAATTCGAACTAAGCAGTTCAGACTCAAACTATGAAACAGACTACAAGGAAGAAAATTTTCTTGATGAAGAAGAAACGTCTCCTGAACTTGCCAATGTAAATCTTTTGTCAAGCAAACTTAGAAGAAAAACAGAAATGAATGCAGAATCTGGAACAGAGGAGTTAGAAACTCTACATTCTAAAGATGAAAGTTTTCCTAAAGGTCTGGCTCCTTTGGAAGAGTTGTTCGATTTTAATGATGTGGAAAATAAACCAAAACTAGAACCTGTAGAGACTGAGGTAGAAGAGTGCAATATAGGCAGTGAACTTAAGCCTATGATGATTAAACTGTCTAAGAATTTACCAGCTCACATTAAACTTAAATATATTGAGTTGTTTAAAGAGTTTTCCGATGTTTTTTCCTGGAGTTACGAAGATCCTAAATCCTATGACACTGAAATAATAGAACACAAAATTACCCTCAAGGAGAACCAAAAACCATTCAAACAGAAGCTGCGCAAAATAAACCTTGTTTAGTTACCGCTGGTTCAAAAGGAGATCATGAAAATGAATGATGCTGGTATTATTGTCCCTATTAGATATTCTGAATGGGTATCTAATCTGGTGTCTGTTAGGAAGAAAACTGGAGAAATCAGGCTTTGTATAGACTTTAGAGACTTGAACAAAGTTTCGTTAAAAGACAACTACCATTTGCCCAAGATGGATCATATTTTACAAAGGGTGGTAGGTTCTAAAAGAATTTCTTTGTTGGATGGCTATTCAGGGTAAAATCAGATCTTAGTTCACCCTGCTGATCAATTAAAGACAACCTTTACTACACCATGGGGCACTTTCATGTATGTGAAAATGCCTTTCGGTCTAATGAATGTTGGAGAAACTTTTCAAAGAGCCATGGACATAGCATTCTCGGAAGAGCTGGGCTACTTCATCATTATCTATCTAGATGATGTCAGTGTTTTAAAAAATAGATGAAGAGCACTTAGAACATTTGAGAAAGGTTTTTGAGAAATGCAGAAGGTTTGGAATATCTTTAAACCCTAAGAAGACACTATTTGGTCTCCAATAAGGTAAACTTCTTGGACACATTATCTCGGAAGAGGGTATAAAGATAGATCCAAAGAGGATTGAGGCCATATTTCAAATCTCTCATCCTCGAAATATCAAAGAGTCGCAATCTTTCATCGGAAAGATTAACTTTTTAAGAAGGTTTATCCCCAACTTGGCTGAGCTCCTTAGGAATATCACAAACATGTTGAAAATGGAGCAAGGGGTAAAATGGACCTTGGAAGCAAGGAAGTCTTTTGAGCTGGTGAAACAAGCATTAACCAAAACACCGGTTCTAATAAGTCTTGATTTTTCAAAATATTTTTATATCTTTTCATTTGCATCGGAGCATACCATAGTTGCTGTCCTTTTACAGAAAAATCCACAAGGACAAGAGCAGCCTATTGCATTTTTTAGCAAGGCATTGAGGGATGCCCCTTTGAAGTATAACATTATGGAGAAGCAAGATTTTTCTTTGGTTAAAGCTTTGAAAGACTTCAGAGTATACATCCTTCACTCACACATCATTTCCTTTGTCCCAAATTTAGTTTTTAAAGACATTCTAACACAGGACCCAGATGGTAAGAGAGGTAAGTGGATTGCTGTTATTCTTGAGTATGATTTAGAGATAAAACCCACTAAACTCATCAAAGGCCAAGGTCTGGCTAGATTAATGGTTGAATCCAACTTTGAAGTTCTTGATATTAATATGATTAATGCTTTGGATGACCGAGAAGAATTCTCAACTCCTATAGTCGAAGATCATTTTATGAATTCTCCTTGGTATGCTGATATTATTTATGTTTTTCTTAAATTGAATACTAACAAAAACAAAGGCAAGATTCCTTAAATTGAAAGCTGTAAACTATTGCATTATAGCTAGATGTCTTTATTGGAAAAATTCAAGTGGTCTATTGCTTAAATGTTTGCCTGAGTTTGATGCAGAGAAGGTTAAGCACGAGTTCCATGAAGGAGAGTGTGGAGGTCATTTGTACTAGAAGGCCACAGCCGACAAAATTTTGAGGGCTGGTTTCTATTGGCCTACTCTTTTTACTGATATCCACAAGATGATCATTGCCTGTCATAAATGTCAACTTTTTGAAGGCAAAAGAAAACTCCTACCCCTGCCTCTACATCCAATCACTGTTGAAGCCCCATTTCAACAGTGGGGACTTTACTTCATAGGAGAAATCCACCCCCCATCTTCTGCCCAACATAGATGGATTCTCACTGCCACAGACTATTTCACTAAGTGGATAGAAGCCATACCTTGTAGACAGGCCAATGATTCAGTTATTATAAAATTTATGGAGACTAACATTCTCTCCAGATTTGGCTATCCTACCAATCGCATCGCAAAATTTTAATCGCATATGTTTGTTTTTCTTCCCCGATCGGCCATCTCCCCAATTTATTACCCACCGTCGATCTAATCTATAGATCGACAGCCTGCGCTCCATCGCATTGTTTATTTCCATCGCATCCCCTCATTCTCGACCTTCGATTGCGATTCCCCCGATTCATTCTCCACCGTTGATCTCGCTCTTAGATCAAAGGCCATCGCTAAATCGCCTCCACCCTCCCGATCGCGCAATAGCATCGGGGATTTTCATCGCACCCCTTTTTCTCCTCCCGCCGATTGCGATCTCCCGATTAGATCAGGACCATCTACGTGTCCAGATCCAATGGCTACGCTCCTCTCCCACCTTCTGAAGTAGTTTAACCCAAAATGTAGGATTTCTTAATTTGTCTTTGTGTTTTGCAGGTGTTCCATTGAAATAATGAAGGAAAGATGAACGCAAGGAAAGACATTTCCTGCGCCTTTGAGCTACTAAAAAGGACCATCCGCCAGGCTCTATTCATATTTTTTTGATGCTCTATGAGCATTGATACCTTTAAAAGGCCCAGAATGGCTCTACACATTGACAAGATACTATCTTTTAAACAAGATGTTAACGAGTATCAGTTGTTGAAGATAGAGCGCGGCAGAATGTAGATTGAAGACAAATTTGGGGATGACGGCTAAGATCGAATATCAAAAGCCTAATCCCCCAAATTAAAACAGAATTAATAGAAAATAAAGAAGATCTATCAGGAAGAAAAGACCTCCACCGCTGCATTTGAGGCAAATTGTTTCCTCAGCTACCACAAAGCCACCTGTTGCCTCAAACCTTTCAAAAAGAGGCGGAATTTATTTTTTTAAATCAGATATTTGTCTCCAGCATAGCCAGAGAGTTCTTCTGCAAAAAACTTAATGAATGAAATATCCGCAGAGTTACTCCACGCAGCATGCAGAGCCTCAAAGTCAAATAAGGCTCGCACTGAGTTTAAATTCATAATTGTAAAACATTAAATACAGTAGTCCACCTGTACACTTCTCCATCGAGCCCCTCAAAGGGCCGAGAAGTCATTTAATCTATATTAATGATCCTTGAGATATTTTTAGTTCTCACCTCCTCATCCTTCTATAAATACCTCAGTAGAATATGAGCAACTGTTGGTTGATGACATTGCTGAGCATTATTATGTAATTGAGCTGGAAACTTCTGATTGTAAATATTATTCATCGGTTCAAGCTTTTCAGCAATAGAGTGTTGTAGTCAATACAAGATGATTGCTTGTAACCAAATTAATTTGACTACAAGATCAGAATCGGTTTGACACAATGTCGTTTCTTGGGATCCTGGGTCTATATGATGAAAAGGGCTCTTTCTTTGCTGTTTGTTTTTTCCTTCTGTATGTGTCATATTGTTCATTGTCTCTGAGCAGTGAATATCATGCAGTTAGGATTTGTTGTTTACTGCATTTCCCTTCTCTAATCAGAAATCTTTATCTAATGTTTTCCTCTACTGTTATTGGTAGCCTCATTCACATAGCTTTACAGTTAGGAATGTTGGAGTTCCCTCATCCTACTGTTTTCTTTAAACTTTGTTCTTGAAAGTCATTTTCCTTATTTGCTTATTAAAGTTAGACTAGAAAGTGATGGCTTTCCTTGTTTATAGCTTCTATTCTCCAAAGGCAGATTCTAAAAGTTTCCCTTGGTGTTGGCTGAAAGCAGACTAGGTTTAAAAGTACTTTATCTGATCTTAAGTTGCACTTTGTTTTCTCTTATGTGTTTTCATAATTTCTGAAGGTAATTATGTGGATTAATGGATTGGTTGTCAATTAAGCTGCTTTAATACAAACTTGCCCAAGAAGTCAATGGTTGGCCCTGCACTTGGTTGGTTTTAAACAGTTACTTAAAAGGATTTTTCTTGTTTGGACTGACTATAAATCCCTTGTGAAATTATTATCAGTTTCCACCCCTCCAACACTTTATTTTTTCCATTCCATCATTTTAATCTCAATGATCTTATGACATAGATGACTTGCCCCTTGGATCACTCTTGATGTTGTTGTTCAATTAAATCCCAGATATGACTCCATAGCCCAATGGACTAAAAACCAGCATTATATCTATCTTTTAACCTAGCTATTCTATCCACTTGCAACTTCTCACCTTTGAAACTTTGCACTTAGGACTTTCTACCTCAAAATAGTATTCATGCTCAACAATCCAAAAAACAAACAAAACCCTTGGCCTTCATAACTAGCCTAATATCATTACCCCAAACTTCAAAGACAAATCCATCTTTGCACTTATTGGAGAGATCCCTCTCTGGATTTAGGAGGGCTAGATCCTAGAATCCCAAAGTTGGTTGAAACGATGTTGTTTCTGCAGTTTTAGTCTCACCAGTCTGCTAAAATTACAGATCCCTAACAACAAGTTTGTCTTTATCTCCTGGCTTTTCCTTCAGAAATTTAGAATAAAATTCATTCTTGATTTCCTCATTTTTTTCCCTGATTTTCTTGAACTTTTTCTGAATATCAGAATCAGTTTCTTCTGTTGTTTTAGAGGAAGAGGGAGTTTCTGTATCTGCTTCAATCATTTCTTTTCCTTTTCCCTGTGTTTGTACCTGTTCATTCTGAATTTCGCTGAGTGTTTCATTAACAATCATTGTGGCCTCATCATTTGTTTGTTGATCATTATTATCATCTATATCTATGATTCCTTCTTTTTCTAGAGTAGTCATTTTGGCCTTTTTGCTGTAGAATGTTTTAAATTTATTTTTAATGATTGTCTCCGCAAAATATCCTTCTTATTTTCTCAGCCTTTTATTGGATACCTCTGTTGGTTGGTTAACTGTAACCACCTGTGTACTATCCATTTGATTTTCCTGTAGATTATCTGTTTTCATCTCCTGATCATCATCAATTAAAGTGTTTGCAACCCATTCCATCTGATTGGAATATTTTTCAATTAGTGGCTTTGATTCATGGAGGAATAGAGTCAATTTACATTCGACCCTGAGGTTGCTCAGAATACCTTGAGGGTCATAGTTCCGGTAAAATCTTTCTTGGATTTTGAATGCCGATAATTTGCTACTTACCTCTTTCAAAGCATCTCTGTTGTTAATTATGAAAGAGCCAATTTGTCTTTTTAATTTGAATTTGTTGAGCGGGCGAAATGGTATGAATTCACTATGTGTTTTCCCATTCTTTTACTTTAAACATAATTATTTTTACCTTAGAAGATGATTTATTATAAGAATTGTGGTAGGATTGTGAAGATTTATGTTTATTGTAAAATATGACTAAAAATTGCCTTTCATTGCTAAAAACAGGAATTAGGCGAGGTGAACAGCTATATCAGAGGTGAGGCTAAAGTAAATGCAATTGTTGTTCCTCCAGCGTTAGACCAAATCCTACCAAAGACAAGGAAATCTAAATGCATCGCTAAGAAAAGGCAGGGGACAGCTTGGCTTCGGTCAAAGGAAATCAACTGACAGCTAAAGAAAGAAGGGAAGAAAATCCCTTAGGATCCTTCGATCCTGAGGGATCGTTGTTCAAACCTCATCTCGTTCCTTGTCTTGTCCATCGGAGATTGTTATATAAGGCAACGCCTTTAGTGATTGAGGAGGAGATCCTTTGATTAAAAACAATCCTTTTGTAATATTAGGTTTTCTTGACTCTCATGTTTAGAGAGCGATCACTGTAATACTTTCATGTTCAATTAATACAAAAGGCGCGTTTCATTTTATCTTTCAAGCTCTGAAGTAACCCAGCAGTGTTTCACTAGTGCTAAGGGCTCGGCCTTGGTGGAATTTCTCTGTTGTTTGTATTTCTATCCTTTGATTACTGTCGTGTGATAATTGCGTAGATTCATTACGATTACAGAGTTATTTGATTATTGTTGAACTGAGTTATGGATTTCTGTGTGCGTTAATGAATTGCATTGCTATTATATTTTAGCAGGATCGTGATTACTTTATTATTCATCTTGCTATCTCTTATAAAGCTTTGTTGTTCTATACTTAATTCTGTTTGATGTTCCATTGGATTATGGTTCATTTTGATTGACTATTTCATAGTGTTGGTTGTCGACAGGGTTGGAGTTTAAGAAGACTTGTTACCTGATTGCGTTAAGTTCATATTTGTTGTTCCATTGTTTTTTTTTTGTTAAATTACTGTTTTTTTTTCATTTCTAATTCGTTAAGTTCAGATTTACAAAAAGATTGTTTACAGTTGCTGTGTAAAAATAGGAATTACGAATTGATGTTCCTTTCCAATTCTTGCTATTAGAAGAAGTCCTTCTTAGTTATTTTCTTCAGCAAGTAGTTCAAGTTCAATTTCGCTTTGATTACTTAAAGAACAGGACTGTCAGCTATAGAGAACACTGGTTACTGCTTCCAAGTTCCCAGATTGATTGCCTTGTCTCAGTGTGATTTCAGTTACATCAATTTCTAAGGGAATGATTTATTGCTACTGTATCCCTGATTGATGCTTTGCAGAGTGAGTAGTTAATATTTCAGAGTATTTGCATTCATGTTACTGTAATTGGATTTCTTTACAAGCATTCGTTTACTCTTGTATCTAGAATACTGTACTACATCTTTCATAACATTACTCTTAGCTAAATTACAGTCTCAAACAGAGTACACTCTTGAAATAAAAATTCACTCCCGGATTGATAATTAATGTAGGATAATTTGGTGTTAAAAATATGCCTTTTATGCCTCAACATTTTGGTGTCGTTGTCGAGGAGGGTGTATGCCATTTCGAAGGATTGAGGCACATTTGATTTTCTTCTGCTCGCGAAGAATTAGGTATTAAAGAGGGAAGGTAAGAACCTGCGCAATGGGTAAGGAACGTACTTTCTCACAAACCGCTTCACAGCAGAGTTAGGTAAACTTCTTTCTTTAGGTAGGAATGAAGGCTTTTTTTATTGAATGAATAAACCAGCTAAACAAAACAAAATTCCTCCTAAACCCGAAAAACCTAAGGGATTGGTGACCCTTGGACGAACAACTTTCATTGACAAAATCCTTAAAAATACTGAATCTTAGCCATCATTAGGACCTAGGAGAGTTATCTCTTGACAACCTACTAGTTCCCTTCAGGCCACAGAGTCACCATTTGAAGCCTTTGCTGAGATACATAGTCAAACAATGGGAATTGAGCAAGATTCCCAAGAAATTGAGAGTCCCTGCCTAATTTCTGCACAAGAAGGGAACTCTAGTAATCTTCGTGAAGGAGAATGGGAAACAAGAGAAGAAAAAGAACCAAAATCTCCTCTTGAAGTAGTCCAAATAGTGAGCAGTCCAGATAAGGGAAGTGTTGTCAAACTTATTCAAAACAAAGGACTTGAATCACCTCAAACAGTAGGCCAGCAAGGAATACTTATTGTTCTAGATCAGGGAAGTGCTGTCAAGGCCATTCCTACTCCTTCTAGTCAGCCTAGGAGTTCCCTTGAGATCCCAGAAGGATTTTGGCACATATTTGACCAAGTGGCCCAGAACCAGCAAACACCCCATCAAACCTCCACACTGCAATATCCTATAGTAGATACTGTAGTTAATGCACCTATGAAAGCCATTCCTCTTCAACATATTCCCACATTTCATGGTTTGACATCAGAAGATCCAGATGCATTTCTGTTCTAAATTGATGTGTTATGTAGGGGGTATGACTATACCACCGATCCCCAAAAATTAAAACTATTTCCTTCCACATTAAAAGGAGCAGCCTTACGATGGTTTATGGGGCTAGGTGGGGGTGTCATAACCGATTGGGATCAAATGAAAGCTTCATTTTTAAAGAAATGTCAATATTATTGCAGGTCTCAGGAACTAAAAGATGAAATATTTCAAATGACAGCAAAACCGAATGAAACCCTAGAAGAATATGTGGAACGGTTTCAATACAATCTTTAGAGATCTCCTTATGCATCCTTACCCTTACCTGATAATGTGCTGAAAACTACATTAATTAGGGGAATGAAGCATCAATGGGTTGAAACATTTAATATTATGGGAAAAGGTGATATATATCAGGAAAGCTATGCTAACATCATTGATTTGTGTATCAGGAGTTCGAGGGGCAATACAAGGTTAAAATCAGCAGGATGCGACATGATTACAAGGGATAATAAGACCTCCAATGAAGGTGTGACTCGTGCAGAGATTGGTAACCTACTGGAATATTTTAAGACAGATATTCTAGGGACTCTAACAACACAGTTTGACATTATGCAAGCCAAACAAAAGCAAGCAGAAGCCGAAAAAAATTTGGCAGTATTCTGTCCTAGATGCAGGAAGAAACACGGCCACAAAGAGTGCGCATTGGATGTAATAAATTTTTGTACCATTTGCATGAAAGATCACCCCACAAAAGGATGTCCCTTGCGTCCTGGCCTAAAATTAGTCTTTAAGGAGGCAAAATAAGAATCAGAAGTGGTATGTCTACTCAATCAGTGCCGACAATGGTAGCCACGACAATCAGGTATGCCAACTAATCCATTTTCTTCTTTTCAACCTCCTCAATACAATGCTCAGCAATATAATGGAATGTGGAAAATTCAACCACCTTTCCCCAATTGGTCACAACAACCATTCCCTACATCATCATGGCCAAATCAAACAAATCAAAATAAGTGGCCAAATTTTCCTTTCTACGCACCGTTTTGGAAAAACAATGCTTATCCAACCCAATGGTCCTCCTCTACTTTGCAGAGTCAGGCCTGGCAGTCAAACTAGCAAAGACCTAAAAATCAGCCAGCTAGAACAATTCCCCTCTCTCAACCTACACTACCAGCTCCCTATACAAACCCCCAGAACAACTTAAGACCACAACTCCCAGCCCAACCGAACCCAAACCCAAACAATAGGCCAGTTCAGTCTGTCCAAATAATGGAACCACCAAAATTAGAAACTGAACTGAGGGAGTGTAATGACCTTCAATTTAGGTCTGGGCGTATAGTAGAAATAGAGAGAGATAAAAATGTTCATATTGAAGATCTGTTACTTGTAAAACAAACATTACAAAAAGAGAAGGTGGTTCAACAACAAAACCAACAACAAGCAACAACCTCTTCTCCACCATTCCCAGAATGATTAATCATACCTCACCCATTAGAACATCCTGATTTTGATCTTCTAGGAGAATTAAAAAAAAATTGTATAAAAATCCCTCTCCTCCAAGCTATCCAAGACATCCCTATTTATGAAAAAACCATTAAGGAACTGTGTATAAAGAAGCCAAAGAGGAGAACAACCACCAACCCAACTGTCCAAATAGTCGGCACTCTATCTGACTTATTATCAGGAATGGAAACACCTGTAAAATATCAAGACCCAGGAAATCATATAGTGACAGTGCAAATCAATGGGAAATTGTTCCCAAATGCCTTAGTTGATTTAGGAGCTGCAATCAATATCTTAAAAACTACCACCTATCAACAACTTGGCATTAAATCACTAGAACAAACAACAACCTTATTAGAGTTGGCTAACCGATCGGTAGTCAAACTAGAAGGTACACTACAAGATGTAATGGTATTCGTAGATTCCTGGGAATACCCTGCTGACTTCCTGGTTATCAACCCAAAGAGCCGGCTAGATGGACACCCATTAATCCTAGGTAGACCTTGGTTAGCAACTGTCGATGCTTATATTGGCTGCCGACAAGGCAACATGACAATAACAAGGGGAAACTATGTCAAGAATTTAGCTTTATATCCCCCAGCCCAACCAAGCCTATCAATAATCAAAACAAGAAAGAAACCTGTATCATATCTTATGGAAAATATGAGATCACCTCTAACTGTAGAAGATGCCCTCGATTTTAAAGACCAAATTAAGGATGATATCATTAATAGATTTATTAATAAACCACAAATCAGATCCCATTTACAATGTCACATGATCAAGGTAGCATTTGATAATAAAGAAGAAGAAGATCCTCCGAAAGACATCCGTAATCAAGTAATACCCACTACTTCTGTGTACAATAGTAAGATTGTAGAAATTGAGTTGGGAAAAACTCTAAACATTAACAAAATTCTGACTGCTGAACAAGAAGGGAAGTTGGTCCAATTACTATGGAAATACAAAGAAGCCTTTACATGGGATTATCCAGACATGAAGGGAATTGATCCCAAAATATGCACACACCACATCTATACAGAAAAGGATGTGAGACCCATTCGCCAACCCCAAAGAATATTAAACCCTATCCTTAAAGATATTGTGAAAGCTGAATTACAAAAACTACTGGATGTCAATTTCATTTACCCAATATCTGATAGCAAGTGGGTCTCTCCATTAGTAGTGGTACCAAAGAAGAACGAGAAGTGGAGAATATGTGTAGATTACCGAGAACTCAACAAGGAAACCCAGAAAGACCACTTTCCCCTTCCTTTAATTAACCAGGTATTAGACACATTGGCAGGAAAGAATTTCTTTTTCTTTTCTCGATGGCTTCAGTGGGTACAATCAAATCCAGATTTCCCCTGAATACCAAGACAAAACTACTTTTAGTTGTCCTTTTTCCTACCGAGTCTTACCCTTTGGCCTATGAAATGCCCCTGCTACATTCCAAAGGGCCATTCTCAGCATATTTTCAAATTTAATAAATGAAGGGCTCGAAGTATATATGGATGACTTCACACCTTACGGAAATGATTTTGAGCCAGCATTAGAAAATTTAGAAAAGGTGTTGCAAAGATGTATTGACACTAGGCTTTGTTTAAGCCATGAAAATTGTCATATGATGATGACCGAAAAGTGTCTTAGGACATTATATTTTAGCAGCTGGAATTCAGGTGGATCCAGCCAAGATTCAGATAATTTTATTAATACCCACACCCACCAGAGAAACAGAGGTACATAGCTTTCTTGGGTTTTCTGGTTATTATAGGAGATTTATAGAACATTATTCTCGAATAGCTGCACCTTTATATGCACTAACAGGAAATGTTGATTTTGTTTGGACAGATAAATGTGTCAATGCCTTCAATGATCTGAAAAAGCTTGTATCAACAGCCCCAGTGCTGAGGGGCCCAAATTGGAATTTTCCATTCCAAATTTCATCTGATGCCTCAGACACAGCGATTGGAGTGCTTTGGAAGGAGGAAGATAAAAAACAATATGCAATCTATTATATCAGCAAAAATCTATCTCCTACTAAACTAAATTATACTGTGACTGAGAAGGAATTTTTAGCTGTAGTACATGTTGTAAATAAGTTTAGACATTGTATAACTGGGTATCATGTAGTTCTATATACTGATCACTCTGCCATTAAATTTTTAGCAAATAAACCTGTTACAAATGGAAGAGTGACAAGATGGTTGATTTCATTGCAGGAATTTGACATCACAATTAAAGATCGACCTGGAAAAGAGAACCTTGTAGCCAATTTTCTGTCATGAATGCCAAAGCCAACAGATACAGAAGCAGTCGAAGACCACTTCCCAGATGAACATTTGTTCGTTGTTACTGTTAGAACCCCATGGTATGCTGATATAGAAAATTATTTGGCAATAGGTAAATTACCTAAACATTTAACCCTTAATGAACGAAAGCAGATAATACAACATAGTACCCAATTCTCTTGGATTGGGGGCTACCTGTTTCATACAGGGTAAGATATGCAAATTAGGAGATGCGTCTGGGAGGACGAGGTATTTGATATTTTGAAAGCATGCCATGATGGGCCGTGTGGCAGAAATTTTGCAGATCGTAGAACCACCCATAAGGTTTTACGGACAGGCTATTATTGGCCTACCATTTTTAAAGATGCCAAAAAATTTGTGCAGGCCTGTGATAGCTGCCAAGGGGCAGGTTGCCCTGGACAGTCCAATGAAATTCCTTTGAACCCACAACTAGTAATTGAACCATTTGAACGTTGGGCACTTGATTTTGTTGGCCCTATTAGCCCCCCATCAAACCAAATAACATACATCCTGGTTGCAACTGAGTATGTCACTAAATGGGTTGAAGCAGAGGCACTTTCAAAAGCTACAGAGGACTTTGTAATACAATTTATTTTCCAAATATTTGTACGATATGGCCTCCCAAAGGACATAATTACATATGGATGACCACAGTTTTTAGGTAATAAACTCACTGAAACATTACAGAATTACCACATTCAGCACAAGATTACAACCCCATACCACCCACAGGCAAATGGCCAAGAAGAGAGCACGAATAAAGTGATTGAGTCTATATTGACAAAAATTGTTGGCTCACATAGACGTGACTGGGCCTATAGATTGCCAGAAGCCTTGTGGGCATACCGAACAACATGGAGAGCCACTACAGGATATTCACCATATCAATTGGTATTTGGAAAAGAGCCCGTATTTCCAATAGAGTTTGAAATTCAGACACTAAGAACAGCCCAAAAGGTGGGTCTAGATTTAAACAAAGCCCAGGCCAAAAGACTACAGCAAATTAATGAGTTAGATGAAATTAGGCTCTCTTCTCTTCAGCACACTGCGTTAATTCAACAACAGAGAGAAAAATGGCACAACGCCCTTATCAAAGAAAAAATCTTCCACGAAGGAGACTGGGCACTCATATATGATTCCAGGTTTCAGGATTTTCCAGGGAAACTCCAGACATGATGGCTCAGACCTTACGAGATACAAAAAGTGCATGATAATGGAACCATTACATTAACCACCATTGATGGATCTAGACATTCCTTCAAAGTAAATAGTCATCGAGTATGATTGTATCATAAACCGCTTACTCAAGAATCCTTCTACCAACAATTACGGGAAGATTCTACCATGCAAATTCTCGCTGAAGAGGATAACTCCTCTTTGGAACCCATTCATTAAATCATTTCTTTCCTTTGGAATTTGTACATAAATATTGTTCATTTACTTTGTTTGTTCGTTATATGGAATTCTGTTTTTTTTTTTTCAAACTCTGTTTATTTCGTTTATTTTGAGTTTTTGTTTTTCCTTTCTAAAGGAACAGCATTTTTGTTGTTCCTTTCAGAAGGAACAGCAGCTTTGCTGAGAGTGTTTCTGTTGTTCCTTTTGAAAGGAACAATAGTTGTGCTGCTTATTTTCATTGTTTCACATATTGTTTTGTTGTTCCTTTCGAAAGGAACAACAGTTTCGCAGATTCTTTTTGTTGTTCCTTTTGAAAGGAACATCACTTTTTGCAGATTGTTTTCTTGTTTTTCCTTTCCAAAGGAACATCATTTCCGTAGATTGTTTCTGTTGTTCCTTTCAAAAGGAACAACACTTTTTGAGTGGATTATTTTTTGTTTTAGACCAGCACTTTGAGAATTTCTGATGACTCTTCTAAAGGCAAACATACTATTTATACAAAATCATACAAATTAAAGCTTACTGGAATCAGCAAATCAAAATAATTTTTTTGGTAATGATAAGAAAAAGGAAAAAGGACATAATCAATAACATGAATTTGTTGTCTTACTATCACTAGAATTAATTTGATCGATTATCCTTATCATGTTGGTTCTTCCCCAAATATTTATAACTTTCTTTGATTTTTACTTATGGAGTAGGAATAAGGGCATATTATTTTCTATTGAGATGTTAGACTTCTTCCACCATCCCTACTCTTAAGGAGTGTTGAGCCATCCGTTATATATAAGTAGGAAAGTGCTATATGAAAAAGAAGAAAAAAATATATTTTTCTAATAACTTTATGATATGGCATATGGAGGATAGGGGGTCTCATCAAGAGCCAGCCTACCATGATCATAAGAAAGCAAGTGAAGTGGCATTCCCATTATGGCCACCACACCAGGGATATGGTCTAATGGACAATTGAAAAAAAAAAAAAAAAACTAAGAAGTCCTTGGAACAGGAGGTCTCATCACGAGCCGGCCTGCCCACTTTTCACTTCTTCCCGGTGAATGGCATTGTGATTCATCTGGTCCCCAAGCCAACACAATGGCCTCCGTTATGACATTTAACAGCACTTCCTAGGCATAAATAAAGGACAATGGTTCCAAGGGTGAGAAAGCAACTTTTTCAAGGTTATGGACAATTGTGGGAAACAGAGCTCTACTGATGGTATTGGAGTCACATTTGTACACATCAATAGTAATATTAAACCATTTTTCCTATATCTCTATCTAAATATCAAATTAAAGTATGAATCGTAAACCCTTGATTTCGAACCTATTATACATGAAAATCATTATAAATCGATCACATTAGTTTGAGTGGGTAATAAATGCATTTATACGTGTGTTCATCTTAGTTGTCCCTTCTCCTTATATTTAAATCATTACAAACGTTTCTATATCTATTTATGATTTAATCACACGCATCGATTTCAGTAAATGCAATAATTTGATTGATTGTATCATAAGTATGCCTGTTTTTTCTTGCTATACAACTATTGTGCAGTACTTTCCTCTCTTATTTGACGGTCGAGGATGACCTATCATCCTCTAGGGGGGGCGCGGATGCCTCTTAATCACTGCATGCAGATCAAATCCCTATATTTTTTTACCTGTATGCGAATCAAATCCCTACATTCTAGGTAATAACAAAAATTTAACGATATTATTCCAATTCACCGTGCTGCGCTATTCCATTACATCACTGTGTGTTTGGAAAGAAGTAACAGTGTGCACAGAATATGGGAGGATGAGAAATTTGTAGTGAGCCGCAAGTGTTAGTTGTTTCTGATGCTGCACGAGATATTCTGGAAAAATTGGGATGGATTACATATTTCACAAGGCTGCAACAACCCCATGAAACAGTGGCCATCGAGTTTTTACAGAATTTGCGGGAAGGATACTCCATGGTTAGAGGAAGACATATAGTCATAACAAATGAAATAATTGCAGAGGTGTCTGGTCTACCAGTGCAAGGAACCATATGGACTCAGAAGAAGGTCAGGCTTCAAGAAGCCATGAATATTTTCTAGGATGACAGACAAACATTGGTCGTCAAAGGCAAAGGAGTTCATTCGGCATCATTGGGAGAACCATGGATGGAATTGGCAAAGATAGTGTAGGCCTATATAACATGCAATGGAGGGAAAGACGTGGTAAGACCTCACCACCTTAAGTTATTGGCAGTATTAAAGAAAAAATGTACTGTAAATTTTCCTGTATTTTTGAACTCCTTACTGCATGATGTTGCCCGTAGTATAAGAAAAGCTTGGCACGCAGACATGGTGGTAAGCCACCATTGCCTAATCAGATTAATAGTGAGTCGTAGTCTCACCCAACAACAGAATAGTTGGGAAGAGTTGATATTTTAGATTGATGGAGGATTAGCCTCACCTGCCCCAAAACGAAAGAGAATGGCTAGCTTGGCAGTTGAGCCATCAAATTGTAGACATTCCTCCCATTCAAAAAGAAGTAGGGGAATGATAGAGGGCCTTCCGGGTAGCAGTAGCCAGCCCTTGGAATTGCCTAGCTTAGAGGATGAATAGCCTCCACAATTGGAACGAGGGAGTCCTCATACTGATGAGGGTGAGGAAGAAATGAGCCACCACACCAGTGGTGAGAAACAATCCAGTGCAGAAGAAGGAAATAATGAAGAAGAGGAAATTGAGGGAGAAGAAGGAAGCCCTCATACTAGTGTATAGGGAGAAATTCGCTACTCTGATGAGGAAGAAGGTAGTTACTATACCTACGAGGAGGACAAATAAAATCACGGCAGTGAAAGAGAAGGAACAGAGCCTCCCGAAAACACTACTGCAAGTTCACCAGGAAACCCTTTGCAAGAAGACCAATTGGCCCAAATTTTGGCCAATATGAGTGATTATGTGCAGCCTCACAACCCTCTGGACCTTAATATTGATATCAACCAATTGTAGGAGCACTTTGTTGTCAATAAAGAAATGGCTGAGGAAATTTCGGATGAAACAGAAGAATCAAACCTTAAAAAATTGATAGAATCAACTGGGGTTGCATCCCTTGAGAAGTATGAACAAGAAAAGGAGAACACTAAAGTAGTATCCCAATCTGAAAATTATCAGGGGATTGTAGAATCAATTGAGGGTATAACTCCTATAGAATTCAGCCAGGGGCATATGAACATTGAGGAATAACCCCAAGAAGAAAGCAGAGAAGCGATCCCTATTGAAGGCATGGCTGATGAGTACCAAAACCCCATTGAGCTAGTAGGTCCAGAAAAAGGAAGAATCGTTCCATCAAGAAAAAGGAAGAAAGTAACTGAGCTTGAAAAAATTCTGAGGGAACGAATGAAGCTTCAGAGATTAGTGGAACAACTCAGGAATACCATAAGGGTTCTTAAAATGAAACAAATGCCCAAACGAACCCCAAAGAGAAGAAGCATAGTCACCAAGCGAGCCCCGAAAAAGAGGAAAGTGGCCACTAAAATAAAGCCCCAAGTTGCAGAAACTATGGCTGAGCCTAATCATGAGGATATGGAACAGCAGGCAGCTATTCCAGATGGAGCAACTTCAAGTGAAAATGTACAAGCTAGTAGTCAGGATACTTTTAGTGACCCTACATTAGCCAGACTCCAAGAGGAGTTGGCACAGGCTCGACTGGAAAGGGAAAAACTGGAAGAAGACACTGTCCCTAGAAGGAAATATCAGGAATTGCAGCAGCAGATGAAGATAATCCATGAAGAAGAGACTGAAGCCTATGAGAAGTGTTAAAAGGCAGAGGAGAAGGCTAAAAAGGTAATGAATCAATTAAAATTAGCCCAGAATCGAATGGACACTCTCTGCTCATTATACACAGATATTTTAGCTTGCAGATGCCCTGCCAAGAATTATGCTTTATTTTTATTAGAAAGATATTTACAGTTAAATATTAAGGCGGTTAGGGCAAGAAAATCTATAGAGTTAAAAACTATAGATGATTTGGTAACATGCTGCAAACTCTATGGGGTAAAGGTATAGCATCTCCTGTGTGAGTTCTATTTGCATAATCTCATATTGGAAAATGATAGTGAGACAAATCCTAGCCCTTTTGTGGGAGACATCGAATACCAGGCATTTATTTCCTTTGTTGTTAATCAGTTAAAATGGCTTAAAGTCTATAATGTTTTTCAAAGGCAGAAAAATAAGTTAGATTTGTGGGCTAGGAGTGAACCTAAGCACTCATTACAATTATGGGCCAGGCAAAAGAATTTGATGACAAGAGAAGGTGTTATCCAAGAATTGGGGCTTGTCCATAAAGAAATTGTCCTGAATGGGATATATTATTTCCTATTGTTACACAGTAATTTGTCACCGTCCCTACAATTCCCTGTCCCACACATTGGAGGGCATATTCCATGACCTGTGAGCAGTGACAAGACCTGAAACCACTTTCATGGCATCCCCCTTGACAAGGACAATTATTCCCCTGAAGACAATTTCCTGTGAAAAGCCCTAAAAATAGCCTTTTTAGCCTTGGTGCGACTAGATAGTTCAGCCCTCGCGCCAATGGGGGAAATCCACTAAAGAGGGCACCCCAACTGGCGCTCTGTCTGAGTGCATCACCCGTGCCAAGCTTAATAAGGAGTGTTTTTTAAAAATAAATGGCAGAAATTTGATTCCAACCAAATTCTGGTCTCTAAATTGAGTTGGGAGGTTTGGCTCCAGATCTCCATGTAGGGGAAGTGGTTTTCCACCTATCATGGAAGCTTCCTTGAAGATAGGGCCAATCCCACCATCGTAGGGATCCCAACTCCCCTTCCACCATCTATATAAGCTTGTCATTTTCCCTTTGCAAGCTAGCCTGAATAGAGCTGAATCAATTGTAAGGAGATTATCGTTAGACAGCCGAAGAGAGAGAGACTTGTCCTTTTCCTGACGAGCTTTACCGAGACGTACTCCTCTGTCGAACTGCCGAAGGAAGATCCAGTGTCAGAGCTCAGGTTGTATCTTTCTTTGTTCTGATTAATAATAAACGACTTCAATTATGGTTCCACTCAGATGTTCATGTTTCATGTTATGAGTTGTATCTTCTCTAACTGATACATAATTGAATGCATTAGGTTTTACGCTTGTTTTTTTGTTGTTCTTCTTGTACGTGCAGGTGTTTGATCACATCGAGCGGGAGAATAGTGATCTGCCAAAGCGAGGGACGAAAGCGCCATCTCCTCCACAAACAAAAACAATGTAGGACTTAAGGTAGGCCTCCTGTCGCATCTTGGTCTTCTTGCAATTAGGAACTTGCGTCTTAGCGTGACACGGTTGTTGCTAGACCCGATTTGGGCTAGTAGGGATCGCCTCTGTCCACAGAGATTTGTTGGAGAGGTAAATCCCCTCTGTGGACAGAGGTGATCCCTACTAGCCCAGATCGGGTCTATCAACAACCGTGTCACGCTAAGATGCAAGTTCCTAATTGCAAGAAGACCAAGATGCAACAGGAGGCCTACCTTAAGTCCTACACTATTGTCGTTTGTGGAGGAGATGGTGCTTCCGTCCCTTGCTTGGGCAGATCACAATTATCTCGCTCGATGCGATCAAACACCTGCACGTACAAGAAGAACAACAAACAAACAAGCATAAAACCTAATACATGCAATTATGTATCAGTCAGATAAGATACAACTCATAACACGAAACATGAACATCTGAGTGGAACCATAATCGAAGTCGTTTATTATTAATCAGAGCAAAGAAAGATATAACCTGAGCTCTGACGTTGGATCTTCCTTCGGCGGGTCGACAGAGGAGTATGTCTCAGTAAAGCTTGTCGAGAAAAGGACAAGTCTCTCTCTTTTTGGTTGTCTGACGATAATCTCCTTACAATTGATTCATCTCTATTTAGGCTAGCTTGAAAAGGGAAAATGACAAGCTTATATAGATGGTGGAAGGGGAGTTGGGATCCCTACAATGGTGGGATTGGCCCTATCCTCAAGGAAGCTTCCATGATAGGTGGAAAACCACTTCCCCTACATGGAGATCCGAAGCCAAACCTCCCAACTCAATTTAGAGACCAGTTCAGGAGTTGGTTGGAATCAAATTTTCACCATTTATTTTTTAAAAACACTCCTTATTAAGCTTGGCATGGGTGATACACTGGGACAGAGTGCCAGTTGGTGCACCCTCTTTGGTGGATTTCCCCCATTGGCACGAGGGCTAAACTAGTTAGTCGCGCCAATGCTAAAAAGGTTATTTTTAGGGCTTTTCACAGGAAATTGTATTAAGGGGAATAATTGTCCTTGTCAAGGGGGATGCCATGAAAGTGGTTTTAGGTCTTTTCACTGCTCATAGGTCACGGAATAAGCCCTCTAATGTGCGGGACAGGGAATTGCAAGGATGGTGACAAATCATTGTGTAATAGATGCCCCCTAAAGCATGAGGCCCAAAAGAGAGAGAGGGGTGAAATGATTTACGAGAACGTGTCCAACTGAAAACACCGCCGTCGGAAAACCTGCGTAGACAAGTACAACTGATATCTCAAATACATGATATATATGTGGTATGGGCGCAGCCATCCATAACAGAGTATACAATAATCAAGATCCAAGGCATGGACACAGCCATCCAGTAAGGATCGATAAATAGACTCAGGTATGGTCGCAGCCATCCAGTTAATGAGTCATGTAACTAATCATAATAATCCACAAAATCACAGCCTAGATTCCAACAGACGAAATCCAGGGTCTTGCGTTCCATCTCGACCCGAACAGAGTACAAGTTCAAGCATGTGAATATGTAAGCTGAAGTTGAACATGCAAGAACATCACCTAATTACTATCCAATGATGAAAGCTGTTAACAAACGTGAGAGGAAAGACCAATGATTACAATGGCCCTCAAGGTACTATAGGTACAATCCACGGAATGTGAACAGTGAGCTGGCATCAAACACCCACATAATCATCTGATCGAAGGCCAATGATGAAAGCCTTGCGTCAAATGCGAAGAACCTGCCATTGAGGCATGTAGGCTCCAAGGTACCGGAACGGAGTCTATAGATCAACCTCCTGGATAATGAGCTAAAGTCGACAGGAAGTGACCTTGATTGAAGGTAAGCCATATTGTTTCCCACATAATCGACGTGAGACAAAGGAACATAATGTTGTGAATCAGGATCAGATGAGAATCAGAGGAAGGTTGAAACTTGCAGAGGTCAACTTCTCTTGAACATATCAACGGCACGACAATGGATTTGGCAGTATTTGACATCAAAAGATCAGAGGTCATGATGATGAGGCAAGGAGTAGATGAGAGGTCAAAAGGGATTAACCAAACCCACGGAGGCAAATAGATAATGAGATGAGATGTCCCCAACCCGACACGAATGCAGACAAGTGCCATGTTCAAGAGCAACATACTGCTGACACAACGATGATATTGGTTCCATTTTTCCCCACCATTTCTGGCGAGTACCCCAATTATTTTTGAAGACAAGCTTGAAGGGGATAGAATATGCTTGTAATATAAGTTCATCCTTTGGACAAATCCATCCTAGTACATTTAACGAGCCCTAGGAAGAAGAAACTCGAATATCATCATTACGACTAGATCCGATGTCATGAGGGTTTAACAAGTATGAGCGTCTTTTCATATTTAGAGAGTTTGAAAAGACAACAGAAAAGTAAACTCCGATGGTCCCTTTTCATAAATAGTTCCTCAGATCCTAAAAGGTAGAAAAGTATGTCTGAGAAAACCTCCTAGTCGCGATAGGCTAGGGTATTCCTTTTTCATAAATAATCCATCCCAGCCTGAAAAAGGGGTAAACGTATACTGGGTAGATGTCGATTCGCAGCCACTTTAACGAGATCGAGACGACAAGGGGCTCAAAAATCTTTTCATGTCTAGAGAATCAGAAAAGAGCTGAAAGATGACTCTAAAGTGACTTTTTCGTGTTTTTACCGAGTCCGAAAAAGTATAAAATACAACTCGTATCACAGTCCAAGTCGCGTAAAAACCTGTCGCTGCACATAAAAGCGAGTGTAAAATCCATTTTTTGACAAAATATACTAAAATATTGAGAAAAATGACTTTCAAAACCTAATTTTGATTTCAAAAGTTATAAATATGCCACAAATGGTAAAAACATATTTACTTTTACTTTTTACCTCATTTGCAGAGTAATAGTGAGTTTTTGGTGTGCGAACTTGCAGCGGTGATAACGACCAATCCATCACATCATCCGGGTTCTTGTCCATTCTAGGTAAGAGGCGCTCCCTTAAGCTCTGTTTTGATCCTATTTTTGTAGATTTCGATTGTGTATTTGATCTCTGGGAGAACCCTTTGAAAATTTAAGACTCGGCCAATTAGCATGGGCATCGGGCACGGACCCGCGCCAATCGGCTCTTGCTTACAAAGGGGTTGCGCCAATTGGCGCTACTGTTAGAAAAACTGTCACGCCAATGGTGCAACGCAATTTTCTGCCTTAATTTTCCAAAATGTGAGCCACTCAATTGATTTTTTAAGTGTAACAGAGATCTAATAGGCATTTTTGACCATGTTGGTGTAGATATCCAAGCACAATGGTGATTGAATGGAAGGAGAGGGAACATGGAGAAGAGGACGAAATGGCCATGCAAAACGAAGCTTGCATGAACACACTCCGGGACTGTGGTCTCAAGAAAATTTTTCCTCACGCCATGCTTACGAGCTCAACCTGAGCTATTACAGTACTTGATTAGCATATGGGATGAGAATGAAGAAGTGTTCAAACTTCGAGACCAAGTACTAGCACTCGAAGTCTCTGATGTTTATTTCATAATCGGACTGTCACACAGAGGCCCAGTGCCAATCATGATAAGCAGTAGACCTTCTAGGGAGAAAATGGATATGGTAATGGAAAGAGTGTGCCCAGGGGCACAAATAGGATCAGGCAGTGGGAAAGTAGACATCCACACTGTCCGCGATCTAGCACTCTGGGTGGTGCTTCACACCATTACGCGGGCTACAGGATCGTAGGCCCCGCACGAGGCAACCAAGGCACAGCTCCTACTAGCTTCCAAATGCATGAATCCTACACTTTTTTATTGGGCCACTGCCATGACAACAAACATCAAACGATAGCTGACAAAGTGAAAGAAGGCCAAGCTGAAATAGTTTGGGTATGGTTCCATTCTGGTGTCGTTCATTCTGGAACTATTACCAATTTTCCAGGGACAAGGGGTGATAGTTGTCGAGCCGAAATTGAGGGAGCCGAGAATGGCTCGATGGGAAATCACTTATGCCCAGGTCAAGAGGGGGCCAGCAGATGTCCTGGAGGCCTGAGTTCTTTTTATGGTTACGACGTCAGCTGATTGTGGTTGAGGATTGGCCCTACGCAGGAACCAACTTCACGGGAGACCCGGATCTCCCACTCCCAGAGGGGGAGGACTGGGACGAGGAGCTGGGTATGACTCTTTTTTATTATTTATGTATTTATGATTTTTTTTTTTGATACATGCCTATTCTAACAATAGTTCTATGTGTATGCAGACGTTGGCACAGATATGCCTGTGGGCATGTCACCCATTGCACGGAGGACCCCTCTCGCATATGACCCTCAAGCTGAGGGCGGAGAAGGGAGTGAGCTGATCCAAAACCTGGAGGCATCACCCAGGGAATCCCGGACTATGCACGGCTGGAAGATGTCCCGTTAGCTTACTAGCAACACACTGTAGGGGTGCCTAGTCGCCTCCATCGACTGCTGAGGCGATTGGTGCGTGTAGTGGAATGTTACCACGAGCACCACGCTGATTAGTTTTCTAGGGATTTCATATGCATATTTTTGAGAGACATTTTGTCTCCGACTATTATTAGATAGACATGTATATTTTTTGATTTTATGTGATGTACACAAACTGCAAACTATTCGACATATACATATATATATCTATTTCTCGATGGATCTTTTTACATGTGATGATTTTTTTATAAGCTATGAAAATTTCTAATACAATGTTATCTAATGCATTAGTTATATAATTTGCATAACAAACGACCCAATGGAAAGGTTCACAAAATGCACTACCACACATTTTATTTTTATGCAAGCTTAAAAGCACACATGCACACACATATGCAAACTATTCTTGAAAATGAGGGAAACGGGCATGCCCTCCAGCATGGTGTCTCAATTCGAGGTACATGCCCCCCAAGCTTCAGTCCATAGGAAATGGAGTGAAGGTTCAAAACACAAAATCTAACAAAACTCGAATTGAACGGGCTCGTGTTTCATTATTTTAATGAGGTTGACACACTGAAAAGAACTATCCTCGTGGCAGCTTGTTTCATTGTTTTAGGAGCTTGACACAAGAAGAGGAACTATGCTCCAGTGAGCTCAATGGAGGAGGCTAAGGAGGGGGATAACCAAATACATCACGCTCTAGACAATCAGACATTTCCCCCCAGGTCGGGCATGAACGAAGAACGATGATGTCCATCACTCCATGGTAGATCTTCAAGAGACATGGTTTCAAAAATAGCTTCATCGGAAGGGAAAACTTCTCTTAAAGGGTCAGGTGAATCTGCATCACTGATCCAAGGGGATTGAGAATATATATCCAGAGCCATGCTCGAAGGAGCATGTTCAGGAGGAGGATCAGATGCAGCGAAAATTTCGCAATAATTAATCTCAACTGGAGTTAACGGCATTGATTCTCCAAACGAGGTCACCTGTTCAAGCGAAGGGATGATCCAAGGGTCGTCGGACCTAGATACCATATTAACTTGAATGTGCGGTGGTGGCGCAGGAAAAATACCCATGAGGACAAGGTCTTTGAAGAGACCGGTTCCTCCACTGTCAGGGGGATTGGGAATCTGATCCACGTAAGGAACATTGTTCTTAGAGGATGAGGTGAAGAAAGACAACTAATCCACAGTAACAATTTTGCCCTCATGAGGGAACTTCAGAAGTCGAAAGAGGGTGGATGGGATGCATAGCATGGCGTGATTCCAACTGCAGCCAAGAAGGAGATTGTAGTTGAGCTTGGCGTCAACCACTTCTACTTCTACATTGACTATCTTCCCCTGTAACGTGATCGAAAAACTCTCGATAACACCCAGGGGTTTAGATTCTCGACCATCAAATGCCTCTAAGGCATTGGGAGACGATGTAAGAGTTGGAGAGCTGACGGCCTTCCAGCAGGTGGATGACATAACACAGGTGGAAGCACCTTCGTCCACAATGGCTCTATGGATGTTAAGGCCATTGATCCAAACTTGGATAACAAAAGCGATTTGATGTGGAAGTCAGGGGACAAAATTTTCTAGGTCGAAGGTGAGAAGATTAGAATCGATGGGATCGATTCCACCGATTGCAGACAATAGAGCTTTCCATTGCGACAGGAAACTTTGAAGCACTTCCAATGTAGACATGGCAGAAGGTGCCTGTGCCAAATCATCAACAATACTGTAGTGCTGAGCGGCATGGGCGTTTGGATTGTAGGAAGATCTTCGCAGAACACCTTTAGAAGGTGGCCTCACAACAGGTTCAGTGCTGGGCTTCTCAATTTCCAAAGGACCGGAGACAGGTGGGGGAGGTTGGCCATCCACAACTTCCTTTCTAGCTGCCTAACACGATCCAGCATAATACTTCGAATGCATAGCAATTCAGACAGGTGCAACACCAGTCATCATAAATACTTGGGACCCAAATGGTGTAGATGGTGATGGCTGCTCAATCATCTGGGTCTGCTGAGATGAGAACGGTTCTTTAATAATTGCCGGAGTCCCTTTGGAGCCTTTCAGAAGTTGAGTAATTTCAGATCGTCGGGGACAATCTTTATTATAATGGTCTCCTTCACAGATAAGGCAGGGGTACTTCGGTTTAGAAGACTCTAGTTTTGGGGTGTCGGGTTTGGATTTTCCTTTGCCCTTCTTCTTTCCTTTGGAGGCCTTTTCCATAGGATTAGCCTGAACGACATTGACCTCCACAGTTTTACTAGAATCTGGAGGGGCGGAAAGAGCAGAATTATTGGAAGAATTGAACTTTTGCTTCCCATTTGAGGATATCCGAGAATTTTGAGAAACATAACCAATGACACCATCCACCATTGGGGTAGGTGGTGCCTTAGAGGTTCCTGGGTGCAGAGCATCAGTCAAAATATCATAGAGCATGTCGGACTAAGAGTACACCAGATCAAGGTACTGGGCAATATCTTGAGCGATTTTGTTAACGAAGGAGGTGGTGAACCAATGAGTTAGTAGCTAATCAAGTATATAAAACTTGATCAACCTACGGCGACGTCACCACTCATGAATATGATCAGATATATGGGTGGCTTTATCCTGCTTCAAAGAAGTTAGGAGATGCATCCCGGCTTCGTAACGAACTGGTAACTGGAAGTGCGTCAGGAAAGCCATGGCTAACATATTGAAATCTTGAAAGATGCCGCGAGGTAATTCAATATACCACTTAGCGGCGGCACCGGTAAGAGTGTGCTGGAAGAGACGTAGATGAATTGAATCATCCACCCAAGAGTTGGATGAACACCATAGGTGATAGGTCATTACATAAGCTTGGGGGTCTTCTCCATCTTTACCCTCAAACTTAGGACAGTCGCCGGGTACCTTGGTCGGAACTGGACGCCAATAAGTGTTACACCATTTTTTGGTCATCTAACCTATCATCATTAGATGGACCCAAGTACACCATGTAAGACCAATTTTACCCTAAGTAAAATTGCTTTCACTATGTAAAATAACTTAATAAACCACATTTATTAGGTTGTTTATGGTCTAAACAGGAAACCCTAAAAGGAAATATTAAACAAACCTATTTTGTTTGATTTTCCTCATGGAATAATTAATTAAACCATAATTTAATTATTATTCCTAGTCATGTTTAACCCAAAACAAAGAAATTAATTAGATGAACCTTTATTTATCTTATTATTTTCTAGGAATAATTATTTAAATCTTATTTAGATAATATTCCTTGTTAAATATGACCAAATCATCCACAAATAATTAAATAAATCATTATTTATTTGATTATCTTTCAACCACTTCCATAAAATGATAAATAAATCATTTATTTATTTATTATTGACAAATAAAGGGATTTGACCCAAGTCAAATAAATTTTCCCTCCAACAAATATAATAAAATATTTCATAAAAAGTGGATCTAGATTTGGTTAACATTATTTTAATCATGCACCAAGATCTAGAATGACCCAATATTTTGTTATAAATAGGAGGGTTTTTCCTACCATTATTCACCTTTTGTTGCCTATTAGATCACTCTGGATCTATACACTTGGTCACATTCTACATCATTTTCTATGTGAGCTCCCTTTGAGTTCTATCTTTGTCTGGGTTTTCTACACCAACAAGAGAGAGAGATTCTAGATCTGAAGTGTTGAGGACTTCCAAGAACCCATCCCATTGAGGAGAATTGGATACACCTTCTTGTTTTCCTCCCAGGTGCCCTTAATACAAAAATTCTTTCAAAAAACATTGTTTTTGTCTTGTCTATTGGATGTATGGAGCAAACTCTTGATTTTACTGCTTAATGTCTTTCTATGCATAGATCTGGTTTTTTGCAGCACTTGTCTTGATCAACTAACTACAGATCTGAAGATGTTAGCAACCACATTTGATGTTAGGGCTATAAGTTATGCGTAGCTAAAGTGGTATTTTTTCGTACGCTTCGACAAAAGATTCATACTAACAATTGGCGACTCCACACGGGTTTTCAATTACGACTGCTGTCGTTTTTCATATTCCTGCATATCCAGCTACTTCAGACCCTAGGGTTTCTTTTCAGCTTTTTTTTTCCTATTTTCATGTTTTTTTTCACCTATAAAACCCTAAAACATTAAAATTTCTAACTTCCGCGTGTTTCTGGCCCTATTGCCCTTGTGTGGCAAACATCACCAAGAATCGAGATGGCAACTTTTTCCAAAATCTGCCACCGTGACAACCCGGGAGTTGAGGTCAAACTTTTCAGCTCATTTTAAAACTGCGACTCAGACTCCAAACCGTACTTTCCAAAATTTCTTTTCTATGACCAACAGAAAACAAAGTCGTAACTGCGACTCGTGCTTTTTCTCACGGTTTTAATTTTTCTCCGGGTTCCGTCAAGCCTGGCTGTGTGGTTTTCCACCTTTGTCTCCACCCATTTGGACCCGTTATGATCTCTGCTGGCTCATCTATGGGAACCCAGCCCCTTAGGCTCATGGGAGACTTCACTTTGGTGGAAGAGTTTTAGCTGTTTCAGGTGTCTGATTTTTCAGAGTTTCAGCCTTCCCTTTTTCAGATCTGATCCCTCATTCTCAGATCCCTTTAAATCAGCTCTCCTTCCTTTCAAACCACCTCTTGTAGTTTTGTTTGGACCTCCCTTTAGAATCTCCTCCCTGTCCTTTCTACTTTTTGCTGATTTCCTCCTTTTTTCCAGCCACCTTGCCTCTGCCTCTTGGCTATGATCTGCACCTCTTTTCAGCAGCTTTCTCCTTGAGATCCCTGTCCCTTTCGACCCTAGATCTCTTGGCCTCTTTTTAGTGTGTTTTGACTAGATTTTTTTCCCTCTTTTAGATTAGTTTTGAGAGACCCGCTTTGTTGGGTTGAATCGATGCACTAGTAGTCACTCCTTTCAGTTATTTTTAGCATTATGTACTATTTTTGCGCATTACTTCGCCTTCCGTTAAAGACACTTTTTTCTTGCCTCAAATGAAAGGGCTGAACAACACCGCACGCCACACACTCACCTTGCGAAGAAGAGCCTGGTTTACACCGCCAGGCAAAGACTTTAAAATCAATTGACACTGCACCTTTTTGCCCTTTTTCGACATTGTAATCACTTGATTCTACACCTCCCTGCCTTCGTCGGTCGTTCTTCTTCCCCTCATGCTGTGTTTGTGTTGTCACCATTGCGCCCCTAAGGCGCGCCTCCCGGAGACTTCTTGGCCTTCACCCTCAATTTCCAGTCGATCGACCTGCTCCGCCCCGCCGTCATCGAGCTAGAACTCCTCCGAGTCCACATTTCGACTCCTCTTCTGATTCATTGGGTTCTCCCCCTGTCACCTTCACTATGTCTGTTCTAGGGCCTAATGCTAGCAGTAATCCCGACCCTAATGCCGGAACTACTACTAGCAGAACCGCCACAGGAAGTACCTCGGCTACACCCTTGCTACCGTACATCGCAGGCCACAGCCTCCCCGATTTCAATCAGTTGATCAATGACCCTATCCGCCACAATGTTGGTTGGCCTGATGTGCCAACCAAGCTCCCCTCCGACATCCCTAAGTTCGAAGGCCTTGCTGGAGAATATCCAACCAACCATGTCCGATCTTTCCATATGTGGTGTTACTCCAATTCCATTACCGATGATTCTATCCGTCTTTGGTTGTTCCAACACACGCTTACCGGCGAAGCTTCTAAATTGTATGTTGACCAAGCCACTTCTTCCCATACCACCTTTGCGACCGTTGCCCAAGCCTTTTTATCCTATTTCCAGCTCCCCCTTCGATACGATACTGGTACATAGCTTTTGACTTCTTTCAAGAAAACCTCTTCCACCTGCCTTTCCACTCATGTCCAGGAATGGCGAAGAAGACGAAGCTTATGTCGAGCTCCCCCCTTCGAAGATTGGGTTTATATGGACTAGTTCCTTCACACTCTCTTAGCTCCCATTGGCAAATATTTCACCTCCCATTTCCCTCAAACCGAAGAAGCCGCCCTCCAAATAGCCTTGAAATATGACCTGATCTATGCTCAGTCTGGTTATGTTTATACCGTCCTTCCTGACCTCCCCAGGCCCGGTGGCGCTAACGCCCTGGGGGCATCTCATTCCACCGACGGTATCGTTGGAGCCCTTTCTCATCCGTATGCTCAACCTCCTATGGGCTATGGTCTCCCTCTGGGAGGGGCCAACACCTCTAGCACTTTTCCCCCTCTAAGTAGCATGTATCCAGGATACGACATGCCTCATCCTTTTGCCCAACCTCCTGCTTACCTCAATTTTTTCCTAACCCCAACTATTACCTTGTCCGCAACAAAAGTGCCGCCTCCTTCCAAAGAGGCACGACCTCCTTTGCCTCTCTAACCGCAGAATAAAGACCGGCCCTCCATGGCAAGTATTTGCACAGCAGGGCGCGACTAATCGCCCTTCTTCTCAAAGAAGGCGGAGAGGCAATCCAAACCAATCTGCCCCTGGTACTCGTGGACCCAATCCTCAAGGTATTGACCCTAACACCGCTAACCAGCAACAGGGCACTCAGCCCAAGCCGGACAGGCCTCTTCGCACAAATAAGCCTTTTTCATGTTGCGGTGTTTATGGTCATTACACCCACGATTGTCCCCTCTCACTCGCATGTGCGATGTGGGAGTCTCAAGCCACATTGCGAGGACAACATGCGTCCCCTCATGCCTCTAATGGGAGCACTACCGACCAGCCGTGCTTTACAGATCCTTTCCTCACAAGGATTCGTGTCTCAACCACCTCGACGAATAAAGTCGCCGACCAACCTTCCCCTTCTTGGTTCCTCCGATTACCGTATCCTCATGATGAACTCTCGATCCATCCCCAACCGTCGACCTTCACCTTCAAACCCCGCTCGCCAAAGACCCCAAGCCTCCCACTCAGTCTGCCCCCGAGTCCCCTTCTTCCGATTCTATAGAGCCTCTTTCGACATCCAATGGCCCCTTACATATCCCACAACCCAAAGTTGAGGTTCATACCAAGATTCCTAAGGGACCATTACGTCGAAATGCTGCTTCTGGTCGAGCTGCTCATTCGTATAGCATAGTAGATGATTTGGCGCAATCTCCTGCTGCCATTTCCACATTGGAACTCCTCCAATCGTGCCCTTCCC
Source organism: Pinus albicaulis (assembly GCA_034641835.2). Lineage (NCBI taxonomy): Eukaryota > Viridiplantae > Streptophyta > Pinopsida > Pinales > Pinaceae > Pinus > Pinus albicaulis. Next base: position 886,541,553 of record CM076583.1, on the reverse strand, counting down.
AAAAGAAGGCTCTGCTATCTGCCATGGGCGCTGTAGATCCTGCCGATGACCAAATGATTGTTTTCGACGCCCATCAATCAGAGCATCCTCCTCTTCTTTCCTCGCTTGCCGCCTTCCAAACCCGTCAAACCGAATGCGAACGTTTTTGCGATATAATTGATGAGGGGGCATCCACTCCGTGTGATGTCTCCATTAGTTTGGAAGTATCCGGATCTCCCGACCGTCCTTCCACGCATCACTTTTCGAGCGTGATTGCCGACGTCCCGGCACCATTGGCCTTTTAATTGTCCCATATATCTTGCTTGCAGAGTATTTATGCTAGTTGGAAGTCATCGACACCCTCCAGACCACAACATTCTCTATTGGGGTGAAGCCACACCTTGCGGCTATGTTCGTCGTCTCATCCGTGGTTTTTGCAAGAATTTCCTTCTCACAATGGAAAGATAGTCACCATCGACCAGTTGACTTATCATGAGCCAAAGTCTCAGACCTCCCCTGAGACGACCATCTCTTCTGTAGCCAATAAGAAAAATGTCGATTCCTTGACCAGTGTCTCTCTCGGCATCTACAAAGACTCCTCTCTACTTGGAACTTTCCCTGGTCTTCCTCCTCCTCCTATCTCTGATCCCAGCTTTTCGAATGTTTGCATGATGCAATCGTCTCGGGCAGCCCTTACGCAGCCCGCTACGGCTAGTCAGCAACCTCAACCTCGCCCACCACAACCCACTCCTAGCCATTCATCTCAGCCAGCCGGACCTCCTCCTTCTGGCCCCTCTCCTACAGCTGGTATCCATGAGCCCCCCTACCCTTCCGGAGCGGTCCCTCCCGGCCTTAGCCACCTCGGCACCGTTCCACCCAGCCATTACCTCTCCGGAAAGATACCGTTATTCATTCCACCCCCTGGAGTGTACTCGGTACCCGTTATGGCTACCCTCTCTCTCCCCAACCTGACCCTAGGTATACCCGTCTGGTACCTTGACCCTCCAGCCACTACCCCACCCAGTCACCCCAAACCCTACCTTGCTTTGACCCCGGTTCAACGAGTCCCCATCACTTCTCCTGCTACCACGGTCCCTCCAACACCTCAACCAGCACCATCTCCTGGTGCGACGGTATCAGGAAAAGGGGGCAAAGCTCACACCAAACCCAATAAGGACCAAGCTGCCCCGACTAACCCTACCCCTCCTCGACCGCCCAAGCGCGCTATCCAGTGTGCTTTGTGCGATATTGTCGGTCACGCCACCCATACATGTCCTGAATTGCTGCATCTCAAGACCATGGTCAACGAGACGTTTGCAGAATCTGATATCCCTGAAGTCCACGTCACTATCCCTGATTCTATCCCGAAACTCAAAACCTTGCGCACAAATCACCCTTGTGCTTTGTGTGATTTCCATGGACATTATACCCACCTCTGTCCCCACCTTAACGAGTATCGTTCCTCCTTAAACATGTACCGCCAATTCAAGGCTACGCATGACAAGATGCCTTCTCACTTGTTTGTGAGTTCTACTCTGGTAGGACCAGAGGATCTTCCCACTCCCATCCATATTCCCCCTCCAGCTGGTGATACCACGGAGCCTTCGCCCTCCATCTTTTACCTTTCATCATCCTTGAGAGATGATTCGCCTAACCCCCTACCTGTGGACACTCTCGCCTCTACCTCAGTAGACCTTAGATTTGCTAACGTTTCCCATGTGAGCCCTTCTCCGTAGGATGACCAGTTGGGTATTGCTACCTCATCAGGTGATCCTCCTTCCTCCTGTCTTCCCATCTTCCAGTCCGATGAAGACATTATGGAAGCCATGACTGACCCTGACTTTCCATGGGATGATATGCACCATCGCGCATACTTCCTCCCACAACAGTCCCATGACCAGTATGTTGTGGAAACTAAAGACTTCATTCCCAATACAGTTGATTGGTTCAAAAATCCCATCCCTGCACCTGATGCTTTCGAAGAAGGAAACATGGCAAATATCTCTCCTACCATTAAAATTGACATTTCGGTCAAACCGGGAATCGAAGAATATATCACCTTGGGCGCCCAATGCACCCCGGACGAAATTGAAGCTTACACTAAGCTTTTCAAATAATTCCACGATATTTTCGCCTGGTCCTACTCCGAAATGCCTGGACTCGATCCCGCCATAGTCGAACACCATATCGACACATGGCCCGATGCCAACCCGATCCGTCAAAAGTTGAGACCCATTAATCCTTCTAGACGTGACGCTATCAAAGCCGAAATCGATAAGCTCAAGCAAGCTAGTTTCATTTATCCCATTGAATACACCACTTGGGTGTCCAACCTAGTTCCCGTCCTCAAGAAACAAGGCACCATCCGTGTCTGCACGGAATTTCGCGACTTGAACAAAGCTTGTCCCAAAGACAACTTCCCCACACCGTTTATTAACCAAATCATTGACGAGTGTGCGGGGCATGAGATTCTATCCTTTATGGATGGTTTCTCTGGATACAACCAAATCGTTATCCGTTCTGCTGATCAACTTAAAACCGCGTTCATCAGTCCGTGGGGAACTTTTTCTTACCAGGTCATGCCATTCAGCCTTAAAAACGCCGGCGCCACTTTTCAACGGGCCATGTCTTATTGTTTCCATGACTTAGCTCATATTATCCTTGCTTATTTGGACGACCTCACTGCGCATTCTAAACATCGGGCGCAGCACCTCCACGATCTGCGTACCGTCTTCCTCCGATGTCGCAAGTATAATATCCGCCTTAACCCGTTGAAATGCGTCTTCTGTGTTCCCGTCGGCCGCCTCCTAGGCTTCATAGTGTCTAAGGACGGTATCACTCTTGACCCTTTGAAAGTTCAAGCCATTCTTGAACTTCCCATTCCTCGTACCTTACGCCAGCTACAGAGTCTCCAAGGCAAAGCTAATTTTCTTCGCCGGTTCATTCTTGACTATGCCACCACCGCGCATGGGTTCCTTAGACTCCTCAGATCTAACATCCCATTTGTATGGGATACCCATGCTCATGAGTATTTTGATGCCCTCAAGCAGGCTCTCACCTCTGCTCCCTTGATCCGCCCTCCTGACTTTGATAGGGACTTCATCCTGTACATCTCCGCTTTCACCCATTCGGTCGCTGGAGTTCTAATTCAGGAAGATGACAACGGTATCGAGCATGTGATCTATTATGTCAGTAAGAACCTCGTAGGGCCCCCTGTTTTCTACTCACATGAAGAAAAATTAGCGCTGGTTGTCGTGTTCTCAGTCCAAAAACTTCGTCATTACATCCTCACGCGTTCCACCAAGGTTGTGACTAATTCCAACCCCATGGCTTTCCTCTTGAGTCGTCGCATCCTCACTGGGAAGTACACCCGTTGGGTCGTCATCCTTCAGGAATTCGACCTCGAATTTGTCACACCAAAAAATAAGAAAGGTTTAGCCCTCGCTGAACTCATTTCTGAATTCCCTACCGAAACGCAGGACCCTCCAGTTAATGATGAATTTCCTGATGAACACTTATTTGCCATTACTACGGATGATCCGTGGTACGGTGATATTCTTACTTACTTGCGAACCCAAAAGTTCGCCCTTCACCTTGATCGTGAGACTCGACGACGTATCCGACACCAAGCTCCCCGCTACCTTCTTATCGTTGACGACCTCTATCGTCACGGTATAGATACTGTTCTTCGTCATTGTCTCACACACGCTGAAGCTGAACAAGTCCTCAATGCCTGCCATAGCGGCGCTTGCGGTGGCCACCTCTCCGGTCTTGCTACTGCCTAGAAAGTCATGCGCACTGGGTATTATTGGCCCTCTCTCTTCAGTGATTGCATTGAGGCAGTCAAACACTATCCCAATTGCCAATATTTCGCCCCTAAGGCGCGAACTCCCCCAGCTCCCTTCCATCCTGTCGTCACAACTGGTCCATTTTGTAAATGGGCCATCGACTTCATGGAGTGTCGACCTCCCTCCGCTGGTAACCATAAGTATATCATTGTGGCGGTTGACTATTTCACCAAATGGGCCGAAGCTATGCCCACATTTAACAATACGGCCGCTACTGCCGCCCTCTTTTTCTTTAACCATGTTATCGCTCGATTTGGAGTTCCGAAACAACTGGTCTCTGATCATGGCTGACATTTCGAAGATGAGATATGGCATGAGCTATCCTCACTGTTAGGTTTTGAGCACCAATATTCCTCCTCCTATTACCCCCAAGGTAATGGACAAGTTGAAGCAGTCAACAAAATTCTCAAGACCATGCTTCAACGAATGGTAAATAAGCACAAAACCAACTGGCATCTTATGCTCTTCCCTGCTTTGTGGGCCTATCGAACTTCTGTTAAAACCGCCACTAGGTTTACTCCTTTCCACCTCGTTTTTGGAGAGGAGGCAGTCTTACCGATCGAGTGTGAAATCCCTTCCCTTCATCTAGCCGTTGAACTTCTCCCTGATACCCAACCTCTAGAACAACGACTTATCATGCTTGAGCGCGCCTCTGAAGACCGTCGTGTTGCATTGCAAACCATAGAAGCGGCCAAGAAACGCACCAAAGCTCAGTATGACCGAAAATTCCAGCCTCTTACTTTTCACAAAGACGACCTTGTTCTAGTATATGACCAGGCCCATGATGTCCTTGGTCACGGGAATTTCGACTCATTATGGCTCGGCCCTTACGTCATCAGTAAGGATCTTGGTAAGGGGGCATACCTCTTAGAGGACTTCGAAGGCAATCCTCTTCCTAATCCTCGCAATGCACTCTATCTTAAGAAATATTACCCTTAGCATTTCCCTTCTGAAATGCATGTTTTATTTTCTTTTAGATAGCCAACATCTTTTTGTTTTCATACTTTGATACTTCGCCAGGACCTACTTTTTCCAAGAAGGATCACTTCACCTCTCCTCAAAATCGAATCTCCTCACTTACAACACTTGTACTTGGGGCACCACTTTGCCTCCATACTTGTCTTTGTTCGTGTCGATTTTTGTCATGATATACCATCTTGTACTCATGTTTTCATGGTTCCCCATCGGACCTATATTGTGTGGAAGCACCATTGAGTCGCCCTTGTTTAGAGCATCCAAGTTGAGTCATCATCGCATTCATGGAGTCTATCCTGAGTCCCTTTGTACCCCACTATAGTCCTCCATCCTTCATTGCTTGGTCTCTCTCTTGTGTCGCGCATTATGGCCCTCAGTCCCACTGTCCCCTATCCCTTATGATATTGTGTCAGTTTCTGCCTTGTCATTCATGCCCTTTATGCTCTAACAAGGGAAGTCTTCCATTCGCTACTCAGTCCCCTCCATTCCATCATCATCATTGGTATTAATCTATCCGTCGCTCGACTATTTTCTCTCGTGCCTTAGTTGAGGATCTCTCATTGCCTCACCTATGGCGGACCTCCTTCTATCGACATCCACTCATTCATTCCAGAAGCCAGGTCTAGAGGGCGGTGTACCTTGGTTCCAGCTTCCACTCTTGTTCGGTGCCTCGGATCAGGCAAAGGGACTTCTCATTACCCTTTGACTTGATTGTTTCTCCACTTCAGCTCATTTCAGCACGATCGAGATCTGTATGCTTGATGGTTCAGTGATGCAGCAGCAGCCTTCGATGATTCTCGGGTGTGTGTGAGATGTCACAACCCTCATGAGGGGGTGGCCCTACAGGTATCCCCCCACATGCCCGGATGACCTCTTCAGTGCAGCCTTCGATGCAGATCCATATATTTGATGATGTCGACCTTAGCCGCTTGCAGCGCCTCTTTGATTTGCATGTATCAGTCAGATTTTGTGAGCCCTTCCCTGTGTATAGGGGGCATTTGGGTTGTATTTGTATCTCATGTACTCAGATATTATTGTATAAGTCCTGGCTGTTATCCCAGGCACAGCATGTATGTGGGATTCCTCATTGTATTTTTATCTGGCTCATGATTATGCCGGCTGTACTTTATGGTTCGGTCCCTTGTTCACTGGACACACTATTCTTTTGTACTTTGTCTCGGCGGGCATAGGTATGCCTCCCCCGCCGCCTTTAGCACAGGTACCCTCTCATAAAAAGAGACTTGTTGCACCTGCGAGTCTCGTCTCCTCAGGGTCTAGTTCTTCAGCACACTCGTCTACCTTACATTTCTCTCTCTGACTTCCCTCTTGATGTCTGGTGATTGAGTTCTTACAACGTACTTCGGTCATACGATTTTCTCCTAACACTCGCACGCTGGGGGGCAATCTGTTACACCATTTTTTGGTCATCTAACCTATCATCATTAGATGGACCCAAGTACACCATGTAAGACCAATTTTACCCTAAGTAAAATTGCTTTCACTATGTAAAATAACTTAATAAACCACATTTATTAGGGTGTTTATGGTCTAAACAGGAAACCCCAAAAGGAAATATTAAACAAACCTATTTTGTTTAATTTTCCTCATGGAATAATTAATTAAACCATAATTTAATTATTATTCCTAGTCATGTTTAACCCAAAAACAAAGAAATTAATTAGATAAACCTTATTTATCTTATTATTTTCTAGGAATAATTATTTAAATCTTATTTAGATAATATTCCTTGTTAAATATGACCAAATCACTGAGAAATAATTAAATAAATCATTATTTATTTAATTATCCTTCAACCACTTCCTTAAAAAGATAAATAAATCATTTATTTATTTATTATTAACAAATAAAGGGATTTGACCCAAGTCAAATACTTTTTCCCTCCAACAAATATAATAAAATATTCCATAAAAAGTGGATCTAGATTTGGTTAACATTATTTTAATCATGCACCAAGATCTAGAATGACCCAATATTTTGTTATAAATAGGAGGGTTTTTCCTACCATTCTTAACCTTTTGTTGCCTATTAGATCACTCTAGATCTATACACTTGGTCACATTCTACATTATTTGCTGTGTGAGCTCCCTTTGAGTTTTATCTTTGTCTGGGTTTTCTACACCAACAAGAGAGAGAGATTCTAGATCTGAAGTGCTGAGGACTTCCAAGAACCCATCCCATTGAGGAGAATTTGATACACCTTCTTGTTTTCCTCCCAGGTGCCCTTAATACAAAAATTCTTTCAAAAAACATTGTTCTTGTCTTGTCTATTGGATGTATGGAGCAAAATCTTGATTTTACTGCTTAATGTCTTTCTATGCATAGATCCGGTTTTTTAAAAGTTTTTTGACTTGTCTTGATCAACTAACTAAAGATCTGAAGATGTTAGCAGCCACATTTGATGTTAGGGCTATAAGTTATGCGTAGCTAAAGTGGTATTTTTTCGTACGCTTCGATAAAATATTCATACTAACAATAAGGATTGTGAAGAATCGGATCATTAGTTAATTTAGAAATGTCTGATAACTCCAAGGTAGCCAAGAACGAAAACTGTGGATTGAAAGGCATGCCAGGCCCTCGATAAGGACCTGTACATGTACTCCATGCTGGTTGAGCATATCCTTTCCCCCATGAGTTTTGTCCCGAGGGATTCTGACCGTAGGGGGTATAGGGCATATAACCAGTCTGATACGATTGCTGGTAACCAGTGTACGGGGGTTGATAACCAGAGTACGGACCCTGATTATATGTCGGCCCCGTTTGAGTAGTATGAGGATTTGGCTGCTGAGTATAGGTATAGGCGGGTTGTTGAGGGTAATAATTAGAACCTTGGGGCGGGTTGTAATTTGGTCTAGATTGACCTTGAGGATAGTAACCGCCTTTGGGTTGAGTGGGCTATTGATAGGTGGGACCCTGCTGAGCCTGATAATTATGGCGCACCGGTTGATTCGGTTGCAGCATTGAATAAATCGGTTGTTGAGCAGGGTTGACAGGATGTGCAGGCTGGCCTAGTTGGACAGGTTGACCTGGTTGAACGGGCTACCCTGGTTGAACAGGTTGACCCGAGTAAATAGGTTGCACAGGTTGTATAGGTTAACCTCGCTGATGTGGTACACCAAGCTGTGCTGGATGGGCCGGTTGGCCTGGAGGCGGAATGGGGCCAGGTTGTGCCTGATAACTAGTTTGACCTGCAACAGGACCATAAGATGATCCTGGTTGTGCAACATTCGAACCAATAGGATACTAGGGTTGCATAGGTTGAGAAGGTTGGACTTGCCCCCTAGGACCATACAACGGCCCAAGTTGGTACCCCGGTTGACCTGTGGGTCCTTGAGGTTGCCGCGGTTAGACCACAGGGTGAGGCTACATAGGTTGACCTGAAGGGTTGTAGGACTGTCCTTGCAGACCGTATAACAACCCCTGTTGGACCGAAGGTTGGCTTGGTAAGGGTTGTCCTTGCGGGTCGTAAAGATAACCAGGTTGGCTCAAAGGTTGGCCCTGGAAGGGTTGCCCTTGCAGGTTGTAAGGTTGCCCAGCCTAGTTAGACGGAAAACCTTGACCATGAAGATAAGCCTCTGGAGTAAGTAAATGTAAAGGCTTTCCCTTTTCATCGTATTGATATGGAAAAATGTAAACGGGTGTACCATTCTGTGCATAATGCGAAAAATACGGACGGTTGGGATCTTGGGAGGATGGACCGACCTTGGGGTTCGATTGTTGTAGAGACAATCGATACTCCTCAGGAGAAATGTTCTCCGGCATAGAAGATGCTATATAGATGTCTTCGAGAAGCGATGCAGTCCTTACGAACTGAGTGGTAACAGCGGGTGTAGATGCGGCCACACAGACAGTGGGCCTGACAGGTACTGAAGTGACCTGAGGGGATGACGTGATGGGTGTCCTCGGAGACATCCCCAATGAAGGAATAACGAGCCTCGTAGAAGGAGTTGATATCCCCATAGAGGCAACAGTGGTCATAATCTGACTTAAAGATCTATACCCTGCTGGAAGTGAAGGACCCGGCGAAGACATGATAGAAAACTCAAGGTTCTCTTCTGGGAACAACTGGTAATCTTCACCAGACGTGGGGATTTCCTCGCTAGGAGAATGGCTGGATGAGCCCATATCTGAACCTACCGCTAGATCTGCTAGAAGACGACGAGGACTAGGAGGAATAATAGCAGCTATAAAGGGCGAACCCGATGTAAGAGGAGGGAAACATTCCCCTAATCCAAATCCAAACAAAGCTTTGGATAAGGGCCAATTGAACTCAACTGGTCCTCCAAAGGGAAGCTCAGATAGAACTGGTCCCCCGTCAGGAAACTCGGAGATGATGGGCTGCTGGGGTTCAGCAGAGGATTGAGAGACCTCTGATGAATCGTCTGTATATGGACTACCAGTAGACAAAACTGAGGGTTCTGCCACTGTGACAGTAATGAAAAAAGGAAGAGATCAAACACAACACACAGGCTAAAAATAAATTAAGGCACACTGTTGTGCCTCAATCTAGTCTCCTAAACTGAGTTCATTTAATTGTCAACCAGGATTTGTAAACTGTTGAAGTGAAATGTACCATATGTACCTAGGTGCTTGTTTCCTAGTGCGTTGTGTGTAGTGTTTTGTGATGTTTTGGTCTTTTATGTTGATTTATGATGTTTTTGGTCTTTTGAAGTTTTGTGTTTACAATGGAAATGTCTAGAAAAGTAATGAAAAGAAATTGGTGGTCAAGAACACAGTTGAGCCTAATGTATGGAATGGCAAATGTAATCAAAAATACTGAAGCAACATCTAAACTATGACTGAATAGAAACAAGAGTTTAATGATGACTTCTTAAACAAATGACACAAACTAGACTTTGAGAAATGATCACTTAAATATGCAAGTTTTCTAACTAGACAATTAGACACTAATCATGATGCAACATTCTATTCTAAACTCATCTATTCCATGACTAATTCCTAGTTCTATTCTGCAATTTCAATTGAAGGTCAGAGTCTATTCTCTAAGAGTTATTGGTTTCTTTTCAGGGTAGTTCTGTTGAGGAAGAGCTCTGTTTGTAGTGAGGAATTTGCAGAGATATTTCAGACCTTGTAATGATGTTATCTTCTGTTCCTAAAGTTATGGATCACTGATGGTTTTCAGAACAAAAAGATATTTGTAAATAATGAAGGCTGTCTTAGAAATCCTATCAACTAAAGTGATCTACTGTGCAAAGGGTGACAGTGTGACTATGAGATATGGGTGTAATGAGTTGATTTAAACATGAGCTTAAGATGCTTCTAAACTAGAACAATGTTAAACCATAAGCCATCATCAAACTTTGAAATGAAGTAGCTGGACATGAATTAAATGCAAAATGAAACTCCGGAGCATTCTAATTAACATGCACTATTCTAGGAAGTTACACAATCGATTTGTTCATCGTGAGGGATATTTTGGAAGAGTTCCTTCTTGTGGAAGAGTAGAACAATTTTGACTGTGGACTTGTATGCAATTGAAAGCAAATGAACTGAAAGCAAATGAAACTAATTTGTCACATCACAGTCATATCTTGAACTTCTTAAGGATGTCTTGGAAGAATTTCTTCTTGTGGAAGAGTGATTAGGACAAGTGCAACTATGATAGTGAAGACTAAAAACTACAACTAATTCCTATGACACTATAGCTATTCATCATTCATTGTTAAGATTTATTGGAAGAATGTCTTCTTGTGAAAGAACTATGATGAATATAACTACAGTCTCTAGTTAAAAACATATACAACTCCTATCCTACAGTACCATAGTCATTAAACATTCATTGTTTTGATTTATTGGCAAAGTGTCTTCTTGTGGAAGAACTGGAACGAATTATGGCTATAGTAGCTAGCTTAAACAAATACAAATCCTATCCTACAGTACCATAGTCATTAAACATTCATCGTTTTGATTTATTGGCAAAGTGTCTTCTTGTGGAAGAACTGGAACGAATTATGGCTACAGTAGCTAGCTAAAACAAATACAAATCTAACTGATATCCTACAATAACATAGTCATCAATCATTCATCATTTTGGTCTGTTGGAAGAATTTCTTCTTATGGAAGAACTGGAACGAATACGACCACAGTATATAAAACACAGCAACTACTAATTCAATATGCAAAACGTAAAGACAGCTAGGAAAAACTTATCTAGTTTAAGCTAAGGAAATCCGTTCAAGGGGCAGGGGCCCTCTACCACTTGACGGCATTCGACTTCACAATTAAATCACGCCTTCAAGATAATTTTGTCTGCTCCATTAACGATGCAATAGTTTGAACCTAATGCTCTGTGTCTTAAAAGACGTAACACAGAGTTTACACCAAAATCTAGCAGCAAATCTACACAAAATTTCTAACTAAGCTCTCGGCCTACTCAAGAGTTTATAAAGTAAATGAAAGTAACAATAATTACAATAATTTAGGAATGATGTCTTCCTAATCCAAATCATCTTAGGAGTCTTTGAGGTGGCTGCGTAAAAGAGAAAAGACACCTGGACTGTAACAGTCCTAGTAGGAGTCTTCCTTCACAAATGTGTTCCCACGTGCATAACCGTATCCAGAATTCATTTTCTCTGCCATGACGAGAAACACACCATGTAGGCACGACGTGGATCATGCCCATATGCGTTTTTCCTCAAGAGGCCACCTGGAACATGCTCAAACATAAAGGTAGCTGCAGAATCGCCGGTTAGCTACAGAATGCCTGCATTCTGCAGCTAATTCCGGTCAAAATGCTTAATAATGGCAACAATCACAAAATTCAACAAGTCAGTCATATAAACCATTCTAGAAGTAATTTTAACTATTTTTATTGATCAATTGGGTTTAAAATGGAAATGGACAAGGGAAAAATGAGGTAAAATGAGGTGAAGGAAAGTACAAATTTGAGGCTCAACATACCCCCACTGCTGTCTCTTTGCATGTCCTCATGCAAATTATCCTATGAATTCTGAGGCTTCTGCAAGGACATCTAATCCCTTTCTTTTCCTTTGTCTGCATGCTAAAGGCCTTCTGGGTTTCCTGATCACAAGTTTGAACCTGAGGTTTGTGAGTGCTCTGATCAACTTTCTGTTCTTTGTCTTCATCTTCTCATTGGTTCTCTCCACTTTGTCTATATGCAGGGATAAGGTTGAGTTCATGTCAGTCTTGAGCTTGATTTGATCTTTGAGAATTTCATTCTCATTTTTGATGTGTCTATTTAACACTTCCAACTCATACCTATCCCTCCTCAATATATCAATTTCAGTTAGTGGAGGACTGGGGGTTCTCTCTTCTCTTTCTGAAGTTGTTCTCTCTAGAGTTTCCACATAATCATAGATTTCCTGTTGAGCAGGATCAATCTCAGGGGTGCCTTCATAAAAATCTTCATCATCATACTCTTCCATGGATGTTTCTTCATCTTCAATATCGATTACCCCTGTTTGTTTGATTGATGTTTTCTTCAGTTTTCCTTTTAATCTGTGGCTTCTCCTAAGTTGAGAGGAACCCTCCCCTTTTTCTATAACAGATTCCTTGATTACCTTCTCTGCCTTGAGTTGACTCTTGATTCTAGTCAACTTCTCCAGAATGACTTCTTCACTGCTTTCTTGAACCGGTTTGTCAATTTTACCTGTTGGAGTTCTCCATCTCCTACTTCTCTTTGTGGCTTGTGGTTCAGGTGATAGTTCTTTTGCTTCCTCAAAATGATTTCTTATTAAGAAATCACCCCATGTATCATTTGATTTAGATAGATGATGCTCAATTGAAATTTTTACTAACCCATGATGATACAGGGTTGTTTCCAAAAACTGAACTCTTCTCTGAACACAGGAAGCCATTTTCTTCAGACTTTGATACAAGAAATATGGTAAATTCAAATCTTCTCCTAGAAAATGCAACATTAGTCTCATATGGTAGACATAAAATGTCCCATAACTACCCTCACATGTAACAAATTTTTGTAAAAGAAGTAGTATATTCCTCCATTTGCTCTTCAATGCTGTACTGGGAATTCCCTTCTTGAACACACTAACATCCATGTTTGGTGATTTTAAGATTTTTTTCCATGAGTCATTATGGAATTCCCTATTTTTAAACCATCTTTCCCCAGCTCTGGATAATCCTGTAGCCTCTGCTATAAAAACTTCATTAACAGTAAACTTAACATCTCCTATTTCAACCTCAATGCCTTGGAATGATCTAGCAAACGTTTTGGTGACTTCCTTATGGCAACCATTAAACTTTTCCAAGAATTGGAGCCATCCTATTTGTTGTAGCATCTCCTTGCATTGTGGATAACCTTCTAAATATTTTGATCCTATAGGCTCAATCCTTACGATGAAACCCATGATTTTTCACTATCAATTAACACTCTTCTCTATCCACAAAACAATGGCTTTTACTTTCGGATTAAAATGGCTTCAAGCTTTTAAATGAAAATGGCTTCAATTTTTGGAAGAACATACCTTTGAAATAGCTACAGTCTTAAAAATCTCTGGTTTGTATGCCTCTGTTTGAAAAATGCCTTCGAATCCTCGGACTGATGTACTTCTGTTGAACTTTGGAATGATATGAAAGCAATTTCAATTTTCGAGCTAATGTGTCTCTGATAGACAGTGGTAGATGATTTCAAGTTTCTTTTTGTGCAATACCTCCGTCCTTGATAACAGAAAGACTTCAAACTCAATCACTGAAAAACACTTCTGTTTCTAGTAACAACAGACTTCAAACTCAACCTCTGTCTCTGATAGCAAATGGTATGCTTCAAATTCAACACTACAACCTCTCTGTCTCGGGTAACAACAACTTCAAAACCAGTCACTACCACACCTCTGTCTTTGGTAATAACAGACTTCAAACTTCAATTACTACCACACCTCTGTCCTTGGTAGCAAAGTCTTCAATTTTAGCACCTCTGTCTTTTGGTAGCAACAGGCTTTAAACTCTACACGGCCACAATTCTGTGTTGACAGTGCAATGCTCCAAACTTTGTTCTCAGTGATATGCTCTCTGTTCAGTGAGTTCTCACACCGTTATGCTTCCAATGTACCTCTTCTGTTCTGCTCCTGATGATAATAATGCTTCTGCCTTCGGAATGGAATACTAGCTACGGAATGACGTTATGGCAAATGGTCACGGCATAGAGTGGTGAAGTGAGGTGGAGGATTGCATTAATGATTTGAGGAGACGGCGGAGGATTTACGACGGCAGGAAAAATCTTCATCATTAAAGAACTTGGTTAAGAGTCGTGGGAATTTCAAATGATTTGGCCGTTCCACCGCTCAAATGTTATTGGATAGAAAATTTGAATTGGAAGATTTAATACAAAGTCTATAGAGGGTTTTGTTTGGTGTTTGATCAATAAAATAATTAAAACAACTCTTTGAATAATTTCACAACTAAACTATGCTAAATTTTCATGAATTGCCATCGTAATTGAAATTTGTTACCTTTGCCCTTGATGTTTTCGTAGCCTTTGTCTTCTTTGCTCATTTTTGGAGGACTCTTTCACTATTTTCTTGATGTCTTTGATTCATGAATTCACTGGATCAGTTTGTTGTAACTCTGATGTTTGCTGGTTGATGCCTTCAGGGTTTGTAGCTGCCAAAAAGACTGTCGGGCTGCAGAAAAGGTGATCAGCTGCAGAATGTCCACTGAGCTACAGAATGTTCCTGTAGAATACTTTAATCATGAAAATGAAATGTTTTTGGAAGATGGGTGAAATGTTTATGAAAATGGATGAAATGGATGATGGATTATGAAGTGGATAATGGAATAAGAATGGATTCAGTTCATGGAATGAAGGAACATAAGGACTGTACTGCAATTCATGGCATATTTTTATTCACTTGCAGCAAGATATCAAATTCTATGTTTTGACATGAGAATGGAAGATGGAGTGAAATGAATGGAATGGAATGGAGTGAAATGAATGAAATGGAATGGAGTGAAATGTGAATGATGGATGAGATGAAGTATGGATGGATAGTGAATGGAGTGAGATGAAATGAATTATAAGTACTATGGCACTGAACTTATGATTTATAACAGCTGCTTAGAAACAAAAATGGGAAAAGTTAGAGTGTCAGAGAGACTCTGATTTTCACCCTATCTTTTCTGTATAAACATGCCAATCAGTGATTGGTTTTCATGTTTATACCTTTTCTTTTCTTTTTTTATATTTTTTTTATTTATTTTTTTTATTTTTTTTTTATTTTTTTCAAAAGAGAAATGCTTCAGAAAATTTAATCAAGTTGATGAAGAAGAGAGACTCTTCTTCATTAACTTCACATCCTTGTCTCCTTGGAACTTCTTGACAAACTCTTCTCTTGAGAGTGGCTTGTGGTATAGCTTCAGTCTGTGGCCATTCACAGGAAAAGTGACCTCCTCTTCATCTATAGTTCTGATTTTTACTGCCCCATTATCAAAAATTCGAACAATTTCATATGGCCCAAGCCAATGTGTCTGAAATTTCCCTTGAAAATCCTTGAATTTTAAATCAAACAAGAGAGCCCAATCACCCTCTTTAAATTTATTCTCCTTGATGTACTTGTCATGCCATCTAGCCCTTTGCTGTTGGACTAGACTTGTTTTCTGAACTGCATCTTGTCTGATCTCATCCAATTCATTAATTTGCTCCAGTCTATGCTTCTGTGCCTCTGTTAGATCAAGTCCTAGCTGAACTGCCATCTTGAATGTTTGGATTTGGAACTCTATAGGAAACAAAACTTGTTTTCCATAAACAAGCTCATAAGGAGTATGGCCTGTTGTGTTTCTCCATGTAGTTCTATAGGCCCACAAGGCTTCAGGAAGCCTATCTACCCAATCTCTTCTATGTAGATGAACAGTTTTTGTTAGGATTCCTTCAATGACTTTGTTAGTGGATTCCACTTGACCATTTGCTTGTGGATGATAAGGAGTAGATGTTCTATGTCTGATTTTGTACTTCTCCATCATTTGCTCCACTAGCCTTGATGTAAATTGAGCTCCTTGATCTGTAACAATTTCCCTTGGGACACCAAAACGAGTAAAAATATCCTCAAAAATAAAAGTAACTACAGATGATTCATTAGCAACAAGTAATGGCTTAGCTTCTACCCATTTAGTAACATAATCAGTGCAAACTAAGATATATTTCTTTTGTCTTGATGGAGGACTAATAGGTCCTACAAAATCCAAAGCCCATTTTTCAAAAGGTTCAATGTGTACCTGAGGTTGTAATGGCATCTCACCCGAAGGAGAAGGTTTCCCTACCCTTTGGCAACTGTCACACCTTTTGACATACTCCTTAGCATCTTTAAACAAGGATGGCCAATAATATCCTAAATTAAGGATCTTATAGGCTATCCTCTTATCTGCAAAGTGTCCGCCACAAGGTTCATCATGACATGCCTTGAGAATTTCAGGCATCTCATCTTCACGAACACACCTTCTAATGATCAAATCTGAACCTGTCTTGTACAACTCATTAGCGACCCATGAATATCTTGCACTATCATTAATGATTTTTTCTTTTATCCCTTGCATTCATAATTGAAGGAAACTTTCCTGAAACTAAATAATTAGCAATATCAGCAAACCATGGAGTTTGAGTAGAAACTGCAAAAAGATATTCATCAGGAAATTGATCTTCAACCGGAGTGTCATCTTTGATATTTTGAATTTTAGACAGGAAGTCAGCCACAGTGTTTTGTTTTCCAGGCCTATCTAGAATAGTAATGTTGAATTCTTGCAATAATAACAACCATCTTATAACTCTACCATTAGTGATTGATTTATTCATTAAGTATCTAATGGCAGAATGATCAGTGTGAATAAAAGTTTCATAGCCTGTTATATAGTGTCTAAATTTGTTTATGGCATGAACAACAGCTAAAAACTCTTTTTCAGTTACAGTATAGTTTAACTCTGCAGGAGTCAAATTTTTACCGATATAATAGATGGCATAGGGAATCAAATCTTTCTATCCCAATACTGCTCCTAGAGCTGTATCGGAAGCATCTGTCGAGATATGAAAAGGTAACTTCCAGTTAGGTCCCCTTAATATAGGTGCTTCAGAAATTTTGGTTTTCAGGGTTTCAAAAGCTAACTGGCAATCAGAAGTCCACTTAAATTCACAATCTTTCGTGAGTAATTTGAAGAGAGGAGATGCTATTTTGGTGAAGTTTTCTATAAATCTCCGATAATACCCTGTAAATCCTAGAAAACTTCTAACATCTCTTTGACAACTTGGAATGGATAGGTTAGAAATAACTTCAACTTTCGCTTCATCAACTCTAATCCCATCCCCTGAAATGTGGTGCCCTAAAAAAATACCTTCAGTGAACATCATAAAACATTTTTCATGACTAAGAGAAAGGTTTGCTTCTTGACATCTTTTTAAGACCTTTTCCAAGTTTTCTAAAGCCTCTTCAAATGTATCCCCATAAACTGTAAAATCATCCATGTACACATCTACACAGTCATGTATCAGATCAGAAAAAATTCCTAATACTGCCCTTTGGAATGTTGCAGGTGCATTGCACAATCCAAATGGCAATACTCGGTAGGCA
The DNA here is from genome assembly GCA_034641835.2 of Pinus albicaulis. Classification (NCBI taxonomy): domain Eukaryota; kingdom Viridiplantae; phylum Streptophyta; class Pinopsida; order Pinales; family Pinaceae; genus Pinus; species Pinus albicaulis. The sequence continues at coordinate 886,524,182 of CM076583.1, read as the reverse complement.
TAGGTACCCCAAGGACAAGTAAATGTGGTTTTATCTTGGTCTTCAAGTGCTACTTGGATTTGATTGTAACCAATAAATCCATCCAGGAATGAAAAGTACTTTTTACCTGCTAATGTATCTAATACTTGATCTATGAAAGGTAAAGGAAAATGGTCTTTAAGAGTAGCTTTATTCAGTTCTCGGTAGTCAAGACACACCCTCCATTTTCCATTTTTCTTAGGTACAATTACTAAAGGGGAAACCCACTGACTATCTGAAATAGGATAGATGAAGTTAACATTTAACAATTTTTGTAATTCTTCCTTGACAATTTCCCTAAGATTTGGATTCATCCGTCTTTGAGGTTGTCTGATTGGTTTGCAATTTGCCTCTATATAGATGTGATGAGTACAAGTCTTGGGACTTATCCCTTTCATGTCAGTGTATTCCCATGCATATGCAGAAGAATGTCTCTATAATACTTTGACTAGTTCTTCTTGTTGAGATTTTTCTAGATTTTTGTTTATGTTCAAAGTTTTGCCTGGAAAAATTTCACTTGTAGAACTACCAAATTTGTCCATAGAATGAAGATACATCTGTCTAGATGACAAGAACTCAATATTGGATTTCTCTTGAAATGATTCTTGTTTGTGCTCTGGAGAAGATTCAAAATTTTCTAGAGTATTTAGAATTTGATTATCTTCACTAATTTCTGAAATTGTGAAGAGTGGTTGCAAATATTCTTCATCCTCTATCCATTGAGTGTCATCTAGATCTGTAATTGTCCTAGCCGGAGGATATAAAGTGAATTTCTTTGTTGAACTTCCATCAGAAATATACATATCACCGGACCTACAACTAATAAAAGCATCAGCTGTAGCCAACCAAGGTCTTCCTAGTATAGCAGGATGGCCTCCTAGATTATTCTTGGGTGTAAGGATCATGAAATCCACAGGGTACTCCCAAGAGTCTAGGGACACTGGAATATCTTCTATTACCCCATCTGGTCTGATCACAGATCTATCTGCTAGTTGTAATAGTGTGGGTGTTAAGAGAAGATTAGGAAGTTTTAGTTTGTCCATGATTTGTCTACTCATGATATTTATTGCTGCTCCTAAGTCAATGAGTGTGTTTTGAATTTCAATTCCATTGATGTGAATTTTGACAACTGGATTTCCTGGGTCAAGGTACTTTGGAATAGTAATCTTACCCATCATAATGTTTTCTATTTGTCCTACCAGTTGAATTTTCTTGGTTTCTCTTATTCTTTTCTTTGTTGTCTTCATACTCAACTCCTTTATTGTTTTGGCTAAAATTGGGATTTCCTCGATGGCTTGCAATAATGGAATTTTAATGCAAACATTTCTCAATTCATCCAAGAAATCATAATTAGGCACCATTATTTGTTTTTCTACACCTTTGTCAATTTGTAATCTTTCCGGAAAGGGAGGTATAGAAGTAGATGTTGATGGTTGCTCTAATACTGGAGTTGGGCTTATTGGATCTTTTTGTTTCAGTTTTTCAATGTTTTGGCCTTGAAAGGATGTTTCTTCCTCAAGACTTTTATTAACCCGTAGGGAGCCTTCCTCAGAATTATCTTGTTCTTGTATGATCACAGAAGGTTTCCTCTTCTCAAGTATCCTTCCAGACCTAAGTTGAACATCACTAAGGTCTAGAGGAGTAATTAAATAAGTTGGAAATTGGTGTCCTTCTATCATGTATGTATTCTGAGGGTTCTTATTATTGGGGTTTGGTATGGGCTGAGCTGGTAATTGATTGGATTTTTGAGGGAATGGTAATGGAAGTGGTTGATTTTGATGAGGTTGGTTCAGATGATGTTGTTGAGAATTTTGTTGAAAATTTTGTTGAAGATTTTGAGGAAAATTTTGTTGAGGATTTTGAGGATAAAAATGTGGATATGGTGGATAGGATGGTGGATACTGATAATATGGAGAGTATCTTCCATAGGGACCTTGTGATCCTTGTGCCTAAGCTTGAGATTGATTTTGAAATTGGGGCCAAGGTTGCTGCCAAGAATTCCAAGGTGGAGGTTGATTATACATTTGATCATGAAATCCCTGTGTCTGAGATCCCTGCCAGGGTCTTCTAGATACAAAGTTAAGAGATTCTGTGGAATCTGTAGGAGTTTCTTCTTGAAAAACAGCCTTGAGACCAGGAAGAGAAGGACAATTCTTGGTCTCATGTTTCTCGGAACAAATAACACAGGTTTCTACAACTTTTACATCCAAAGGGCACTCTCTCAAGGCATGTTTCTTCCTACATTTGGGACAAAAGATTGCCAAGGCATCAGATTCAGCCTTTTGCTTGTTTTGTATCTTAAGGGTGTCTATTTGTTCACTAAGACTCCCTAAGATGTCAGATTTAAAATCATCAAGCAAGTGTCCTATTTCTGATCTACTTACTGTCCCAGAAGCAGATTTACTTGCTCTTGCAAGAGCAGGATCTCTTGGACCTTTGACAGTTTTGGATTTCCCTCTGGAAAGGTCGATACATAACTCAGATATTTCAGGTAATGTGAGTTGTGATATATCCCCTTTTCCCATCATGTTAAGGATATCCAACCATTCATCCCTAATGGTTTTCAACAAAAGAGCTTTTAAAGTGTCTTGATCTAGGTTTTCCATTTGTGCCCTTTTATGTTGTATTTAAATCTTTCCAACAAATCTTCTAAGTTTTCATCTTCTTTTTGTAACATCTTGAACACTTCTTCCTTATGATTAACCGGCATACAATAATCCAAGTATATCTCTAGAAATGCTTGTTTCATGTCTTCCCATGTCCTAATGGAACTACTGTTTAAGCTCATAAACCACTTCAATGCTGCTCCTTTCAGAGTTGAAGGAAATAATTTCAATTTTTGGGCATCTTGAAGGTAGTCATAAGTCCTACACAGTACTTCAAATTCGAATAAGAAAGTTTCAGGATCCTCAGTTTTAAGTCCATAGAAGTTCGGAAGGACAAAAGGTGAAATGTTTTTCATGGCTGTATTGGTTTCTCCATCAAGTATAGGGAACCCAAAAGAGCTTCCTATTCTACCTCTTCCTCCATCTGCACCTCTACCTCCTCTTCCTCCTTCTCCTCTACCTCTACCTCTACCTCCTCCAAATGTGTTTTCTCCATTAACAACTCCTCCTCCTCCAAATGTGTTTTCTCCATTAACAACTCCTCCTCCTCCTTCTTCTGCCATGGTTGACTCTCCTGTGGAAGTAGAAAGGTTTGTATCCTCAACAAAAGTTTTTGGATCCTCTTCTATGGCAGGTTCAATGGATGAAGTGGAAGGTTTCTCTAATGGAGTAGGTGACCTTAGATCTTCTAGAAGTCCAGGATCAGTAAAGGATGGAAGATGGGTTTGAGTTGAAGGTGTACTAGTTCTGGATCTAGGTGAAACAAGTGGTGTTCTAGATGTCAAACTTCTGCCTCTACTGCTTATAAATCTTCCCCTCGAATCTCTCTCCCTACGCATAAAATTGTTTTTGGATGCTAAGAAACAAAGGTTACCTAGTTTTCACTTCCCCGGCAACGGCGCCAAAATGTTGTGCCTCAATCTAGTCTCCTAAACTGAGTTCATTTAATTGTCAACCAGGATTTGTAAACTGCTGAAGTGAAATGTACCATATGTACCCAGGTGCTTGTTTCCTAGTGCGTTGTATGTAGTGTTTTGTGATGTTTTGGTCTTTTATGTTGATTTATGATGTTTTTGGTCTTTTGAAGTTTTGTGTTTACAATGGAAATGTCTAGAAAACTAATGAAAAGAAATTGGTGGTCAAGAACACAGTTGAGCCTAATGTATGGAATGGCAAATGTACTCAAAAATACTGAAGCAACATCTAAACTATGACTGAATAGAAACAAGAGCTTGATGATGACTTTTTAAACAAATGACACAAACTAGACTTTGAGAAATGATCACTGAAATATGCAAATTTTCTAACTAGACAATCAGACACTAATCATGATGCAACATTCTATTCTAAACTCATCTATTCATGACTAATTTCTAGTTCTATTCTGCAATTTCAATTGAAGGTCAGAGTCTATTCTCCAAGAGTTATTGGTTTCTTTTCAGGGTAGTTCTGTTGAGGACGAGCTCTGTTTGTAGTGAGGAATTTGCAGAGATATTTCAGACCTTGTAATGATGTTATCTTCTGTTCCTAAAGTTATGGATCACTGATGGTTTTCAGAACAAAAATATATTTGTAAATAATGAAGGTTGTCTTAGGAATCCTATCAACTAAAGTGATCTACTGTGCAAAGGGTGACAATGTGACTATGAGATATGAGTGCAATGAATTGATTTAAACATGAGCTTAAGATGCTTCTAAACTAGAACAATGTTAAACCATAAGCCATCATCAAACTTTGAAATGAAGTAGCTAGACATGAATTAAATGCAAAATGAAACTCCGGAGCATTCTAATTAACATGCACTATTCTAGGAAGTTACACAATCGATTTGTTCATCATGAGGGATATTTTGGAAGAGTTCCTTCTTGTGGAAGGGTAGAACAATTTTGACTGTGGACTTGTATGCAATTGAAAGCAAATGAATCTGAAAGCAAATGAAACTAATTTTTCACATCACAGTCATATCTTGAACTTCTTAAGGATGTCTTGGAAGAATTTCTTCTTGTGGAAGAGTGGTTAAGACAAGTGCAACTATGATAGTGAAGACTAAAAACTACAACTAATTCCTATGACACTACAGCTATTCATCATTCATTGTTAAGATTTATTGGAAGGATGTCTTCTTGTGAAAGAACTATGATGAATATAACTACAGTTTCTAGTTAAAAACAAATACAACTCCTATCCTACAGTACCATAGTCATTAAACATTCATCGTTTTGATTTATTTGCAAAGTGTCTTCTTGTGGAAGAACTGGAACGAATTATGGCTACAGTAGCTAGTTAAGAACAAATACAAATCCTATCCTACAGTACCATAGTCATTAAACATTCATCGTTTTGATTTATTGGCAAAGTGTCTTCTTGTGGAAGAACTGGAACGAATTATGGCTACAGTAGCTAGTTAAAACAAATACAAATCTAACTGATATCCTCCAATACCATAGTCATCAATCATTCATCATTTTGGTCTGTTGGAAGAATGTCTTCTTATGGAAGAACTGGAATGAGTACGACCACAGTATATAAAACACAACAACTACTAATTTAATATGCAGAACGTAAAGACAGCTAGGAAAAAACTTATCTAGTTTACGCTAAGGAAATCCGTTCAAGGGGCAGGGGCCCTCTACCACTTGACGGCATTCGACTTCACAATTAAATCACGCCTTCAAGATAATTTTGTCTACTCCATTAACGATGCAATAGTTTGAGCATAATGCTCTGTGTCTTAAAAGACGTAACACAGAGTTTACACCAAAATCTAGCAGCAAATCTACACAAAATTTCTAACTAAGCTCTCGGCCTACTCAAGAGTTTATAAAGTAAATGCAAGTAACAATATTTACAATAATTTAGGAATGATGTCTTCCTAATCCAAATCATTTTAGGAGTCTTTGAGGTGGCTGCGTAAAAGAGAAAAGACACCTGGACTGTAACAGTCCTAGTAGGAGTCTTCTTTCACAAATGTGTTCCCACGTGCATAACCGTATCCAGAATTCATTTCCTTTGCCATGACGAGCAACACACCATGTAGGCACGACGTGGATCATGCCCATATGCGTTTTTCCTCAAGAGGCCACCTGGAACATGCTCAAACATAAAGGTAGCTGCAGAATCGCCGGTTAGCTACAGAATGCCTGCATTCTACAGCTAATTCCGGTCAAAATGCTTAACAATGGCAATAATCACAAAATTCAACCAAGTCGACTCATATAAACCACATTCTAGAAGTAATTTTAACTATTTTTATTGATCAATTGGGTTTAAAATGGAAATGGACAAGGGAAAAATGAGGTAAAATGAGGTGAAGGAAAGCACAAATTTGAGGCTCAACACACACAATAAAATGGACAACAAGCAAATTCTAACAGGGCGTGTGATCACAGGTGATTTATTTTACCACATTGAAACTTATAAACTTCACCATTTCATGTTTTAAGAGTCGAGAAACGGATGAAAGGTGACTCTATCTCTTTCAGTTTTGAAACAAGCATGAAAGGAAAAGCGCTTGATGATCCTTTCAAATTTAAAGATTCAGAAAATATCAAAATGACTACTCTGGTAATCTAGGCAAAGGGTGTGCCAGATATCCGTGAACTACAATATACACCCTGGTTTCAAAATGAAAGAGAAATCAACCAAGGACTTAATGTACGTGCGGCAATCTCCCCAAATTTTGTGTCCGGTGTATAACGGGTATAAGGCGGCAGACTCGGCTTCCTACGGATAAAGGGTAGAAACCTAGTGGGGTCTCCCTTTATATACCCGACGGTATGGGGAGCACAAGTCCGTACTAGTGCTATCTAAAGCCAAGAGGCGAACGACAGCTACTAGGTTTAACGACGCCGGAACACGTCACTAGCCTAGACCTCTAAATATTTTGTTAATGTTTCAATGTTGTCTTAAGGTAAATTGAATAAATTTTAATGTTGATCTTCAATTATGTTTCAATTTCCAGGCCCTGGCGAATGTTATGTCTCAAAATATCCTAAATTCACACTACATGCCACAAAGTATCATTCCGTTTGATGAATAGCTAACTACAGGAAGGTTGAGATCTTTTCATACAATAACAAAATGACCATAAAACAATCACTACTGTCTCTAATGCATGCTAACGGAAACTATAAGCTTTTCTTTCAGAGTTATAAATCACTAATAACACAGAAAAGATTTAATTCTCATTAACTAATCAAAAGAAAAAGATATTTTTTTTGTATTTCCAGTGTTTGAGAGCAAAGTGAACTAAACAAATGAAAGCTAATGAAATGAGAAATTTGAGAAGTGATAGCAAAGGAGTAAAAACAAGCAAGTTTCACTCAATGCAAACACACAATCAGACCTCAAATTGACAAAACAATCTCTCAAAACTAAGAGAATCCCAAAGATTCAAATGAACCATGTAATCTAGGCCCAAAATGAGACAACACGGAATTCGAATGAGGAAGAAACCAATCACTCAAACAAATCAACAAAACGATATACAACCACCAAACGAATGCAGAGAAGCAATCACAAATTTGACTGAACAGATAGAAACCAAAAACTCCCACTGGAGGCTCGACACACTATAGCACCTAGATGCCCTAGCGCTAGAATGCAAAATCGATAGAAGAGTGCAAACAACCAAAGGATGAAGGTCACAGTCAGTCAAAAAAGGCTCCAGAACACTCAGGTAGTCGTAAAAATGAAACCAAAATCACATATCAAGCTCAGAAACCTCAAGACAGAGCAAACCCTAGCACCTTACAAAATTGGCGTGACTGTTAGGCTGCAACTAGTGCCAGAACAGCATTGGCACGGGTAATAAACTGGCAACATGCACCAATTGGCGCGACTGTTAGGCTAATAAGCGTGCCAGTCGAGTTTACTAAGTAAAAATAAAAAAAGAGCAATCCAAGAAACAGACTAGTGATGGTGAAGCTAAACAAAAGTTTAACACATGAAAAGAGCCAGCCAAAAGAGCTGATCAAGCAAGCAAAGTCAAGAATCGACCAAAAGGACAAGACAATACTCCAATCAACGTCTCCCCAGTGGTGTCGCCAATTTTTTGGAGCGGTAAATCCCCTCTGCGGACAGAGGCGATCCCTACTAGCCCAGATCGGGTCTAGCAACAACCATGTCATGCTAAGACGCAAGTTCCTAATTTCAAGAAGACCAAGGTGCAACAGGAGGCCTACCTTAAGTCCTACACTATTGTCGTTTGTGGAGGAGATGGCACTTCCTTCCCTCACTTTGGCAGATCACAATTCTCCCGCTCGATCGAACACCTGCACGTACAAGAAGAACAACAAACAAACAAGCATAAAACCTAATGCATGCAATTATGTATCAGCCAGAGAAGATACAACTCATAACATGAAACATGAACATCTGAGTGGAACCATAATCGAATTCGTTTATTATTAATCAGAACAAAGCAAGATACAACCTGAGCTATGACGCTGGATCTTACTTCGGCGGGTCGACAGAGAAGTACGTCTCGGTAAAACTCGTCAGGAAAAGGACAAGTCTCTCTCTCTTCGGCTGTCTGACGATAATATCCTTACAATTGATTTAGCTCTATTCAGGCTAGCTTGCAAAGGGAAAATGACAAGCTTATATAGATGGTGGAAGGGGAGTTGGGATCCCTACAATGGTGGGATTGGCCCTATCCTCAAGGAAGCTTCCATGATAGGTGGAAAACCACTTCCCCTACATGGAGATCTGGAGCCAAACCTCCCAACTCAATTTAGAGACCAGAAGTTGGTTGGAATCAAACTTCCGCCATTTATTTTTTAAAAACACTCCTTATTAAGCCTGGCGCGGGTGATGCACTGAGACAGAGCGCCAATTGGCGCACCCTCTTTGGTGGATTTCCCCCATTGGTGCAAGGGCTGAATTGTGTAGTCGTGCCAAGGCTAAAAAGGCTATTTTTAGGGCTTTTCACTGGAAATTGTCTTCTGGGGAATAATTTTCCTTATCAAGGGGGATGCCATGAAAGTGGTTTCAAGTCTTGTCACTGCTCACAGGTCACGGAATAAGCCCTCCAATGTGTGGGACGGGGAATTGCAGGGACAATGAAAAATTACTGTGTAACACCTATCTATTAGAAACTAGGCCTACATAGCAGCTAAGGTCCGATGGGGAATCTCCAATTGGAATGTTCAAAATAGAGAACCATTTAACTATAAAAACTTTGGATTAGCTGTCGACCGCTTGGTTTCCTATTGCAACCTCATTTTGAGGGAAGGACCATTCTGGCTAGGGTGTAGGTTTAGAAGCCCCATTGCATGGTATCCTGCTACAGATTACAAAGCCATTTATGAAATACCCGAAGGACAGACAGGGCATGTCTTCGAATCATTAGCTGCAATGCATGGTCTTACGCCTTTTGATGAAAAACCTTCTCCATCTTATTCTTTAACTACTCTGCATGTGAACTATAGTTTTCATGAGGACATTAAAAATGGTAAGCAAGGGGGTATGTTGACCAATGGAAAAGGTATGAATTCACTATGTGTTTTCCCATTATTTTACTTTAAACATAATTATTTTTACCTTAGAAAGATGATTTATTACAAGAATTGTGGTAGGATTGTGAAGATTTATGTTTATTGTAAAATATGACTAAAAACTACCTTTCATTGCTACAAACAGGAATTAGGCGAGGTGAACAGTTATATCAAAGGCAAGGTTAAAGTAAATGCAACTGTTGTTCCTCCAGCGTTAGACCAAATACTGCCAAAGACAAGGAAATCCAAACACATCGCTAAGAAAAGGTAGGGGACAGCTCGACTTCGGTAAAAGAAAATCAAGTGACAGCTAAAGAAAGAAGGGAAGCGAATCCCTCAAGATCCTTTGATCCTGAGGGATCGCTGTTCAAACCTCATCTCGTTCCTTGTATTGTATTTCAAAGCTTGTTATATAAGGCAATGCCTTTAGTGATTGAGGAGGAGATCCTTTGATTAAAAACATTCCTTTTGTAATATTATGTTTTCTTGACTCTCATGTTTAGAGAGTGATCACTGTAATACCTTCATGTTCGATTAATACAAAAGGCGCGTTTCATTTTATCTTTCAATCTCTGAAGTAACCCAGTAGTGTTTCACTAGTGCTAAGGGCCCGGCCCTGGCGGAATTTCTCTATTTTTTGTATTTCTATCCTTTGATTACTGTCGTGTGATAATTGCATAGATTCATTACGATTATAGAGTTATTTGATTACTGTTGAACTAAGTTTTGGATTGTTGTGTGCGTTAATGAATTGCATTGCTATTCTATTTTGGCAGGATCGTGATTACTGTCTTATTCATCTTGCTATCTCTTAGAAAGCTTTGTTTTTCTATACTTAATTCTATTTGTTGTTCCATTGGATTATGGTTCATTTCGATTGACTATTTCATAGTGTTGGTTGTCGACAGGGTTGGAGTTTAAGAAGACTTGTTACCTAATTGTGTTAAGTTCATATTTGTTGTTCCATTGTTGTTTGCTGTTCAATTACTATTTTTTTTTCATTTCTAATTTGTTAGGTTCAGATTTGCAGAAATATTGTTTACAGTTGCTGTGTAAAAATAGGAATTACAAATTGTTGTTCCTTTCCAATTCTTTCTATTAAAAGAAGTTCTTCTTAGTTATTTTCTTCAGCAAGTAGTTCAAGTTCGATTTCACTTTGATTACTTAAAGAACAAGACTGTCAACTGTAGAGAACACTGGTTACTGCTTCCAAGTTCCCAGATTGATTGCCTTGTCTCAGTGTGATTTCAGTTACATCGATTTCTAAGGGAATGAGTTATTGCTACTGTATCCCTGATTGATGCTTTGCAGAGTGAGTAGTTAAGATTTCAGAGTATTTTCATTCATGTTACTGTAAATTATTAGATTTCTTTACAAGCATCTGTTTACTCTTGTATCTAGAATACTGTACTACATCTTTCATAGCATTACTCTTAGCTAAATTGCAGTCTCAAACAGAGTACACTCTTGAAATAAAAAGTTGCTCCCGAATTCATAATTAATGTAGGATAATTAGGTGTTAAAAAGATACCCTTTATGCCTCAACAGAATTGTGCTTTCTTTTTCAATGCTATAAAGTTCACTGCATCTACATTTAAAATCTGGCTCAAGTATTCTAGAGAAAAAATCCTTGTAGTTAGAAACTTTGGTAATTTGTAAGGAGCCAGGATTGCACCATACACTTTAATTTCTGTGTGATTTTTATACAAATACCAATCTCCAACTTTACAGATTTCAGACAACTGTAAAATTATTTTGATTTCTTCATTTATCCTTGGTGACTCTGCTTTGTCCAACAAACTCATGGCAGGTCTGATAAACAAATCATTGAAATCACTGTAATTGTACTCATTGTTGTTTTTTCTGAGAAGAGAAGTCCAGAATATTACTGAAATAGTTTTTCCCTCCATATCCATCTTCTGTAATTCAATGGGAAAATTATCTTCTTGAGAAAATAAGAAAATATGTAACAAATATGAAGTATATTTGAATACTCCTTCATCAGGTAATTTTATTAGCTGATAATGTATATTATCAGCAATGAATTTGGAAAAGTCAAAGACCAATTCTGGCTGTTGTCCATGAGACAAGGTGGAGAGGAACCCTAAAATGGAGGCATCTGTAAATTCATCATTAACATAGCCTAAAATGAATGATAGCATGGAAATAATTTGTCTAGAGCCATCAGGGAAATCAAAAGTATCATATGGTGGATTTACCTTGGGAAGGTTGACATGATTGGGCATGAAGTTTTGAAGGATTTCAAACTTCCTAGGGAAATCCAGGTCTAAATACATCTGAGTCAAATCTTCAATTGATAATGACACTGATTGGTGTAATTATTTGTGCATCAAACATTCTTTTAACTTCATTCTCAATTAAAGGTAACAAAATTAGATTAATCCTTCTTAGTTTTTGTTGAAAAGGTTTTTGATTTTCTTTCAAAGGAATCTTATGTTGAATTATGTCTTTGCTGTAAGTTTTAAAATCTTTGTAACCCCATGCAAAAACATCCTGATATTCTTTCAAGAGTTCTACGTATTTAACCTTTTTCTTCTGATGATAAGGATTTTGATATTTTGATCATTTTTGGTTTTTCATTTGTCCCTAAGTTATACTCTTCTATATCAGACCTGATTGGTTCCATTTTTGGTCTTTTGGGCACATCATTGGAATCAAACAAGTCTTCAGGGGAGTTAAACCTCTGGGTAAAATGTTATGTTTTAAATCAATCAAATCTGGTTCATCTTCCATCATTTCCTCTATATCTACTTTTTCCAATTCATCCATGTCACTCTGAGTAAATATAGTAGGTTTATCAAAATTATGTACATCTAAATCATCTAAATCATCTATTTGACACAAATTTGAATCTATGTTACAAGGTGAATCTATATTACAATCATTATCAATTTGACACTTTTGAAACTCTCGCTCATTATTCAAAAATTGATATATTTTTTCATCTTCTGATAAAATTTTCCAGTATTTTACATTATCTGGGACAATAGGTCTATGTTTGATTTCATAAGTGTATTTTTGTATTGGTGAAAATGGAAATTTTCAAGTGCTGGAAAAGGTTGCTAAACAATGGGCTTGCATGTTCTGTTTTATAGGGATGATAGAAAAATTGCTTTCTAACAAATCTTCAACCAAATCATGTGTTGTGTCCCTGTATCTGGCCAGTCTAGGATTGTGAACAGAATATTCTACATTTATTTTCTTGATAACTAACTCTGAATCTCCCATGAATAATATTCTTTGCCCTCCCAATTTTCTAATGATTTTAAGACCTAAGATTAAAGCCTAATATTCAGCCATGTTATTGGTACATTTGAAATTCAATCTAAAGGCATGTCCTTGGGAATGGCTAGTTTCAATGTTGGTAATCCATACACCAGCTCCAACTCCTAATTTATTAATCGATCCATCAAAATCAAAATGCCATAAAGCCTCATTTCCAATGTAATCATCCATTATTTTAGGCTTCTTATCAGTGAGTTGAGTTTTGGTGTTATTATGATCAAAGTTACAGAGAATAAAGGAATCAAGATCAGTAGGAGTTGAATAGATTGGGTAATTGGTAGGTTTTTCAGCATTGCTGATCATAAAATTCATTAAGGTTTCTCTGTAAATATTTTTGGGTTGTCCAAATACCGAGATAGTGGCATAACTCATGTCAAGTTGTAGAGATCCCTGCAACTTTGATCCCCATGAGCGAGAAAGAAGCATGCCATAATTTGGCGGGATATCAACTACCACAACATCCATGATCATGATTTTACCAAGATATTGGACTAAGTTTACACACATATATTTAATCAATCCTATGCATTGGACTTTAGATGAATCAAATGAAAACAGATCTTTATATGGCCGACTTATGTCTAGATTCAGGGTTTCCATTATTTCTCTAGGCATTAAGTTATGGGAAGCTCCAATATCTAGCATAGCATTGTGTAATATATGATCATGTACAGTAAGACTTAAATAAAATGGAGGTAATGACCCATCTAAATGCTTACAATCTACATTTGGACCAAATATTAATTCAGGTCTATCCTCACTCATATTAATTGTATCCTCATTTTCATTTACATTCAATGTTTCAGTAATAATAGATCTATACAAGTCATTTTTAGCCAATTCTACTAAGGGAACAACTATTTTTAACTTGGATATTTCAGATTGAATGTTAAATGTTGACTGAGATTTGATAGCTTGAATTATTTCATCTTTTGGAACTGTTTTTTGGGATGATTTTTCTTGTGTTTCAACAGTTTTACCTTTCAGGAAAAACTGATTTTTGCTTGAGGTTTTATTTTGTCTTCTGTTTGGGTTTTCTGATTTTTGCTATCTTTGATTGTTTTTTCAGGAACAGTTCTAGTCTTAGCATATGTTTTATCAGATTTGGAATTCTGAAGCAGAAGATTTAGGATTTGATGATTTTGAGTTAGCTAGATTCTTTTTTGGGCATCTCTGGAGGATTGAGCCACCTCATCAGTGATATCTACAATCTTTGGACTAGGCTATTTTTTAGGACTGGGTGGGTTTGAATTTTGTTTATTTTCTCTGAGAGGAATCTGCAAAAGTTTCATTTTTGGAGTCTCAATATTCTTTTTGTTTTGGCTTTGTTGAGTTGGAGCATTGTTTTTTGTAGTAGGCTCATTGGTTTTCTTTCTCCTAAGGTTATATTGGTTGTGAATTTCATTGATTTTGAAGTCATAACCTTGCTTATAGTCAAAGGATTCACTAGATTCCACTTTGAACTGTTGTAGCTCAAAGAGTTCCTGGTCCTCCTGAGTGAGGAAAATTGTACTGTTTTCATCTATCCCCATAACTATGTTGATGTCTTCCTCATCCTCAACATTGTTTTGAGAACTCTCTGCAAAGTTCTCTTGGAATGGGGGTCTTATGTTCTGATCTAGGGAGGGTTCTTTACCTTTCACAGGATTGTTGTTTTTCCTGTAGTTGGGATTCCTGATTTGGGATTGATTCTCCCATTGTGGTTTCCTTTCAATGTGGTCTAGTCTCTCAACTAATTTTTCTAATGTTTTGTTAATAAAATAAAATTTACCATCTAAGTTTGAAGCTTCTTCTTTAATAGTAACGCTCCTCTCGTTTCTCATTCTAGCTTTTCTGGCAAGGATATTGATCTCTACTCGGACAACATTTAGTTGCATTTGTTCTAGGGTGTCTGCATCCCTTTCTCTAAGTTGATAGGCCATGTCTACATCAAAACAATTAGGGAATTTGAGCAACATTGAATATGGAGTGGGTTTAAGGTTTGCAGGAATAGAATTGTAAATACTCTTGCATCCGGTGCAAAAATCTTGTACAAACTCATTGGGAGCTCTTTTAATAGCATCAAACTCAGATAATATTTGTAGGGGATTTTTCTTCTTTTCCCATTTATTTAGGAAATCTCTATGGAATGCAGATAAGTCTACCATAGTACCAACACCTAAATTTCTAAACCATGTTTTTACTTCTCCAATTAAGCTTTGTGCAAAAAATCTCATTCGAACATCAGACTCATCTATCTCATAAATTTCCCAAAATTCATTCATTCTGGTGATATGTTGTTGTGCAGTAACTTGTGAAAAAATATCAAACAATGGGATATCCTTTTGGTAATTTTGCAGCATGTCATGGAGGTTTTGAGGTAAGACCAAGGAGCATATCTGGCTACCATGGCTTGGATTTTTGCTAAACTAGGAGGTACAGTAGTAGTGGCAGGGATAGTGTTGATTACAACAGTGGATGTACTTGAAGAGTTTGGAAAAGGAGATGAAAAATAAGTGGTATGGCTAGGGAATATTGTGGTAGTGGTTGTAGTGGATTTAATGAATTATGGAAATACTACTTTACGCTGTAAGGGCAGCTCAGGGATGAATGGTTCTGTGGACGAACTAGAGGTAGATTGAGGATATGATGAATATATGATCCTAGGTTGCAAAGGAAACTCAGGACTAACAGGCTCTGGGGGTGAACTGATAGTGGAATCTATAAATGAAGTGGTAGCATACAGAGTAGAATCTGTTGTTGGAAAGATGGTGGTGGATAATTGAGAAACTGGAGGTTTAAATTGAGACAAAAAATTGGCTAATTTAATAGCTTCTTCAAGGTCTTTAATTCATGTAACACTTACCCTCTCTACTGGACTTTGACTTTCAGTTTTGTCTGATTTTATAGGTGTTGAAATAAATTTATGTTTTTCATTCACAAAATAAGTAAAAATAGGATCTAAACAGTTTCCTTTAAATCAGTTTTAAACTTGGTTCTAAATAGTGATTTTTCAAACTTCAAATCAAATTCAATATCTGATAAGCTTACTAATTCTTTGGGTAAAGAATCAACTCTTTTTAGGGTTACTTCAGTTTCTGAACTAGTAGTTTGTTTTTTCTTTTTTCCTATCTGGTCCGGATTGTCTACTATATTTGCAGGGTTGGGATCAGGGTTGGATCTAGTATAATAGACTTTCTTTGGAGCCAGAATTATTATTGTATAAATACCCACAACCTTTAAACTTAACCTTAAAGTAAAAAAGATATGTTTAAAAATCTTCCTCCAAGATTAAACTTAAAACTGGAGAGTGGTTAGTCCCCAGTATGGTCGCCAGTATGTTGTCGCCAGTATGTTATCACCCTAGTAATTCTTAGGTCATGGGATTTGGGTTTATAGTTAAAGAAAACAAGGGGTAACTAAGAACCTCTTTTGAAATTAAGGACCTGGCCTTCCTAAATTTCGGATAGGGATCTCTCCTCAATATTTAACTTGATTTTATGTTATAAGATTTTAGGCTAGGTATGATTGGACAATGGGATTTTTTTTGAAAGTTTGGTGGGAATAAAAGGTGCTTCAAGGTAAACCACAGAGGGATCTACCTTCTTGGGCTATGGAGTCAACTTTCTAGGCAAGCAGAGCTAGGAAATAAGGTCTAAAGAGAAAATGTACTAAGGGCAGGGTAGATGACCTTCAAAGGGTTTGAAATAGGCTTTTTTTATGAAATGGGTGAAATCTGAACAAAAGGGAAATTAAGAATACTTAGGTTATAGAAATGAAGATGAAAGGAGGGGATCAAACAGGGACTAAAAGCCTTTAAGAATTCTTAAGTCCAGTTATCAAGCAAAAAACATAATAATGAACAACTAGTAAAAAAACAGGGAGCTTTTTAACACTAATCATGTTTAAGCTTTCCTAGTTAATCATTAAAGATAGAAAAGATTAGAATGAATGTATGGAAACTTTTGAAAGATAAAACAGTGAAAACAGGAAAATACTAAACTTATCTGGTCAGCACAAGAATCCTGAGTTATGATGTCTTTAATCTTAATTCCAGTCTGCTGCTTTACTGATTGACTCACACAAACTTCAATATATCCAGCAAAATGACTATAGTAGTCTTGATCAATTTTATTCCACCCTTAACACTTCAGAAAGAGAAGTATTTATAAAAAAATTATTACAAAATATCTGAGAGACATGTAGAAATATCTCTACGCAAAAATAAAGTTTATTACATAGAAAGAGGGACAACTGCAAAACAAACTGGCAAGTTGTCCTCTTATCAATAAAAAATAGGACGAATTATCCTAACTTGTTGCTGGGTTGTAGCTGTTGGAAATGCTTGCTGGAATTTTGGAAAAAGATCTTTTTGAAGATAACTTGAAAGACACTATTTCTATTTCACATCCTTTCACCTGTGCTTTATCACTAATACTCTTTATGTTGCTCCTTTTACTGCTTTACTGTGGTAAAATAAGGAATTATCTGCGGTAAAAGGTATTTTGACTGATACTCTTTGACTCTGTTTCTGACCCTGATACACTTTGACTGCAAATCTTTAAATTAAGTCAGTGAATTCCTGCCATTGTTTTGCACTGGGAATTCTCATACTCTTCAATTTCCTGTAACTTTCATCTACCTCTGTATACTTGGAAAAATTGGGCTTAACAATCAAAATATGTTTGATCTCATTTCATAAAAAGAACAAGTTTTCAAAATATTCCAAAATGACTTTACCAGTTGGAGACCCTTGTGGTAAAGGTTTGCTGACTTGTTCTTTGGAATAAGCCCTAATTTTTTTATCATAATATTTTTGTGCCATCAAGTTTTCATTCAAAGCATTAATGTCTGGAAGTCCTGCTTGTGTCATTATTGTGTATGTGGCCCAAAATCTTGTGATTTCCAAGTTCATGTCCTTGCATCTATCCTCCAAATTATTCATCATATTTCTCTTATTCATGACTTTTTTGATTTGTAGTATGCTTTCAGTTCTGTCCTGAATTTTTAGCTCTTCAAGCTCTTCTCTATGTTTTTTATTCAAAAATGTAATAAGTTTTAGGGCTTGAGCAAGTTTTTCAGCCAGTTCTTCTTTGGTCTTTTGAATTTCTATTTGTGCTACTTTGAGTAACTCTTTTTGTTCATAAATAATTTGAATTGAAGGCCACTGAGAATGTATGCCTTGAATGATGTTGTTCCAAAGATAATTCTTGATGTAAGATACCTACTCAGTGAGATTAACCTGTTGTTGAAGAATCTTTACATGTTCCTGCAATATGTTGGCTCTTTTCTCATGTCCTTTAGATGTAATTAATGCATCTCTGTTAGATGTTTCAAGATTTCTGATGGTGCCTTTCAAATTGATTATTTCTTTATCTTTCAAGGACATGTCTTCCATAGCCTTGACTATGGCAGTTTTTTTACCTATTTGATTTACCCATGACGTGGAGGAAGAAGTGGCAGAGATATCTTTAGAAGTAATTGACACTACAGTTGCCAATACTCCTTTCGGTGCCAAATGTTCTGCCAATGTTGAGGGAACAGTTGTACTTACAATTGGAATAACTGTGGGAATTAAGACTTCCTAACCTTTCTTCAATATTTCATTTTCTTGCATTAAATATTCTATTTGATTTTCCATATCTTTAATCTAAGCTGTCATTTTCAAAACCAGTTGCATAGTTTCCTCCTTTTTTGTCTTTTCCTGAAGAATTTCTTTTGCATGAGGGTGCTCACTCTGTGGCAATTTGAGTTGTTTTCTCAAGGCAGCAATATCCTCATTCTTCAGCCTTATCAATTTCTTACCAACTTTAGTATTGGAGGGATCTACTCAAGTTTCTATTACCAAATCTTCTAAGGACTTGATCCTCAAATTCTTAGCATGTATAGATGCTTTATCTAATTTCAGGTCTGATAAACAAATCATTGAAATCATTGGCAGGTCTGATAAACAAATCATTGAAATCACTGTAATTGTACTCACTGTTGTTTTTTTCTGAGAAGAGAAGTCCAGAATGTTACTGAAAGAGTTTTTCCCTCCATATCCATCTTCTGTAATGCAATGGGAAAATTATCTGCTTGAGAAAATAAGAAAATATGTAACAAATATGAAGTAAATTTGAATACTCCTTCATCAGTTAATTTTATTAGCTGATAATGTATATTATCAGCAATGAATTTGGCAACGTCAAAGACCAATTCTGGCTGTTGTCCAGGAGACAAGGTGGAGAGGAACCCTAAAATGGAGGCATCTCTAAATTCATCATTAACATAGCCTAAAATGAATTACAGCATGGAAATTATTTGTCTAGAGCCCTCAAGGAAATCAAAAGTACCATATGGTGGATTTACCTTGGGAAGGTTGACATGATTGGGCATGAAGTTTTGAAGGATTTCAAACTTCCTAGGGAAATCCAGGTCTAAATACATCTGAGTCAAATCTTCAATTGATAATGACACTACTCGTGGATAATGGCTTAGCTGGAGCATATCATTGATTTCTTCAGCAGTTATGTAAAATAGGACCTCACTATATTTGTTCACCATGCATCTTTGATCAGGGATATAGTGTATCTGACACAACCTAATGAAATCTTGAGCAAGATGGGTGATGGGAACTACATATTTAGACAAGTTGGAATCCCATACAGGTATATCAGTTGCCACTTTTTTCTCAATTTTTTCCTGACACCGGCTATGTACTTCCAGAAGATCAAATTCTAGAGTAGCATCAGCAATTTTGTAGTCTAAGTCAATCAAGGGATTGTTTACTTCAGTAGTGACAGGAGGATGCAATGGTCTGACTGTTTCATTAGAGTCTGCAATTAGGACAGGAGTAGGTTATCAATTTTGGGAGGTTTGGGGTTTGGAAGCTTGCTGGAGGCAGGCTTCTAAGGTTTGTGACCTCCAATCCTAGGGGTGACCTGCTTCTTAGTCATTTTTGAAGTAACTGAGCAAGATTAGACTATTTTCTCAGCTCTTTATGGAAACAGAAAGTCAATTAATCTATCTTTGGGAAAAATTCAGAATTTGGGCGAGGGTTTTATGAGGAAAATGTAGATTTGCAATGTGCAGACGGTGGGAAAGGGATTTTCAATGGTTTCTTTGGTAATTCAAATGGATTTTCACCATAGGAATAACTTTTGGATGGTGAAAATTCTTCAGGTGGGAATGGAAAATCTTGGGAAAATTTTGACAGGGTTTCCCCTATTTTTTCAAGGTTTGAGTACTCTCAGATGAGTACTTTTGGCTTTAAAATTTCAAATTTTTTTATTTTTTCTTGAAAACTATGAATTTGCAGGTTTGGATTACTGAAAAATACCTTTAAATAGGTATGGTCGAGGTCGAAGAGGGTTGCAGGTGGTACCAATCTTCAAAATAGTTGCAACTATTTAGTAAGAGGTACTGGGATTCTTCAGAGGTGAAATTAAAAGGGGAGATGGCTTCAAAACAGTGAACTGTTTCGAAATCAGCTCTAAAATGGCATCTAGAGTAGCTATCTGATAGAGTGTAAGTGAAAAATGCATGTAAAAAATAAGAAAAAAGTTGGAAACCTTAAGTCTTATAAAAAAACATAACATTTATTGAAGGCTGATATTAATGGCGGGAGCGGTTTGTGTGTTTGAATGCGAAACCACTAGTGGTTATCGCATTACTTCTAGGCGGTAACTGGATTTTTTCTTTTACAATGCGATCCAGTAAAATTAGGACACGTAGCAAGTGGTGGTTTCGTAAAACTTTTATAACAATTTTTTTTTCAACTGCGCTTGATCACTTTGATAATGCGATATGGGATTCGCACCGTTGGATTTGATTGAAAAATGCGAATGGTTGAGATCTTTCAGAAAGTTGCGGGGAAACAGTAAGGTGGGGTTGGGCTTTCATTGTGAGCCATCGATCTTAAAAGGTAAAGATCTATGGTGTCAAATAAATGTGATATCAGGGAAAAGGTAGGGAATGGAGCAAAGGGGTGGGACCTGGGTTCAATATTATCCATTTATTTTGATCGGGACGATCGGATGGTTGAGGTTAAACCTGATGCTTGCGAAAATTAAATGGAAATGGGTCTTAAATATCTAAAATTAGTTTATATATTAAAAGGGAGGATTTAATAAAGGTTTAACCACGGTTTGCATATTATGAAGGGGAAAAAAGGCTTACGCATTTTAACCTTGGGTTAAGGGTAATCGGGGGGGGATACAAAGATGTTAATGTTTTTTGTGTGTCATTTTAAATACACGGGATGTAAATAAAATGCGTGTTTTGTATTATTTAATTTTATTATATAGTTTTAGACTGCGGAGGGGTCTAAAAACCATAGGGGGGAAGGGATATATTTTTATGGGTAGTTTTGTGTCAAAGGGGTAATTTCGGGATGTTTTTCAACATGTGCTTAATATCTTTGACACAAAAGCATATATTAAGGGGGTTTTGGGGGATATTAAATAAAATGGAGCTATATTAATAGGACTAGGATTTTTCTATAGGGATTTAAATAAAATAAATTAGGTGTTAATATGAAAAGGGAAAAGTGAATACTCAAAACATACAATTATAACCAAGAAAAGTGAAGATCAAAGCCAAACTTGCATTATGATAATTTCATCACTTTAACTTAGGATAAAATGCCATTTTGAGGGTTTTATACTTCATAAGATGTGGGAAGTTAATCAAATGGGCCTTTATGTAATATTTAAGAAAGAAAAGAGTTCTCACTTATAGAGTTAAATGGTGATGAGTGCATGAAGGGGTAAATGATGAAAATTTCTGGGATTAATATAGAAACTTAACATTTTCAACTAATCGGTCATTGAGCCTTGGGTCCAGTCCCAACAGAAGTCAAGGAAATGCCTTGAGCCTCTTTGACTTATAGTCTAGAATATTAAATTGCTATGGGGATGGGAAATTAATTATTTGTAGCCTGGTGAAATATATTTACATTGATGTCTCTCACCTTCTTCTACCTACCCAATTATATCTCCCAACATTTTTTCTTCTATTTTAATCAGGTGCATTTGAACTAGCAACCTTACAACATTTTATTCTTCTTGAAAGAGGTAAACTATCTAATTCTACACTTATTGCATCCAAGAATCCAGATTAAACTATTGGATTCTTTATTTCTCTACCTAACTAATCAATTGTCATGATTAAACTGTATGACAATTGTTTATTCTCTATCTACAACATTTTAAATTGAAAAATAACGAGTCAAGATTATATTGTTCAACTCGTCACGTATTATGGCATTTATTAACACTCTACCATAATCAACTGCAAAAGGTAAAAGTAGTGGAATTTATACTTGCACACTTTCATGTTTTATTCGTCTTTTTTCTTTTGGGGTATACTATTTTTTCTAAGTCCTTTGATTTTTCTTTTAGGAATTTTTATTGTCTTTTTTATTTTTTTTATTTTTTATTTTTTTACAAAATATGGGAATACAACTTGCAGAAGGCAAAGTATGTACATATTTACAAGATTACCATCAGTCAAGTGAAAATTATGAATCCTATATTTATAGGTCACTAACAGGAGGATACCAAGAAATTGCAGAATGACATCCATCACCCACATTGGGATGAGTGGATGGCAGTATGGAGCAAGAGGTTTCCAAACCCCTTGCAGATCTATGATATAGGCCAGCAAGAGGCATGGTTGTGCTGGTTGTTTTTGGGTGAGTTTGGTCACTACCCAAAAATTTCTATTTCTTTATCTCATGCCTTGAGTCGCAATGATAGGATGCATAAGAAGCAGGCATGGTTGTTGTGGCTGTTAAGAAGAGAGTTTGGACATCATATGTCAAATCTTATGTCCATGTATTTACCTTTGTTTGAGATATGTCTCATGTGCTCACATGTATTTATTTTTGAGATATATTTCGTGTATGTACATTGTTTTGGGAAGGAGGATAACTTCCCCATGATGTATGATGGAGCTGGTTTGTACTTTGTTTATGAGACAACTCACATGTCCATCAATGTATTATTGCTCCATGATCTGCATTTTGATAATGCAAGGAGGAAACAAGAGTCCTTGTTGCCATGGCTATTATTGAGAGAGTATGGGCTGAAATCTCTCCATACTCATCATGATGTTTTAGAAGGAATGTATGGCACATTTTCTTGTTATTTTGATCATGTACAGCTGATATATTTTGATGTTTACTACCACATAGTAGATGAGCACTCATGCACATCTAGTACCTTGTTGGAGGACAACTTGCCACATGAAATTCTCAAGCAGCAATTGGGAAAATCGCACTGTATCCCTTGGATAGACCATTGGTATCATGGAACCATCAACATTTTTCTGATTTAGATGCCAAATAGTGATGAGGTGCCATTCCTTTTGGATGGGATGGTTTGGGCCAGCATGATTCATGACATGGGAGATAGGATCTTTGGAGATCTATTCTTCTTCTTGCCACTTGAGGGAAACCTATTTGTAGCCCAAGATCAGTATGTACTCTACACTTGCCATGAGTGGAGAGGAAGACAACATGGGGTAGGCCATCCTACCTATCATGTTCAGCTATTCAACCCACCTTCTTTGCAGGAGCCCAAGGTGGAGGAGATCTTTCATGAGTTGCCATGTTGGAGGGTGACTCATCTTGTATGGATGATAGCTTGGGGGTGGAGGTTTTACATGGGAATGTTAGTTCCCAAACACATTTCAAACTCCATGCCTTGGGAGGGATTTTTTCAATTCTATCCTAGCAGTTGCTTGAGGACAAGCAACATTTAGGAGGGGAGGACTGTAATATTCCTACTTTAGCAAGCAGCTAAGGGGAATATTAAAATTTTGATTTTTTCACTTAGTAGTTGGATAAATGGGTAAGGAGGCCCATGCTTAATAAAAACATGAATAAAACTCATTATAATGTGAAATGGGATCACAACAGTAGCTGGATTTTACACTCTCATGTGTGAACAGGGACCAATGCAAATGGACAAGGTCAAGTTTGACCAAGTCAACAGCACAGGTATGAAGGAGGAGATCATCCATAGGGACAACGCAGTGCAAGTGGGAGGAATATTCCTTGGTGAAGGAAACCCTAATGAGTGGGGCCCAAGGCAAGAAGGCTCACACATGTTTAAAAGGAGGGCAAGGTAGCCATAACAGGTTTATGCTTATGATTTGATTTTGGTCTGAAGACTATTTTTCTTTCTGCAATTGTTTAGTTGAGATTAATGTGCTGCTTAGCACAAGTATTTCCTATTTAGGAATCCTTCTCCTTCTTGAGAAGCCTCTTGGAGGAAAGTTCTAATTTGCCTCACATCCAGGCTTGAGGCCAAGCATCCTCCTTCATATACAGCGTTATTTCTGTAGCAGTATAATGTTGTGTTGTAGGGTGTTGCAGTGAGGGTCCACAACACCACTTTCGGCACTTGTTTTTCAGAGGGAGAGGCTCTCTTTCCTTTGATGAGATCAGTGGGGAAGAATTCTGGATCAATATTGCACATCTTGGCGCTTGGCCAAAGTATTCCCAACCTCTACAGTGCATTTATTTCTAGAAACTTCATCCTTTTTCAAAGTGTTGCAGTAGCAGGGTTTGAACCCTTGCTTGTGAGCTTGTCTCTTAGGGAAAGGGCCAACCCTTCTCTCGGAAACCTTGTAATAAGGATTCTCATTAATTTTCTTTATTTTTCAGCTGTATGTATTCAAAGCTTTAGTTAGACTACATTTTCTAGATCTAGATCCGCAGATCTAACATTTTGCACCTGTGCCTTCATGAAACCCTTGTCGGGTCATTTCTATAATGTGTAAAAGAAGCTTTTTATCCATTTTTATCCATGATCTGATGTAATACACTCCATGTATGTTATTTCCATCATATTTCATCATAAAAACTCATAAAATAATGTTGTCTAAGCTTCAATAAATTATGCATAAGTAAAGTGATGGGATTTGGGCCTTTTTAGCCATAACGGGACCGGGAGATCTGTTTACCTTAGCTAGAGTGATTTGTTTTTCCTAAAATTTGGTATGTGAGTCCCACATGACATATTCTAAGGGATCCCACCATTATTTTCCTCTATTATTACGAAAATATTTGGGAATAATGTTTTTGGGGCTTAATTTGCTACTTTTCCCCATTTTTTGGATGATAAAAGGAAGTACAAGTTGTTGTTGAGACACCAACTGATGATAATGTGTTTCTTGACACATTTATTGAGTGAATAGCTTGTTGCAGCTCCAGCATTGTGTTTACATATTGTTGCAGTCCCATTTTTTGTAATTTTCCGGCCATTCTAGGTGTGAGAGGCTTGTTTATCTCACCTAGTTTGCTTGGTTTCTGATTTCCTTTTGGATTTGGATCTTATATTATCATATCTAAGAGATACAAGAGATAATATTGTTTTCTGTAGCATACATTCCTGAAAAATGTGTTTTTCAGGCATGCCTTGCTAGCAATCCCAATTTGGGGATATAACAAAGGCAGCATTGGAAGGTTATCAGCTTGGGCAGCATTGTAAGGCTGGACTGCATTATTAGTTTGGGAAGAATTTTAAGTTTGGACTACATTATCATTTTGGGCAGCGTTGTAAGGCTGGGTTGCATTGAAAGGGTACTAAGAATCTCTATGCCTTGGAGCTATATAAGGGTCACTATGACACCCTAACTCGATCTCAGAAGTGTGCTAAAAACACTACAAGGAAAAGACCCTCTAGCAGATGTTTTTTAGGAACCCCTTATAAAAATACCCCATACAACTGTTTCTAGTGGAGGTTACTAGAGGAGGTTGGCAGGCAAACGGTTTTGTGGATGTTTTCCTCTCAGTGCACTTATAATCCAAAATTGCACTGGTGCGCTCTACATGAGAAAGCACTCACGCGTACAAAAAATTGGCACACTTGACATCATGCATTTTGTACACACCTTCCCGGTGCGTCGTATTACTGTAGAGCACCGGTGCTTCACAACTCTTCTGTGCCGATGCATCATAAAACACTGTGCCAAAATAGAAACCGCCCGGTGTGGTATTAAGAAACCACACCGGTGCATCATAAAACACCATACCAAAATAGAAACCAACCTGTGAATTCCTAAGAAACAACACCAGTGCGCCTATGAACCCCGCGCACTGGAACAGGGTTAAATAAAAAAAAATTATGGCCAAAAAACCGCATTTTTCACTTTTCTCAATGCTCCAGAGCTCTCAATCACCGATGCGTTCTACAAGAGAAAGCACCAGTTCCCATAAAACATTGGCACACCAGACACCGTGCGCTTCATACACACCCACCTAGTGCATCGTATTATTCCAGAGCACCGTTGCTTCACAACTCTTCCACATCAGTGCATCATAAAACACTGTGCCAAAGAAGGAACCACCCAATGCGGTGTTAAGAAACCACATCGATACATCATAAAACATCACGCCAAAACAGAAACTGACCAGTGCGTTCATAAGAAACAACACTGATGCACCTATAAAACCCCGCGCACCGCAACAAGGTTAAATAAAAAAAAAATTATGGCCAAAAAACTGCACTTTTCACTTTTCTCAATGCTCCAGAGCTCTCAATCACCAGTGTGCTCTACAAAAGAAAGCACCGGTGCCCACAAAACATTGGCACACTGGACACCGTGCGCTCCGTACACACTCGCCTAGTGCATCATATTACTGTAGAGCATCGTTGCTTCACAACTCTTCCACGCCGGTACATCATAAAACACCACGCCAAAACAGAAACCGACTGGTGCGTTCGTAAGAAATAGCACCAGTGCGCCTATAAAACCCCGCGCACTGGAACAGGGTTAAATATAAAAAAACTATGGCCAAAAAACTGCATTTTATCCTTGTTCGAGTCACCCTGACATCAGTGCTCCCATTGCACCCATTGCATACACTGTTGTTGTGCATTGCCCACCAATCTCCAACTTTCATTTTGCAAAACGGTGGGGAAATTTTCTTTTTCAAATTCTACAGCCAATATGCCTCCTTGACGATGAAATGTACAGGTATTTTTCTTTTTTTTCCATAATTAAGCTTTTTAGCAGATTAGAATTTCAAATAACCTTAAATTAACCATTTAAAAGAAAAAAAAATTGTCATGCAATGCGCATGAGCTGTTCGGCTCACATCGGTAAGTGGTGCTACCTGTAAAATTTACAGGCCACACCACCACTACTGCTAACGATATCCGCACCATGTCTGGGGCGATACCGAAAGGTGCCCCGTGTTATTTTAAAATTTAAAAAATAGAGTGGTGCAATCATTTAGCCAGTCGCACCGTTGACCATGGGAATAGCAACGCAATGCGTTGACAGAAATATCTGCCCTGGTGTTTGTCAGTTCACCGCATTCATCATTCCGACAAGGTCAACGATGCGGCCTGGTAAAAGACCACACCATTGACTATGTAATTTGTGAGGAAGTTGGTGCACTGACACAACTATATGCGTCGAGGCGTATATTTTAGCTAACGCACCGCTCTTCTGAAACCATACATAGTCAATGGTGCTTTAAAAAATTTCAGGTGCACCGCATATGGTGCGTTGTATGTCATTTGGGGTACTGACCTCGATGCACGACAAACAAACACTGCACTGGAACTGGTTCATGACTGTTTTTTTGGCGCACCGACTAGTCTGTTTTTTTTTTTAATTATATATTTCTATTCCTAAATACATGTATCATTTAATAAAAAAAAATATTTAATATGTCAATGATTCAAAGAGAAGAGGAGGAACAACATCAACAACAGGTGGAGCAGTATGACATGGTTTTCCTGTGGGAGGCATGAGAGAGGGAGAGAGATGTGTACCCTCACCCTATTACAACAGCTACCCAGGGGCTCCTAAGGTGGGTAGGCCTCCTCAAGTTCTATGAGGAGGCTACTTCCCTAAAGGCCCATAGTGTGTTTTTGAGACATCTTATCCGTAGGTGGAATGCCCACTGACAGGCTTTCTAAGTCCTAACCAGTGGTAAACACCCACTGAGGAGGATATATATTTCATTACAGGGCTATCGAGGAGAGGGGTGGATTTTCCCTCGTTCCCAGAGGTTCCAGCTGGTTGTGTAGTAGGGTGTCAGTTAGTTTACTCCCAGAGATACATTGGAGCATCAGTACTGTCTCCTGCAGATTTTTAGGTCACTGGAGGTCAGTTATGTACTTGTGCATTTGGTAGTGAGGAGGTGCAGTGCCTCTCACTTCTCATCACCAGTGACGGGCAACACATTAGTTGCTTGCTTCTATATTATGTTGATTCTTTAGTACAGGAGCCACGACTTGTCAGTTGGTCTGCCATTTTTTTGCGGCAATTCTATACAGCCTTAGATAGATGTCGTACTCATGCACAAGGGAGGGTTAACTTCCCTTTTGCTTCAGAGTTTTTTTGTTTATTTTTTGAGAGGTTTCCAAATATGAGGCCTAATTTTGTTCGGCAGCCTTGTAGGCCGATGTTGGAGGCACGGATGCACATGTGGGGGCAGATGATTCCCAAGAGGGGAGAGACTATGTTTCCCACCAGGATATTGCATGATGCACTGGACTTACTAGCCATTGTTGATGAGATGCATCCCTTCATTATGGTCCCCTATCGTTATTTTGGATTGGATTGGTGAGGGTGTACCAACATCCTCTTCACGGATGATGAGCTACCAGATGATAGAGGTAATATTATTATTTTATTTATATTTATTCTAGCATGTTCTTTAACTTGTTTTTATTAAATTGTGAAATGAAATTCTCTAATTATTGTTGTGTATTTGTATATATTTTGCAGACATTGGCTCTTTTGATGGCGAGGAGATGTCGGCACCACCACATGATCCAGGTGTGGATCCTAATGACGATCAGGGCATGCCAGATGCCGAGGATCATCAGGAGGTTGGTGCAAAGAGACATGCTACTGCTGGTGCACCAGTACCTCCTTTTGCTCGGTGCGGTCGACCTAATACTAGATATAGGATGGAGTTGGGTGACCAACTCAGTGCATTGATTTTTGAGGTGGGCATCAGGCCCACTCGTTATAGAGACATACAGGCCAATGATAGGCTATTACAGATGTGGAGAGGCATGTCACGTGACATGTACATCCTGATGCTGCATGTTTTAAGAGCTACAACAATTGTTACATGACTGAGGAGGACTGTTGCACATTATAGGCGTGGTCAAGCCGCAGCACGTGATGGATAGTCTACGAGCAGTAACTCATCATCTCATGATCGTTCACCTCGTGCCGTGCTAGATGAGCATGAGGCTCCACTAGCATCTAGCAGTCATCATGGATATGAGGTTGGACCATCGGCAACATCCAGTCAGCAACCTGCAGCATCCATCAATACTAGTCATGATCATGAGCAGGCTAGACCATCGACCGTCGAGGATGCACCATTGACTGAGCAGGCCTCCACTAGTACTACTATTGATGTTGTATTACCACCAGCTGACCCATGACATTTATATTATAGTTGTATATTTTTACATTATTCAGTTATATGTGTGTGTGTGTGTGTGTGTGTTCCATGTATTTTATGTTCATGTTGTAGTTGTACTTAATTTACATGTTGGTGATCATCATGATGTGTATATTGTTTTTTTTTACAGAAACGGTTAGTATGATATATTGATTCTTGGCATAAATGCCTCAATTCAGATTACATAAAGATAGGCAATGCCCAAGCTTCTCCCCGGCCAGGAACAAAATGGCTTTTCCACTAATAAGCCAGCGATTTTTACAAACTATAATACGAGCAATCTCCTCTATCTTCCCAAATTTGTAGATAAAAACAAACTTCTCGAATAAAAGACAGTAAAACATATAACCAGGCAGTTATGGGATGGGATCCCAGCCTTCATCTCCATCTCTTAGGAGGACTCCGAGGGAGAGGAGAATAGCTTTATTGGCTTCAGCATCAGCATCTTTGTTGTTATCTCTCTTTACATGAAATAATTCCAAGCTCTGAAAGGATTTCAACAGGGATCTAATTCTGCTCATCAATCTTGATAATCTTAAGTCTGAAGGTGAAGAATTTTCCACAATGGATTTTATAATAGACTGAGAGTCACCAAACACTATTGCATCTTTGATACCAAGAAATTTGAGCTGCTTGAGACCTTGAAGTAGAGCCAGAGCTTCAGCTTGAATGCTGGTGTTGTAGCCCACTCCCTAGGCGTATCTAAGCTCAGTTTTTCCATCAGCATTTTTGACAACTCCCCCTGCTCCTGAAATACCAGGATTACCTTTTGCTGCCCCATCAAAGAAGAGGACGTTTTGTGCCTTCTTTGTGCAGAACTCAAAGAATTCTGCTACATTAAGTCGAATTTTCCAGTGTTTTAGAGGAGTGGGAGGCCTGACTATATCAATGAAATGGGGGTCAAGGATAGCACTCCATTCAGAATCTTGTTCACTAAGGTCTATCCTGTCTAGCTGATCTCCCAAAAAATCTTTTAAATAGCTTTTGATTTTGACCCAGACTATCTTGGGATCGTTCTTCTTGTCTTTGAATATCCTTTGATTTATTTCCAGCCATATTTTCCAGCAGATTAATTTAGGAAGGGTGATCCAGGCTGCTTTGATGTGAGCATTCTGAGGAGTGCCTCCTGGGTACGTAAGCATCCAATTTGAGAACAGGTCTGAGCAGTGATTGGGGAGGACGAAATCGATACTCCATGGGCCTAAGGCCTCTTTCCAGATTTCTGCAACATATTTACAGTTGAGCATCAGATGGGTGGCATTTTCTTTGTTTTCTCCACATAGAAAGCAACGGGAAGGCCCCATATAGCCTCTTTTCTGAAGCCTATCATCAGTCAATATTATCTGATGACACAGGAGCCAGCAGAAAGAGTAAATTTTAGGGATCGAAGTTTGAGACCATATCCCCTTCCAGGGCTTCAGATCAGGAGGGACGTGAGGGTGCAATAAGATCTGCCTATAACCCTGCGAGACTGTGTAACGCCCAGGGGTCGGACCCTAGCCCCGAGTGTCTAATTTACTGTTGTTCATAGGGGCCTTGCCATTTAAGAGGGCTAAGAAGGTTTCATACTCTTTGGACAGATTCTGAGGCACCTCTAACTTTACCCAACTCTGCCAATCACCATTCTCCCATTGATATGTATCCCACAGAGTTTTAAAAGCAGCTCTACCATCCAATCTTTCAACAAAACCAGGGATCGATCATCAGCCAAGGGATCGCAGCCCATGATATGGTCCTCCCAAATTCCAATGCGCTTGCCATTTCCAAGGATCCAATGCGCATGGAGGCTAATTAAGGAGGATTCTTTTGTGCAAAGTTTGTGGATCATCGATCCAGAGGTTGCTATGGGATTGTCCAGACAACGTTTTCTATGCCCATGGAAGTATTTTTTCCACAACACTAGCTGAGCCCAACACGGATTTGGGGCAATTATCCTCCATAACAGTTTTGCACCCAACGCTACATTTTTCTTACTAATACTCTTGAAGTTCAAGCTGCCTTCCATTCTAAGCAAGGAGATTTTATCCTAGCTTAATAAAGGGATTTTCTTCTCATTCGCTTTTCCGCCTTTCCAGAAGAATTTCCTTATGTGATCCTCCATTTTCCTCATAATGCCAACCGGAGCCAGCATAACTGTAAACTGATAGATGGGAAGATTGTTCAAGACAACTTTTATAAGCACTGCCTTGCCTGCCAGATTGAGCCAATTGAAGCCCCAAGAATGGATCTTGGACTTAAATTTTTCCAGCAGAGGCAACCAGTCTCTGCTGAGAGCACATTTTTGGAAAATAGGGAGCCCCAAATACTTGAAGGATGACCATGAAGAGGAGGCAGCGAATCCGAAACAACAGGAGATGGCTTGAAGCGTTCTGGTTGTAGTGTTCCAACAGTAGATATGACATTTGCCTTTATTGAGGCTACTTCTCGAGTCTTCGCAATAGTCATCCACCACATCTTTAAATATTTTAGCCGAGAGCAAAGAGGTTGCACCTAGCAAGAGGGAGTCATCCGCGAATAACGCGTGATTTATGTTTTTGACACATCTTGTGATGCTCAATCCCATTATCTCTTGATCCTGCTACTTTTTATTCAAGAGGAAGCTGAGAACAGAAGCTTGGAGGACAAAGAGCAGGGGGGAGAGTGGACACCCTTGCCTCAGTCCTAGAGAAGCTTTGAAGAAATCAATAGCCCTCCCATTCACCAAAGGGGCTATCCAAGGCTTGCTGATACAAGCCTTGATCCAATTGATAAATTTGGAGCCAAACCCAAATTTGCACAAGACATCCATCAGGAATCTATGTCTCACCCTATCAAAGGCATTTTCTAGATCTAACTTGATAACCATTCCTTTCTCTTTCCGGATCAAGCTTGAATGAATCGCCTCTTGGACCAGGGTAAAGTTGTCCACAATATGTCTTCCCTAAATAAAACCTCCCTGATTCTCTGAAATAATGTCTGGAAGGATGGTTTTCAATCTGTTTGCAATCACTTTTGTTATCAGCTTGTAGCCTATATTACAAAGGGAGATAGGACGAAATCTGTTGAAGGTGTTGGCGCCTTTCTCCTTAGGGATGAGGGCAAGGAATGCCGAATTGGTGCTTCCCCCAATTTTCTGACAATCTTGTGATTTCCGGACCATTCTGCATAAATATTTTTCCACAAACTGCCAACAGTTCTGCAAGAATCTGGCAGTAAAGCCATCAAGGCCCGGGGCCTTATCTGGCTCCATTGCAAAGAGGGCATTTTTTATTTCATTATTAGAGACTTCTGCTTCCAAGTACTGATTCTTTCTGGCAGAAATCAGAGAGGGCACCTCATTCACTAGATTTGAAATATGCCCCAGGCCCTCCTCTTCGCTATATATATTTTTGAAGTGAAGGAAAGAAGCGTTTTTTATGCTTTGGATATCTCTATGCTTGATGGTCTCTTCCTTGATTTCTGAGATGGAGTTGAAGCATTTCCGAGCTTGGGCTTGCTTGTGAAAGAAGGATGAGATCCTATCTCCCGCCTTAAGCCAAATACTACGGGATTTAATCCTCTAGTACTCTTCCTCTGCCAAGCTTGCCTTGAAAAGCTTTTGCTGAAGGTCAGCCTCCTTGTCTAGAATTTCTTTTGTGATCTCTTCATTTTCCAATTTCAGATGATGAATCTCGAGACATTCTTGGATCTTTTTCCTTTCCACTACAGGATTAGGAAGGGATTTTACCCAAGTTTTTATTGCAGCTTTCACTCTCCTGAGTTTTTCCTCCCATACAAAGAAGGCAGAGCTGTTGACTGGTTGTTTCCAGCTTTCTTTTACCAGATGCATAAAGGACTGTTCCTTGACCCAATGAGGACTGAATTTAAAATGGATATGGCCTTGATCCATATGGGCCAGAAGTTCAAGTTTGATGGGTCTATGATTGGAGACGCTACAAGGGAGAATATGAATTCTAGAGTCTAGACCAAGAAGTATAAAAGAGCTTTGAACAAGAAATCTATCTAACCTTGCAGCAATATGTCCCGGACCGAGTCTTTTATTGGACCAAGTGTACTTACCTAAATAAGGCTTGATGTCGATCATGTCCCAATCCTGAAACAAATCCTCTACCCATTCCCATGCCGGATCCCTTACTATGCTTCCTCCACGCTTTTCAGCCAATGTTAAGGTGAGATTTAGGTCCCCTGCAATGATGATAATTTCCAAGTCTTCAGATTCTGCCAAACTTCTAATGGAGTCCCAGCAGATATTTTCTCTCCTACGCTGATAGGAGCATACACGTTAAAGAGGCAGAGGATCTCATCTGTATCAACGTGTTGCAATTTAGAGAACAGCCAATGGGTGTTGGTGACCTCTTTGATCCTTGAGAATTTGTTTGCATTCCAAAGAGTGCCCAGGCCTCCTGAGGCACCTTGACATGAGACTGCTTGACCTTCACTTTTCTTCCACAATTTATTACCGATATGGAGGAATACTTTGTCCTCCATTTTAGTCTCCTGGATGAGGAGTATATCAGGAGATTCTGATCTCATCAGGCTTCTTATGGCTTCTTCTTTTATTCTGCTCCCCATACCCCTACAATTCCAGGAGACAATATTCATCACTTGCTTTTTGGATGATGAGCTCCTTTAGAGCTCTGGGACTGATTTCTGGTCATATTCGGTGTTTTTGCCAAGATTTTCTCTAGGGTTGGTTGGCTTCCCTGTAGTTTGTCTTTATAGGTATCCTGCTCTCTTTTTTCACGATAAGAGTTTCGGCCTCTCAATGATCTTCTAGCCGAGGTTTGCGAATCCCCTATTTCGCCTTCTTCTTCTGAGTCCTCTGAACCTTGAACTTCTTCAGTCTCTTCTATGAGTAACTCTTTCGATCTGTCTGCATTGCTTTATACTTGCTTTGGTCCCGAGGGGGACTCTTTGTGGGGCGAGCCTTCCTTTTGCTTCTCTAGTTCTTGGATGTCTTCATTTGCTGAACTTAACTGTGCAAACTTGTTTCCTTGTTCTTCCATGATAGGTGTTTGAATACTAGGGGTTGCCTAAGGGCCTTTGCCATTTTTTTTTCCAGTTCTAGGGGCTTTATGGGCATTTTTTGTCCTTTTGACCTGATTCCATCCTTCCTCCTTGCCTTTTTCCACTTCACTATTCTTTGGGTAGCCTCTAGCAAAATGGCCATATACATGGCATTTCCGGCATTTGAACGGAAGCTGCTCATAGTCCAGCTTTTGAACATGAGTCCAACTTCCAACCCTGAACTTTATTGCCTTAGGAAAACCAACCTCCAGGTCAACTTCAACACAGATTCTAGCACAGTCATATTGGCCTTTGTTGTTTGCTCGATCAATAAATTTTCCCAAGGTGTTTCCGATGTGCTTAAGAGACTCCCAATTCCAACAATGCACTGGCAGATTGGGTAGCCTTACCCACACAGGAACGGCTATAGGGACGTCAACTTCTGGGTCGAAATCGGGCGTCCACTTGTTGAGATACAGCCCCTGAGGGCCCATGAAATAGGGACCATTCTGGAATATCAGATCCTTATCCTCTTTATCAGAAAATTCAAATAGAAATAATCCCCTCCCTAGAAAATACGAAGTAACTCTGTTTTTAATCAGCGGCGCCCATTTTCTTGCAACCCATCTCTCTGTGGTTTTGGGGGAGGGCCAGAGGCCTGTGAACTGACCCACCAAAGCACACTCAGCTAAAGAAAGGGCGACCTAAATCAGACCCTCAGGAGGGAGCGAAATATCAGGGATGTCTTCCAAACGTTTAACAAACTTTGTAGCCTCAGTTGCTTTCTTCTTCGGCAGAGAGTCCAAAAGTTTGAGAAAGGCGTCAGCATCAGGAGGAGGAGGCGGAGGGGGAACCTCCATTGTTGCAACGGAGCCTTAGCTCGAGTGAAAGCAAGCACGTAGTCAGCTCTCAGCGATCAAAACATTTTCTCTCATGATGTGTATATTGTTAGGTCATGTTAGATATGTTCATTTAATGTGCAGCTTGCAGATAGATGTGTATGTGATAGCATGAGTTATTTGACATGAGATGTATATTTGATGTTTGTGTTGTGACGATGTTAATATATAATTTTAATTTGATGTTTGAATGTGTTTTTAGTCGAATATGATGTTTGTATGATGGTTATCATGATCGTGATGTTTACTAATTAATTTAATGTTAAATGACCATGATATTTATTAAATATTATGTCGCGATTGTAATTTTAATTTTAATTTTAATTGTATGTAAAATTGTATTTGTATTTGTAATTGTAATTTTAACTATAGTTGTATGTAAAATATTTAATGTAAAATTTTAATTTTAATTGTAATATTTAATTTATTGTGAAATGATTGTAATTGTAATTGAATATATGACTAATTGTAAAATTGTAATTTTAATTCTAATTTTATGTAAAATTCTAAAATTGTAATTGAATTTGTAATTGTAATTTTAATTGAAGTTGTATGTAAAATATTTGTAAAATTGTAATTGTAACTGTAAATGTATTTCTAATTCTAATTCTAATTCTATGTAAAATATTTGTAAAATTTTAATTGTATTACTATGAAATGATTGTAATTGTAAAATTTTAATTGTCAATGTAATTGTATGTAAAATTAAAATTCTAATTCTAATTCTAATCATAATTTTATGTGAAATTGTAAGATTGTAATTGTAATTCTAATCGTAATTGTATGTGAAATTGTAAAATTGTAATTGTAATTCTAATTCTAATTGTATGTAAAATATTTGTAAAATTTTAATGTATTAATGTGAAAATTTTAATTGTATTAATGTGAAATGATTTTCTTAAAATATCTAAATTTGTAAATTTGTAAATAATTGTAAAATAATAAATCTAGAATAATATGAATTTTTGTAACATAATTAAGTTTAGAAAATAATGCAAATAAATTCATGTACTTTAGAATTATCATTATTTTATTATGATCTTACATACCAAAAAAAATAACTTTATATAGTCTAGTGTGCTTATCATCATAACACGCATCGGTGCTCATAGTACTCAGACGCATTAGTGCTTCACAACTCTTCCACACCGGTGCGCCATAAAACACCGTGCCAAAACATAAACCTCGATCTTACAAACTACACCGGTGCACCCATAAAACCCCGCGCATCGGAACAGGGTTATTCTATAAAGTGCAGTATTGGAGCAGCGGAGGGTTCGAATCATGGGCAAGAATTTTTCTGAGGAGATGATGGCTAGAAAAGATGAGAGTTTGAATTTTGGCTGAGAAATTTATAGCAGAGAAAATGAGTGATTCAAACACTTACAAAGACGGACAAAGACACTTACAGGTATGCAAACGGCTATAGAGCTCGACAGAGTACAAAAGGAGAAAAGGAGTACAAGTTGAGACCGGAAGAGAGCATTTGGTTGAGCGCGATGATAGGGTTAAGAGGTCCCATGATGGAGAAATGGAGAGCATAGTTGATGGCAGACAAAGATCAATCGAGGCAGTCGATAAAGCCAAGAGGCACCATGAAAGGAAGGATTCTCATTCCCTTAAGGATAGAAAAGAAAGATCAATTAACGTGGTTAATCAGGCTGGTAGGTCCCATGAAGGGAAAGATTCTCCAGAATGGGTTTAAAAGCAGTTGGGAGTATTGTCTGAGCTTCAGTTGGCTTACATAAACTTTTACTAGCAAAGCTAACGTCACATAAAATCACATTTTCGGCTTTCAATTGAACCTGAATGGCATCTCTAACTTGTTTGAGCTATGGTCCTATGGATGAAACCAGTAAAAAGTCTTCTTGTATTATAAATGGAAATCTAGTGACCATTTACGTGGGAAGAAAAGCATAGATACCTGTAGCTACCATATTTCCACCTACAAATTGGTTTCCCATTGGAAAAGCTAATGTAATAGCCCATTTTGCAATGTCTTTCCTCTGCTCAACCCTATACTCATTTTCTATGGGAAACCATTGCCTCCACATGTAATAACTGCATCATCTAGTTGAAAATTGGTCTTCTTCTGCTAACAAATGCAGAATTAAGGGCTCGTTGTCATTGCTCCCAAAACATTCAAGGTCAGTTTCTCGTAAGACATAAATTGTATCAATTTTGTTAATATTAAGATAGAAATCACAAAGGAGAAAAGAGGAAAATGGATGCCAAGATGGAGGAGGAACTTACAAATGAGCAAGAAGATCATGGATCAGCAAGCAGATCATGGGGCACCTTTTCTTGTTACAGGTTATGGAAAGGTTCAAGTTTCTTTTTCTAAAAGAAGAAGAGGTGTAGTTTTGAAATGAAATGGCCCAAATATTTTCACAGCAAAATGTACATTCCAACATGTCTAAATACTAA
The DNA here is from genome assembly GCA_034641835.2 of Pinus albicaulis. Lineage (NCBI taxonomy): Eukaryota > Viridiplantae > Streptophyta > Pinopsida > Pinales > Pinaceae > Pinus > Pinus albicaulis. The sequence goes on along the minus strand of CM076583.1, from coordinate 886,487,034 downwards.
AATTTCTCCAACTTCAAAAAACTGCTCAGAAGCAAAAATTTCCCAACCATTTGTGAAAACCGCCCACGTCTTAGCATACCACAGGTTCACATGCCACAATTGCCCTCTTGGGCCCTGTAGTATTGCATCTTCATACGCCCCACATTTCATTCTCTCCACATAATCAATGGGGACCTCCTGTAATAAAAGAAATGCATTGGAAGAATAGTTATTTCCATCAAGAATTTATCCAATTCCAATTCTCAATTCTAATTCTCAAGAATAAACAAAATTCTAATTCTCAATTTCTATGGTTGGAGTTCACTAAATTTTAGTGTACACACCTAAAAGTAATTTCGGTGCCTTAACCGCAAATCAGTGCTACTGTACATATAACCACACCTGTGCATTTTAGTTGTTGTGCACTAGTGTCGGTGTTACAAATGGACGCACCGTTGCGATGCTATTAAGTGATGCACCAGTGATGAATAAAAGAAAATAAAAAAAAGCACAACTCTATTTTCTTTAAGTGAAAAAAAAAACGGCAAATTGAAACACAGGCGGAAAAATATTTTTGAAAATCTAATTTCATAAAATAATTCTTTAAATACTAAACATTTTTCATTATTTCACTATTTTTGCTAAAATTTTCAGCCATAGATTTGCAGGAGACATACCTAGAGCAAGAGAGCACGAGAGCACTGTGGAGCAACAAAATAAGTTCGAACAGTAATATTCAGACAATTCATTAACCAAACCTCTGATGATTCAAACACTGTATCATAGAATTTCAAACATTCTCGTGATTAAATTTGTTTTTTTTTTATTTTTACTTTTTCTACATTTTTTTTACTTTTTCTGCAGTTTTATCCATTTTTACCCTAAACACTTCATTTTTTTTTGTTTATACCCTTTCTTCTCTCTATTTCTGTGATTTCAGAATTAGGGCTTTTCATTTTAGATTGACATCCAACCCACGGGAAGACTTACATAGTCAAATCCCAATCCATTCGGCCCTTGCATGAATTTTTGGAAAAAAATGGATTTTTTTTTATCAGTGTGCCCTGCGTAACCTAGCACACCACGCAAGTACTGTGTAATAAAAAATTTGAAAACAATTTTTTAAATCAGTGCGCCATATCTAAAATAGGGCACCAATTCTCTATGTTATGAGGATAGCACCGTACGGTCTATTACACTGTTTGTGCGGTGTGTTTATAATACCCCCATGCACTGTACGGTCTATTATACTATTTATGTGGTGCGTTCCTAATACCCCCATGCACCGACATCGGTGCGTACATCTTGAAAGGCGCACCAGTTTCTTGAGATTTATTTTTTACCTGAAAAATTGAAAATTTATTTATAAATATATTAATGAATGATATGGTGCAGGTTTCAAATTGATAAAGAAATGACTGACAAGAGATCAAGTAACAAAAATACTGATAACACATCAAGAAAAGCAAAAAAGGCAAGTTCTTTGTAAACTTTTTATAAAGAATATTATTTTTGAACTATATGTAATATTAACTAATATGTATTGTTTACTTTGTATCATGCAGAGCCACAAAATGATGAAGCTCGATAAGATTATTTCTGATCTAGGACCAGAAAAGCGTAAAAGCTTGATGGAAAAATTGCAAAAGGATGAATTAGGTGAATGAAAAAATACTATCGATCCAATATGAGTTTCTTTTTTTAATTTTCATTAATATAATACTTAAAATTATTAGATAACATGTGTCAAATAGTCTATTAATTCACATATGTTTAATGTTATACAAGGACCAACAACTCAGAAAATGAATGTTGTTCTAAGAAAATAAAAAAAAAATAGGACATGCAAATGAAAATGAATTGCTCCTTAGCTCATTTGGAGTGGTGCCGGAGTTTAACGAAATGGGGAAAAACTTTTACAAAAGTTTGAGGGATCTAGTGGAACGAATGTATAGACGCTCTTTCCATTTACAATACAAAAACCAATCCAAAGATTCCAAGAACCAAATTTTATCTAAACTACAGGAAGATTTTCCAGAGAATTGGTCAATGAGACATGTGAGACTTTTAATAGCAAAAACGTACAAAAAAAAAAAAGAAGGAATGAAAAAGTAATATTCCTTTAAATGTTTGTCTAGAATTATTTATAAATATCACTTTTGTTGTATTTACTTTTCGTATAGCAATATAAAAATAAATATTTTATTGTCATGTTACATTTTCAGGAAGATTATGGAAATCTCAAAAGATGAGTGAGCTGATATCATAAATATGCCAGTAGGAATATCCAAAAAGGTGTACAAGGAGATGGTCAAAGAAATGGACAAAATTTCATTACAGGAGGAGCCATCTCAACAACAACGTGCTTCAAATGTAATATGTAATCATTGATTTTTTCGATCATTAGGTACAATAAATAAACAATTTAGCATTAAATATTAATTTTCAAGAATTTTCTTACAGAAAAGAAAAGAAAATGGAACCCATTCAACACATAAAATAGGACGGCAAGGAAGAAAAGGGTTGACATCTAAGTTTGTGAGTAATTGTTACTTCCTTATAACAACTTAACTAGATTTCATTTTTTTATTTTTTAAGTTGTTTTAAACAAAATCATCATTGAATGTCTTCAAAGAGGTGCTAACATACAAAGAAGAACCATCATACGAATTGATTGAAATTGGGTTAAATATTGGTTGTGAGTATATGTTGGCGTATCAGAAATTAATTGTGGAATTTGTAAGCATCTATTGATCTTGTTTTACTTAGCTCCGTTTATAATTAATAGAACAAAAAAATCTTTTATATTAAATATATGATTTGTTATGGGGTATAAAAATTGCAAGAAACAAAGTATGGAACTGCGCCAACAGATGAAATTTTGAAATATGGCATGGTACATGGTTTTGAAAGAATGTGTGTAGTTTATGAGTCAATTGTTGCTATGGTACGTCATTTTTCTTTTCGATTTACATTGATGTATATTATTTAATATTGCAATTTTCATTATTCTCACCAATGTATATACACTCATTTCAGTTTGGTTTCATGTTTGTAGGTGGAAGGTGAAGAAGAAGAAAACAATCAACACCGTGAACAAAAAAATTCATGAAAATAACCCAAGTCATGGAAGTAGCTCTAACAGTGACAACAGTTCAAGCGAAGAATGATGATCACTATGTTTGGATATCAAAGAAAAGCGTTGTATTTTTTGAAATATGTCTATGAAATCAGACATTTTGTTTAATGTAATGGACATAGTGTCCCAATTGAAAGATAAAGGGATACTAATAATTGTCCCATTTTGTATGACAAAGATTGTCTTATTCATATATATATAATAAAGCATGTTTTAATTTATTCTATTTTGTTCTCCATTGTCACTATTGTGTTCTCCATTGTTGTTCTCAAATACACTAATAAAAATTTAATTCATATGAATATTGTTATAAGATATATATGTGTCAACTTTTGATGAATAATGAATTTTAAAAAACCACAATAATTATGATAAGATATAAAAAATTAATCCAAGCATCACATTCAAATGCATTAATAAAAATTAAATTAATATGAATATTGTTATAATATGTGTCGAATTTTGATGAATAATGAATTTAGAAAAATCACAATAATTGCACTATCATAGGTCGATGTTTCTAAAAATACAAAGTAAACACCGGTGCGTGTCAGGTACTGTACACCGGTGCTTTTGTATGTTGAAGCGCACCGGTGCCAAGGAAAATTTTAGGGACTAATATTCACAAGTGGGCTAATTTTTCATGTTTTTTGGAAAAAAAAAAATTCACCAATTTCCATTTTTACAAAGAATGATTCGTCCAAATTTTATAGTATAAAATTATTTTAACTTAAAAATCGCCAAATTTTTATAGAGCCTATATGAAATTATTAGAAATTTGAACATTTTTACAAACATATCGCCAAACATTTTATAGTTTGCATATTAGAGACTACTAAGATTCACCAAGGTTTCTAAACCTTAAAATAATTTTCCACCCTTAACCTTTTCCCTGACCGGTGCTTTTCTACGACCTATGGGCACCACACAAATACAAAAACCAATTAAAAATCTCAATGAGTTTGTGTGATACTGCGCACTGGTGCTTTTATGTGAGACTACGCATCGGTGAATTTGTACGGTGTATGGGCACCGCACAAATACCAATACCAATTATAAATATCAGTGTGTTTGTCTGATACAACACACCGGTGCATTTCTATAAGTCTATGTACTGGTGTGTTGAGACGACCTATGGGCACCACACAAATCCCAAGAGCAATTGGTACGGTCCCATGTGTTGTATCACCAACACTGCACACGGTGTTGTTTTATACCTTGACAGCCTAGTGTAGGAACCTTCGACTGCCCTAGGGCCACTGTCTAGATGACACGCACAGGTGCATTGAAACCTTAGCAGCGCACCGATGCAAAAAACATTCGTAATAACCTTCGGTCGCCCAGTTTTTTAGTTGTGTTGAATTTCCGTTAAAAGCTTTGCCAAAACCTCCGTAACCATAAACGGATGTTGTAGAAAATATTTTTTTCACAATTTTGGCCATTTTTATAACACTGAAAACCTCCTTTATAACCTCCACTAGAGGGTCTTTTCCTTGTAGTGGAACTCTTATCAACATCAGTTCATGACAACAACTTCAGAAGACATTATGTGTCTTGAATTGTAGGCCATCCACTTTCTTAAAGTCAAAAGTTTATCAAGTCAAGTTTGAATTTGATTGATGTACTAATTAAAGAAGCCCTTTCTGATTTGGTTGAGAAGGATACTTATCTGGAAGAAGAAATTCAAGGAAGCTCTAGAGTTATAGCACCGGAGGTTTGCACACCTTCATTACAAATCCCTTCCCGAAGCAAGGAAGGTGTTGACAGGGATACACAAACTGAGAGATGATCATGAAGGTATATGTCAGGGTTGTGCCAAAGGGAAGCATACAATGGGACCATTCCCCTCAAGTGTCACAAAGACAATTGATATCTTGCAGTTAATACATTTTGACTTATCTGGTATGCTGCCTATGACATCCTTGGGAGGATATTCCTATTTCATGACTTTTACAGATGACTTCTCCCACAAGACCAGGATATATTTTTTGAAGAAGAAGGACAAAGCATTCAAATGGTTATGTACCTTCAAAGCCTTGGTGGAAAATCAAACCAAGAATAAAATCAAAGTTTTGAGGACCGACAATGGGACCGAGTATGAGTCAAATGAGTTTAATGACTTTTGTAGAGAAGCTGGCATTAAGAGGGAGACCACAACTATGTACACTCCTAAGAAAAATGGTGTTGCTGAAAGAAAGAACAGGACCATTGTGGAAGTTTCCCATGCAATGCTATGTGACCAAGGTCTTCCAAAGTTTCTATGGGGAGAAGTTGCGAACATTGTTATGTATGTTCAAAACAGATGCTTGCATTCCACTCTGGACTCCAAAACTCCCGAAGAAGTCTTCTCTGGTAAGAATGGTGCACTCCTTGAGGCCATTAATGGCCAGTTTTTAATCCCCTCCTCTTGGATTATAAAAGGACAAAGGACACACTAATATTTCAGACAACAGAGTTGTCTGTGTTGTATCTTTCAGACATGTGTAGAGCTTGAGCATGATGCCAAGCTACTATAATCCTTAATTTTCTGATTAATACAAAAACCATGTGATTGTTGTTGGATCTTGTCCTTGCCATCCAGAACATTTTAGATTGTTGCATGATGTATATCAAACCCAACTTAGCTGCAGCCTGCTATAGCTTGTTGTCATAATTTTCAAATTGTAGAATTTATGTCGAGTAGACATTATATATCTGATGTTGTAAATCAGCTCATGAAATGTAGTCTTTGCACTCCATAATATTTCCTTACAATATTTTAGTATATACTCATTTAAAGTTTTGATAGGTGCAATCTAAAGGTTAAAGTTTTAGGATCTATAAAATTCATTCTTTGAGTAAATATCTGAAATACGGTGTGGAGAACTGACATGGTATAAGAGTTGTGCATATGAAATCTCTCAGCAAATCCACATATGGATGGGATTGATTTTTGTGAGACAGAGCTATTAGAAGCTTTCAGTGTGTGTAATTCCCTTGTTTCATTGTCTGCAATTGAAAATAACCATGATAATGTTTCCATGTGGTTTCATGAACAAAAGGGACATGAAAGATATGACTCAACATCTAGTTTTTTTAGAGTTTCCTTATGTATTTCCAAAAGATTTGTTTGGGCTCCCACCCACATTTGATCTCAAATTCACCATTGAACTCAACGCGGGTTTATTCCTATCTCTAAGGTTCCTTATCAAACGATTTCACCCAAGTTATATGAATTACATATGCATCTATAATAATTGTTGAATTTTGGATTGATCTAGCTTAATGCAACATTTTGATGTTACTAATTTTGGTGATGAAGAAGGATTAGTCATTGGATTTTTTCATTTATTATAGATGGTTGAATAACATCACCATCTAAAATCAATATTAGTTCTCATAGATTGATGACTCCTTTGATCAAATGAAAAGGACCATAATATTCTTATAGATTGATTTTTGATTTTAATACCACCAATTAAGAATTTATAAGGGCATCCCAAATATTTCATTCAAACCATGATTAAGAAATTATGATATTATTATGGAACCTTTTAATTTTACCAATTCCCTAGTAGTCTTCATGAAACTAATTAATGGGGTTTTTCAAAAATACCTAGGCAAGCTTGTTCAAGTGTTTCTAGATGACATTTTGATTTATTCATGTGTTCAAAGGAGCATGAGGATCACCTAAGGTTTATATTATAGTGAATTGGAGATAATAAGAATGATTAAAATCTCTCTGATTGTCCCTTACTCTATTCAAAGATGCATTCTTTGGGCCACATTACTTCTGGAGAAGGTATAGACATGGACTTTTCCAAAATCAAGGCCATTATGGAATTCCTAATGCTAGGGGATGCTTATAAAGCTACACTATTTCAATGGATTGGTTGGGTATTATAGGAGATTCATAGAAGAATTCTCCAAGATAGCTAATGCCATTACCAAGGTCAAAAAGAAGAGTAAGGAAACTTTATGGATATAGTACTTTCAACAAGCCTTTTTGAAGCTTACAAATTTGTAAACCATTTCTCTAGTCCTCAGAGTGCTAGAAATGCACCAACATTTGTAGTATTTACATATGCTAGAAATCAAATTATTATGTAATGATTACTTTATCATCTTACAGAGTTTTTCATTAGTCAAGAGAAAAGATCATTATGAATGCATCAAAAATAAGTCATGTTTAGTTGGGTAAACACTTGTGTTCCACAACCATGCATGTGGACATCAAGGTGTATATGGAGGTCCCCATATTCAATTACCATCACAAGCAGAGGCATTCCTTATTGTTTACTACACATCATGCCTCCATCTTTGTTAATCACATGTGCATGTCTGTTTCTAGACTATCACTTGAGTAAGAGTTTCATGAAAATTCCCATGTTGTAACACCCTCTCTTTTCATCTTGAGAAATGGAGTCCTCTCCAAGTCACTCGCATAGTTTAGGTTGTCATAAGAAAAGTAGGTTCTTTGCCTTAAGATGTGTTAAAATTGGAAACTAGGGCCAAATTCCACTTTGGACAGCTTCTTTGAGGAAAATAATTATGGCATTAAATTCCTCTTTTCGAGAGGACCAAAATCGACCTAAAAATCAACGAATTTTAATGAAAAGTGTGACTTCAAATTTATGTTTCTCATATAAAATTATCAAGATCGGACTACATGTCGGCTCATTAATCCCAATAGACACATCCCTTCAACTCCAACAACTTGTATATATAGTGGTGCCCTCATCCTCATTTCACACATCTTCTTCTCTCAGAAATGGCCGCAGAAGGATAGTGTCTCTAGCGAAGGAGGAAAGGGCTTGTTATTATCTTGACAAGGTTGTTTTGGTGGGAAAAGTCACTTGGGAAAGAGGTTGAGCATCTTAGGAGTAATTATGGATTTTCTTGAACAGTTCTAGGCCTATTTCAATTTCTATTGTAGGTCTGAGTTCCTTCTGAAGCTGACCACAGGCATCATGAATGTTTGGGTGTAAGACTATGGCATGTAATCCCTCTTCTAGGTGAGCCGCATTCCCTGGATACCTTTCTCAGGCATGTTGGAAATATGTTGTCCTTGATGGAAACTCTCTGGTAAAATATGGAGTATATGTCTTCAATAAAATCTCAGGAGTCCATCAGAAGAAATGTGTAATGTCCAGCAGAAGATTTGGTAATGTTCATATTGAATATTCTATACACGGGTTTGTTCAGGCGAAGTCGCATATACACAGATAAGAACGATCCAAGTCGCGTATGCCTTTTGCGCTCCAAAAACATAATACCAGGGGGCATTACCATGGTATTAACCCACAAGATTGAGTGCCATGTCGTCCATTTGATTTCGTCCAAAAATACCATCGGCAGTTGTGTGGTTTTCACTCATGGTATTGGTAAAGGCTAAATATATATAAGGAGAAGAAGATCATAGTGCAAAGGTGTGCATGTGTACGGGTTGTCATTAAATACTTCTCTCTGAAGTATATCTGTATAGGATGAACTCTGTTTTATTGAAATATCAGAACCTATGATGCACCCTTGGATAGATTGATGGATCAGGATCTCTACACCTGAAATGACTATGTTCTTGCATGATCCATTGAATATATGATTAGATCTGAGACCTGGCACATGTTTGCTAAAGTGGAGTGAAGAAATCTGGGTAAGTTCTATAGATTTGAAACATTCTGCAGAATTAATATTTACAGATCTATATGCTAGTTCATCTTAGTAAAAGTGCATATATACGCGGATTTGTTTCATAAAAGGCGTGTATGGAAGTTAGGGTTTTTTGAAGCTTATTGCAGAGCTTTTCTGTTATTGCTGTCATTGTTCTATTATCTGTCAATGAAGTCTTCATGTAGATCTTGGTTGCTTGATTTTTGTATATGCTGCTAAGTTGATTATGTACAAATATGATTAATGAGTGAGTAAATATGTGTTATGATGACTGACTGATCAAGGGTTCTGCAATTCTGAAAATATATCTGACTGAAAGCCTCAGATCTAGACTGAGACTGACTATATTCTGAAAATTGGTATTCACAGATCTATACGCAGGTTGGTGTTAAGTAAAGCGCATATACATGCGGGTTCAGTGAAGCGAAGTAACATATGATTTTTGAGATAATGAATGTTCACAGTTGAATTTGATTTTGCATACTAATTCTGAAATCTAGTTATTACAGTGTTCTAATTACAGTGATCTCACTGTTCGGTTTGATGTATGGGGTGAAGTTTATCGTTGTTGATCTTTATGAAGGGTTGTGTTGAAGCTATGTGATCCAGTATGAAAATAGATGAAACATGGTTTGTAGTGATCCTGAGGGTTGAAGCCTTTAGTGTGGAAGTAGAAGCTTCCTTCTAGTAGAAGCTAGTGTTCTAATCAAGGGGTTGAAGCTCCCTTCCAGTAGTGGTTGGTAAACCAGATCAGGGGGTTGTAGCTCCCTTCCAGTTGCAGCTAGAAAATGAGAGAAGGTTGCAGCCTTCTACAGGTAGATGCCTGCATACTGATATGAGTCTGCATTAGTACAATATTTTAAGCAGTTTTCCATATAATAAATATTGAAGACAAAGACGACAGCAGTGGTGGTTTTCTCCTGAATTGGGTTTCCACCTTAAATATTGGTTTTCATGTGTGTTGCTCTTGTGTGATGATTTATTCTACTATTATTGTTCATATTTACTACTTAACTAACATATATATGACTGATAAGCTGAGTTAAAGATTTTTTATGAAAATTTTTTCTAACAATAAAATTATATCAGTATACACAATTTTATTTTGGTATATGTGTGTGTATGCATGAGTTGGGTTCATCAAAGCCACGTATGGAATTCAATAAAGAAAAATTTAAATTATCTGTAAGTGATAAATACTGATTCACCCCCCCCCCCCCTAGTATTTTTCCCAACAATTGGTATCAGGTCCTTCTGAAGAAGCTTAATCGCTAGAAGGAAGATCATCCAAGATGAGCAATCAAGATGGGACAGCATATATCAAGCCTCCTCTCTTCAATGGAAACAACTTAATCTTCTGGAAGACAAGGACAAGAACCTATCTTCAGTCTCTTGGAGCAGATGTATGGGATATAGTTGAAGGAGGTTATTAATATCCAACTTCAGTTCCTACAAATGTAGCAGCAAGAAAGAACTATGAAACCAATGCAAAGGTGGTCAATGCATTATTGGGAAGCTTGACTGAATTAGAATTTTTCAAAGTCATGCAGTTGAATATAGCAAAGGAGATATGGGACAAAATCATTCTAAGCTATGAAGGTGATGCCAAGGTAAAAAGTGCTAAACTCCAAACTCTCAGAATTCAATATGAAAAACTTAGAATGCATAATAAGGAAAGCATTGCCAGTTTCTTCTTACGTCTATATGATATTGTAAATCGTATGAGAAATATGGGTGAAACCATATCTAACACTACTCTGGTAGAAAAGTTTTTAAGATCTCTAACTCCCAAATTTGAGTCAAAAGTGTATGCTATTGAAGAGAAGCAGGATCTACAAACTCTTATTGTTGTTCAACTTCATGGGATTCTGGCTGCTTGTGAAATGAGAAAAGGAGGTCCATCTGAAGTCAAATAAGTTGTCTTCAGAGCTGCTGTAAAAGGAAAGGAGGTAGACGAACGAGAAGAATTAGGGTATGTTTGAGAAGAAGATGAGATAAATTTTGTAAAGAAGCTACAACTTGGCACTGGAAGTTTCAAAGGTAAGCTTCCTTTTAAAGGTTTTTCTTGTGGAAGAGTTAGCCATTATCCTACTAAATGTCCCCATAAATATATTCATGAAAAGGGACAGGAAGTGGCTATAGGAAATAAGAAACATTTTATAAATAGAAAAAAACTATTATACTCATGAATGTAGTGATGGTTTATCAAATAGTGAAGAAGGAGAATCTGATCAAGATATTAGACTACTCATGGCTTTTGAAAAGGACTTTAGTGATACTTTTATGGATGCATTAGAATAAAATGACTTTCTTGAAGAAATAAATCATCTCAAAATATGTTTGGAAGAAAAAAAAATTGCCATAGATACTCTAAAAAATCAGCTTATGGAAAAGAAGAAGCACAATGAGAAATTAGAATGTGAAATAGTAAGTCTAAGAAAGGAAATTGAGAAAGTGAAAAATTTAAATATTAGATTTTCTGAAGGATCTAAAACCTTAGATGAAATTATCAAGGTACAATGCTCTCCTATTATAAAGATAGGTCTTGGATATATTGGAGAATCATCTCAGTCTTCAGCACCAAGCTATCTAAATGCAGCTAAAGCCAACCTACAAAATTCTGTCTCTTAGCAAAAGAACAAAGAAACTACACAGGTAAGGCATGACCACTTTAATACAAGGAAGAACAATAACATAAATATCAATCAGCGAGTAAACATAAACAGAAGGTTTCATGATCACATAAATGTCTTCTTTAATGAACAATGTTTCTCTTGTCATAATTTTAGTCATAAGGCTACTCAAAGTGTTGCATACAAAACCATCATGACCAGAGAAGCAAGAAAGCAAAGAAATGAGACTGGAACAAAGAAGAATACTTATAACAACTTTTCTCCTCTTTAAAATGAAATTGAATGTGCTTATTGCAATAACTTTGGTCATGAAGAATCTAAATACAAGAGCAAATTTTAGCCAAAAGAGCATATACCTTCAAATTCCAAGGTTTGGAGAAAGAAGGACTTACATGTTGAAAGCTATGGCATAGCTTTATTTGCATAAGGGGAAGAGAATCAATGGTAAATTTATAGTGGATGCTCAAAACACATGACAGGTGATACAAATAAACTCCTTTCATACAATGCTCTAGAGAAAGAAAAGAATGTTACTTTTGGAAATGACTCTCTTGCTGTCATTAAAGGAAAAGGTTATGTTTTCAAAAATAAAAGGTGAAAGCTAACAATGTTACATATGTGGATGGATTAAAGCACAACCTATTAAGTTTGAGTCAAATGTGTGATCAAGGAAATGAAGTTGTCTTTAGTTCAAAAGAATGTGTAGTACGTGAAGTTGACACAGGAAAAACGGTACTAAAAGGAACTAGAACACCAAGCAATATGTATGTATTGAAAGGTGGCCAAGAACAATGCTACCTGGGTAAATCTTTAGAAAATTGGTTATGGCACAGAAGGTTGGGACATTTGAGCTTCTCTCAAATAAGCAAACCCAGCAGACTCAAAGCGGTTTGCGATCTTCCTAGCATCACTCTACCTAAAAGTACCATATGCAAATCATGCCAATTTGGTAAGCAAACCAGGGTGCAATTCAATGCTAAGGAAGGATCAGCAGGTAAGCCTCTTGAACTTATACATATTGATATATGTGGTCCTGTAAAGAAAAAGTCACGTTGTGGAGAAAAATACTATATTTTATTTATTGATGACTTCTCTAGAATGTGTTGGATCAGTTTACTGAAACATAAAAAAATGAAGCATTTGAAAAATTTAAGATCTTCAAAGCTTTGGTTGAAAATGAATTAGATCTAAAAATAAAATGTATTAGATCTGACCGAGGAGGAGAATATATATCAGATGAATTATTTGATTTTTGTGAACATCATGGCATGAAAAGATAGTTTTTTGTAGCTGGAACCCCACAAAAAAATGGCGTGGTAGAAAGGATGAATAGAACAGTTCAACAAATGGCTCGGGCTATGCTTGATGAATCTGGAAATACCGATAAATTTTGGGGAGAAGCAGCACATACTGCGGTAAATATTCTAAAAAAGACTCACGTTTGGGTGAACAGTGATAAAACTCCTTATGAAATCTGGTATGGCAATCTTCCCACCGTAAAGCATTTTATATTTTTCGGAAGAAAATGTTTTATCAAGAACAATGATGAAAAACTTGGTAAGTTTGAACCTATAGCAGATGAAGTAATATTTCTTGGTTACTCTTCTAGAATTAAAGCATATAAATGTTACAATAAAAGACTTATAAAGATTGTTGAATGTATTGATGTTGTAATTGATGAGTCTCTCTTAGCTCCTAAAAGGTAAATACCAACAACAAATGAAGATGATTATGATGTATATATTCTTGCACCAAATAGCAACAATATAGAAGGTGAACCCAATTAAGCACCAGAAGAAGATCTATATGAAGGCTCCATCCAGGTATGTTCAAAAGAATCATCCAGAATCTCAAATTTTGGGAGAAAAGGGATCAGGTGTCTAAAAAAGAAGAACTCTTGTAGGATCTCCTAGCTATCCAGCATTTCTGTCCACTGTTGAACCACAGAATGTCAATCAAGCTAGAAAAGATGAATGTTGGATTCAAGCCATGAATGAAGAACTTGATCAAAATGAAAAGAATCATACTTGGGAATTGGTTCCAAGACCTTACGATAAAAATGTGATTGAAACAAAATGGATATTCAAAAACAAGTTAAATGAAAATGGAGATGTTATTAGAAACAAATATAGACTTGTTTGTAAAGGGTATGCTCAACAATAATGTATAGACTTTGAAAAAACATTTGCTCCTGTAGCTAGGCTTGAAGCCATAAGAATGTTTCTTGATTTTTCAAGTTTTCAACAAATCAAAGTTTATCAAATGGATGTTAAATCTACCTTTCTCAATGGGGATCTAGAAGAAGAAGTTTATATAGAACAACCAGAAGGATTCATTATGGGAAATGATGAAAAACTTGTTTGCAAACTTAAAAATAATTTATATGGTCTCAAACAAGCTCCATAGGCATGGTATTACCGTCTTGAAAAATATATTCATCAACAAGGTCTTGCAAAGGGATCTGCTGATAGTAAATTATACACAAAAATAGAGAATGATAAACGCTTGATTGTAGTTGTATATGTTGATGACATAATTTTTGGCAGGAATGAAGGGTCTATGAGTCAAAAAATTTCTTCTGTTACGCAGCAAGAATTTGAAATGTCTTTACTTGGGGAACTAACATTCTTTCTTGACTTACAAGTGCAACAAGCAATAGATGGCATATTTTTATCACAAGCAAAATATCTTAAGAAAATTCTGAAGAAGTATGGGATGGAAGACTGCAAACCTGTGAGTATGCCAATGGTAACTGGATGTAACCTCAGTTCTCATTATGATTCTCCCACGGTGAATCAACTAGAATATAGATCCATGATTGGAAGTCTGCTTTATCTAACCCAAACAAGACGAGACATCATGCATGCAATTGGAATTGTTGGACGATTCCAAGCTAATCCAAAAGAGTCTCATATTTAGGCTGTAAAAGGAATATTCAAATATCTACAAGGGACTCGAGACTTTGGTCTATGGTATCCAAAGAATGTTGATCTCACTCTTCATGCTTAAAAAGATGCAGATTGGGCTGGAAATGTTGATGATCTAAAAATCACTAGTGGAGGTGCATTCTATATGGGGCCTCGATTGGTATCTTGGTTCAGCAAGAAACAAAGTTCTATTGCCTTATCTACAGCAGAATAAAAATATGTGGCTACTGCATCATGTTGCACACAACTCCTTTGGATGATGCAAACTCTACAAGACATTCAAATCAAATTTTCACCTCCCATCTCCATTTTATGTGATACTACAAGCGCCATTAGTATCTCAAAGAATCATGTTATACATTCCAAGACCAAGCACATTCCTATCAAGTATCACTTCCTACATGAATAGGTGCTTGAACAAAAGGTTAAAATGGAGTGTGTTCCCTCCAAAGAACAAGTTGCTGATATATTTACTAAATCTCTTCCCAGGGAAACATTCGAATATCTCAGATAGAAGCTGGGATTTTTCTCTGCCTCTCTGATTAAATCAGCTTAATTTCAGAAGTTTAAATTTGATACGCTGGTTTCATAAAGATGAATCGCGTATATACACGAGTTTCTGTGCATCAAACCGCGTATGTGCTTTGCTGACAAAAATTCTATGGGTCAACGCTCAGAACAATGTGGTGTTGTTGGGTAATCTCTTTGTTGTTCTAATATTCATATTTCTATATCATTCTCTGATGAAGATGCTTTGATGAATTGGTTGTTGAAAATGTTCAGGATGCATCAGCTTAGGGGGAGCACCTATCTTGCTAAAAAGGATGCATTGTTGGCATTTTGATTGGTTTATGATATATGATCTCTCTCTTGAGATCTTTTGGTCATGTTAATGACATATCATTTCTGTAATTTGATGAAAAGGGGATGTTGACACTCATGTAAGGACTTGTTCTATTATGTAAACCCACTTGGTTGGGTAGTTGAGTCAAATATGTATTTCTTCTTGGTTGGATCATTGATGTAAGTATGAGTGCTTGGTGATAGGAAAGGTCATACTTGGTTGAGTTAAAGAGTCATGTACTTCATTGAAAATATATGAAGATTCAGCATACACTCAGGGGGAGCATAGTCAAAATAGTTCCCTTTTCTCTTGATGTCAAAGGGGGATAGGATTTTGGGTGTTTGAAGTGTTTGAATAATGGTTATGTTTAATGTATCTATCTGTTATGATGATCAAACACCATCATGGTTGCCATCAAGTCCAAAGGGGGATATTTTTGGAAATATGATTCCTATGTCTTAATATGTTGTCCTTGATGGAAATTCTCTGGTAAAATATGGAGTATATCTTCAGTAGATGCTTAGGAGTCCATAAGAAGTGTAATATTCCTACTTAGCCTAAGCTAAGAGGAATATTCATTTTTTGTTTTACTTTCTGTTGCATGAATAAATGAATAAAGGAGGACATGTAAAATTCCTGAAAAGACTGAATAAATCAATGCCCATGTGGACAAAGACAAATCAAGGCCATGTAAATAAATCACTTGCAGGTGTGAAAGGGGTTGAGCTGTGAGACTAGGTCAATCTTGACCAAATTTAAAGCGTTGTCTAGGTTCAATGCATCTCCTAAAGGGACAACACAGTTCTAGAAGGAGGCCCCTCATGTGAAAGGAGCTAACTCATCAAGGTGGTTTAGGGTTTACAAAGGCTTTCTTCTTATAAAAGGAAGGGAAGGGAAACAAGAGAAGGTTATTGATTGATTATATTTCTAAGTATATTTTCTGCTTAGACAAATACTATTCTCAATTGTTTAGTAGAGAATTGTGCTACTTAGCACTTGGAGTTCCTATGCAGAGATTTCACCTCTTCCTTTGAGGATCCTTGGAGGAGTATTTGCTGATTTGATCCACTATCAGGCTTTTGGCCAAGCTCTACTTACAATTGCAGTGCTGATCCATTGAGGGTTTTGCTACTTTTGCAAGCTGTAGCAAGTGGGATTCTAGATCTGCATAGATCTAGCTTGTTTTGGAAGCCTCTTCTCATGGAGTGTGTCTTTTAACCTCGTGGAAGAGTGCCTCTCCTATTTGTACTTCATATCTATAACTTGGAAGTGGGCCATCTATGTCATTTGAGCTACAGCGATGTTTCGATTAGGGAACTACGTTATTTTGATGTGAGATTCTTCATGGTGTTTTTATCACAGTTTTGATGAAAGATCTCTGGTGCTAGGCTTTGCCTTCCACTTTGGTGATCCATGGATTAGCTTGCTGATCTATGTTCTATTTAGATCTGATATATTTTCATGTAATGTTATATTCATAAATTAATGCATCATTTTACAGATCTGCAACTTGAAACTCAGTTCTACTCTTTGTTATGCATGATTTTGTCAAAACCCCAAGGGGATCTTGTAAACAAGACTATGTAGTTTCCAAATCTGAAATAGATTTGATGTTTTTTCCACAGATCTATCCTAGATCTGATTTTTAATATGCAGCTAATACATCTCCTTAAAATAACGTTGTTGAGCCATTTCTGCTGATATATATGTGTTGTAGCTCTCTTTTCTAAAGATATCTTTCTCTGTTGTCTCATGTATTCTACTGTATATTGAAATAGCTTCACTTTACTTCTGATTTGTTGTTGTAATTTCATTTATTAATCATATTTGATGGCCTCCTTCTCATATTTTCCAAGACTGCATTATTCCTGAAGTAGTTTGTTGTGCATAGCTGCAGCCCCTCTTGTAGGGTGTTTCTCAGCTAGACTAGGTGGTGGAAGATCTGTTTACCACACCTAATTTGATTTGTTTTTTCTCCCCTTTTGGATCTAGACTCCAGATCTGCTAATCTAAGGGATCCAAGGGTTGTAAACTCATTTCTGTACATCAATCTCCCAAGAGTGCGTTATTTCAGTAGGCTTGCTATGTTATTCCAGATCTAGGATATTACAGTGGTATCAGAGCTCCTTTCTTGGCACAGCCTGTGCTTGCCTTGGAGCACCAGCCATATTGCATTCAGAAGAAGATGATCCTCTTACTGAGAGGGAGAAGAGGTATCAGAATAGGAGCCACAAGAATTTTGATTACACTACTGATGATCCTGACAAGGGTCAAGACAAGGGTAAAGCCCTTGAAGCTGTAAATGATAAAGAAGCAGAAGAGTTTGCAAGAACTCTTTTGGTGGCCATGAAAGATCTTGCCAGAGAGATCAAAGAGATGAGAGTGGACAGAATGAGGGAATCTCCTGGGATATTTCATCTGGGAGAAAGCTTTGACATGTCTCATCATGGGACTGGTCAACCAATGGATCTACCACAAGCTCCACAAGCTACACAATGCTCCACTATGCCTACCTTCTTGGCTGTGGAGAATGAAGGACCACAAGAACAAGCCTCCCTTGAATATTACTTTGTGGAGTATGATTCCTAGAGTCAGAGATTCAAGCATAACTTGAGTTTCCAAGACTTTTGTCACCTCCAGGACAGAAGAAGACCAAGGCAGCAGTATAGAGATGGTGGGTTCTTTCATCATCAAGATAGACACCACTCTATGGGCAGATTCGTTTTTCCCAATTTTGATGGATCATCCTCCAGTTCTACCAAGGCATGGGTAGAAAAGTTGGATATTTACTTCCAGTTGAACAAAGTCCCTGAGATTGAAGCCATCAAGATTGTAGCGCTGCACTTTGAAGGTGAAGCACACAATTGGTGGTTCCATGGATTGTCTACATTGGGACATATCAATGTGACTACCTGTTCAAAGTTTACTAGAAGACTGATGGATATATTTGACAGGAAGGATCCTGAAGCACCCTTCATAAGCCTTGCAAAGCTGAAGCAATCAGGGGATGTAGAGACTTATATCTCTGAGTTTATGAGATTGAAGGTCATGGTCCTTAATCTATCTGTAGCTAGAAGAGTCTACATGTTCATCGATGGCCTGGAGGAACCTTTGCATGGGTTGGTTAAATCTACCAAGCCCATCACTTTGCATGATGCCATTGAGAGGGCTAGAGACCTCCAAGATGCCTTGCCAAAAGCAAAGGCAACTTTCCAAATCAAGGCCCCTCACTTATCTAAGGGGAAGGAAGGAAAATTTGCTCCTCCCAAGGAGAGATCTTTGAAGAAGCCTCTTAATATTGATCTCAGGAGGGAATTGAGGAAGAAGAAATTGTGCTTCACTTTCCAAGATTCAGGGGCACTAGGACATAGATGTGCTGCAATAAAAGCACACTACATAGAAGTCTTCTCAGATCTTGAGGAGGAAGATGAAGATGATGAACCTAGGAGGGGTCATAGCACTGATGATGATGATGAGGAAGATCAAACACCATCCAGAGATGGGAAGGAAGCCTTTGCTCCAAAAAGTGGGACTCTTGCCTCTTTTAGAGGAGTGCCTAAGTACTTGACCCTAAGAGTACAAGGTTCAGTTATGAATCAGAGAGTATATGTCCTAATTGACAGTGGGGCAACCCAAAACTTTATTGATGCTCATCTTGTGCAAAAGATAGGAATCCCCACTGATACTTTTGAGGGATTTTCTGTTTTGGTCCCAGGAGATAGGACCATGAAATGCATGCAATATGTTCCATCACTCTCTGTCACTATGGGATCCTACACTTTGGTGGATCACTTCTTTGTAGTTGACATACCAAAAACCAACATCATCTTGGGTGTCCAATGGTTGATTACCTTGGGGAAGGTTACCACTCATTGGAAGGCTTTGCAAATGGAGTGGGTGGACTTGAAGAGTGGGAAACCACAAATGATTCAAGTCATGCATACTTATCCTTCACCTAGTACTTCCACACAAACAACAGAGATTGATTTGCACAGTGGAAGCAGGGATCTCACAGTTCCTTCTCTCATGTTCATGATGATGCTGCAAGGGACACTATTACCTCATGGAAAGCCACCTGGAATTCCATCAGATTCAGATCTTGTGGGGAAGGCTCCACAAAGTGTTGATCCAAATCTAGATCCAGGAAGGATTGGAGAAATGAGAGACCAAGTTACAACGCTGGGAGGCTTGGGACAGCCCAAGGAATAGGAGGATCTTCTTACTGCATCACTATCACCCTCTCACTTTTCTAAATATACGCTGTGGGAGGAGAAGAAGGGGATGATTATCCATCCAACAAACAATTTTGGCATGTGTAATGTCAAAAGGGAAATCAACAACATGACAAGCACTTCCATGGATGTATCAGTAGCGTTGTCATTGTTAAGCAGTGTGGATCTTTATTGGAAATCTCAACTGCTTGTAGAGTATTCCAAAGATCTCCACACAGATATGATACTAGATGTCATGCAGCAAGAAGAGGACTACTTAGTCCAAGGGGGAGTCATCTATTATCATGGTAAGGTCTTCTTGGCTAGAGCTTCCAAGCTCAAGCAGAAGATCCTACAAGGAGCATATGAAGATTTCTTCCTCAACCATATGTATTCAATGAAGATCTATACCCTGATCATGAAGATTTTTGATTGGGAAGGCATGAGAGAGGACTTACATCAGCACTTTCAAGAGTGCAATAGCTATGGAGGATTGGGGCAGCCAATGGACTCTTTGCAAGAGTCATATCAGCTAGCTCTTCCTTTGCTTGAGAGGAGGGGAATGCTCATGCACAACTCCATGTGTGTGAGGGAATATGATGGTAAAGGATTTGATCATGCCAAGCAAGTTGTATATTTTGATCTATTACATTCCTTTGCCATGTTTTTGTAGGATAAGACTCCTAAAGGGAGTGAGAGAACATGTGGATCTCATAGCTTGTTGGGGGCCAATAGAAATTCTGAACTTGGCCACTCCCTTGTTGTGCAAAGGGAGATTCCTTTTCATGATGGGTGCTTCCCAAAGGCACCAAACTTATGTAACACCTTCAGCCATGTTAAGGTGACTCATGCAGCAAAAGTGTGGTGTGAATGCCACTTGCCACACCTAGATATAATGAAGACAAGAGGTGCACTGCACTAGCACCACATGTGGGATTTTGACCCACCTCCTCAAGTGCAAATTTCAGTTTTCATATATGTAGTCCTACTTCCATACTTGGATGATATAGTTGTATTGTTTATGGGATTGTATGGACAGAAGGTGGGCGGCTTGTATGTACCACATGGCTTGGAAATGCTACCTATACTCCATGATACGTGTTTTAGATGTAGCATTACTTCCACCATGTTTATTTCTGATGAGTTTTTCATTCCTGAAGGGATGGATTATGCACATATTATGTTGGCCTTGGAGGAAAAATTCATGATGTATTGGCTTGTTGAGCACTTGGCCTATGATGAGGGCTTGATCCTTGATGATGCCATCAATGGAGGAGGAGAAGAACTACAGCTCTTACCCTATCAATTGCTTGAGGACAAGCAACATTTTGGAGGGGAGGACTGTAATATTCCTACTTAGCCTCAGCTAAGAGGAATATTCATTTTTTGTTTTACTTTTTATTGCATGAATAAATGAATAAAGGAGGACATGCAAAATTCCTAAAAGGACTGAATAAATCAATGCCCGTGTGAACAAAGACAAATCAGGGCCATGTAAATAAATCAGTTGCAGGTGTGAAAGGGGTTGAGTTGTGAGACTGGGTCAACCTTGACCAAATCTACAACGTTGTCTAGGTTCAATGCATCTCCTAAAGGGACAGCGCAATTCTAGAAGGAGGCCCCTCATGTGAAATGAGCTAACTCATCAAGGTGGTTTAGGGTTTGCAAAGGCTTTCATCTTATAAAAGGAAGGGAAGGGCAGTAAGAGAAGTTTGTTGATTGATTATATTTCTAAGTATCTTGTCTGCTTAGATAAATACTATTCTTTGTTGTTTAGTAGAGAATTGTGCTACTTAGCACTTGGAGTTCCTATGCAAGGATTTCACCTCTTCCTTTGAGGATCCTTGGAGGAGTATTTGCTAATTTTATCCACTATCAGGCTTGAGGCCAAGCTCTACTTACAATTGCAGTGTTGATCCATTGAGGGTTTTGCTGCTTTTGCAAGCTGCAGCAAGTGGGATTCTAGATTTGCAGAGATATAGCTTGTTTTGGGAGCCTCTTATCATGGAGTGTGTCTTTTAACTTCCTGGAAGAGTGCCTCTCCTATTTTTACTTCAGATCTGTAACTTGGCAGTAGGCCATCTATGTCATTTGAGCTACAACACTATTTCCATTAGGGAACTGCGTTATTTTGATGTGAGATTCCTCATGGTGTTTTGATCACAGTTTTGATGAGAGATCTCTGGTGCTAGGCTTTGCCTTCCACTTTGGCGATCCATGGATTAGCTTGCTGATCTATGTTCTTTTTAGATTTGATCTATTGTCATGTAATGTTATATTCAGAAATTGCTGCTTCATTTTACAGATCTGCAACTTGAAACTGAGATCTACTCTTTGTTATGCATGATTTTTTCAAAACCCCAAGGAGATCTTGTAAACAAGACTATGTAATTTCCATATTTGAAATAAATCTGATGTTTTGTCCACAGATTTGTCCTAGATCTGAGTTGTAATATGCAGCTGCTAAATCTCCTTAAAATAACGTTGTTGAGCCATTTCTGTTGATATATATGTGTTGTAGCTCTCTTTTTTGAAGATATCTTGCTTTATTGTCTCATGTATTCTACTGTATATTGAAAGAGCTTCACTTTACTTCTGATTTGCTACTATACATTCATTTGTTAATCATATTTTATGGCATCCTACTCATATTGTCCAAGACTATGTTATTCCTAAAGCATTTTTTTGTGCATAGCTGCAGCCCCTCTTGTAGGGTGTTTTTCAGTTAGACTAGGTGGTGGGAGATATATTTACCACACCTAGTTTGATTTGTTTTTGCTCTCCTTTTGGATATAGACTCCAGATGTACTGATATAAGGGATCCAAGGTTTGTAAACTCATTTCTGTACATCAATCTCAGAAGAGTGTGTTATTTCAGCAGTCTTGTTGTGTTATTCCAGATCTGGGATATTACAAGAAGAAATGTGTAATGTCGAGCAGAAGGTTTGGTAATATTCATATTGAAGATTCTATATGCGGGTTTGTTCAGGCCAAGTCATGTATACACGTAGATAATAACGATCCAAGTTGCATGTGCCTTTTTCACTCCAAAAAGATAACACTAGGGGGCATTACCATGGTATTAGCCCACAGGATTGAGCGCCATGTCGTCCATTTGATTTCGTCCAAAAATACCATCAACAGCTATGTGGTTTTCACTCATGGTATTGGTAAATGATAAATCTATATAAGGAGAAGAAGATCTTAGTACAAAGGTGTGCATGTATAAGGGTTGTAATTAAATACTTCTCTTTGAAGTATATCTATATAGGATGAACTATGTTTTATTGAAAATCTGAATCTATGATGCACCCTTGGATAGATTGATGGATCAGGATCTCTACACCTAAAATGACTATGTTCTTTCATGATCCATTGAAGAGATGATTAGATCTGAGACCTGGTGCGTGTTTGCTAAAGTGGAGTGAAGAAATATGGGTAAGTTCTATAGATCTATACGCTAGTTCATCTCAGTAAAAGCGCATATATACGAGGCTTTGTTTCAGAAAAGGCGCGTATGGAAGTTAGGGTTTTTCTGAAGCTTATTGTAGAGGTTTTCTGTTATTGTTGCCATTGTTCTGATGTTTGTCAATGAAGTCTTCATGTAGATCTTGGTTGCTTGATTGATGTATATGATGCTAAGTTGATTATGTACAAATCTGATCAATGAGTGAGGAAATATGTGTTATGTGTTATGATGACTGACTGATCAAGGTTTCTACAATTCTGAAAATATATCTGACTGAAAGCCTCAGATCTGGATCTGAGACTGACTATATTCTGAAAATCAGTATTCACAGATCTATATGCAGGTTTGTGTTAAGGAAAGCAGGTATACATGCAGGTTCAGTGAAGCGAAGTAGCGTATGATTTTTGAGATAATGAATGTTTAGGGGTGAATTTGATTTTACATACAGATTCTGAAATCTAGTTATTACAGTGTTCTGATTACAGTAATCTCACTGTTCGGTTTGATGTATGGGGTGAAGTTTATTGTTGTTGATCTTTATGAAGGGTTGTGTTGAAGTTGTGTGATCCAGTATGAAAATTGATGAAACATGGTCTGTAGTGATCCTAAGGGTTGAAGCCTTTAGTGTGGAAGTAGAATTTTCCTGCCAATAGAAACTGGTGTTTTGATCAGGGGGTTGAAGCTCCCTTCCAGTAGTGGCTAGTAAACAAGAACAGGGGGTTGTAGCTCCCTTCCAGTTGTAGTTGGAAAGCGAGAGAAGGTTACAGCCTTCTACAGTAGATGCCTGCGTACTGATATGAGTCTGCATCAGTATAATATTGTAAGCATTTTTTCATATAATAAATATTGAAGACAGAGACGACAACAATGGTGGTTTTATCTTGAATTGGGTTTCCACCTTAAATCTTGGTGTTCATGTGTGTTTCTCTTGTGTGATGATTTATTCTGCTATTACGATGCATATTTAATGCTTAACTAACAGATGCATGACTGATAAATTGAGTTAAATATTGTTTATGAAAAAAATTTCTAACAATAAAATTATATCAGTATACGAAACTTTCTTTTGGTATATGCACATGTATACGCGAGTTGGGTTCATCAAAGCCACGTATGGAATTCAGTAAAGAAAAATTTAAATTATCAGTAAATACAAATACGTTCACCCCCCCCCCCCCCCCACCCCCCTTCTCAGTATTTTTCCCAACAAGGCAAGCTGCAAGCATTGGCTTGTTAAAAAGAGGACCGTGAGGGTTGTTATCTACTCAGGTGAAATGAAAACCTCTTTTGATGAAGGCAGATTTTTATGAAGGCATGTTTGAGGGCTGAAATAAGCATTGTCTTGTAAATAGATAAAGGTTTGACTACTTGAACAAGAGTTGCAGCTGTAAAAGAAGTTTGAGAAAATATGTAAGGGCTGAAGCAGTGTGTCACATGCCCTAACTAGAGCACTTAGCACAACATCATTTTTCAACCTTCCTGATCAAAATATACAAGGTATTTATGTAGATGTATAATTGATCTAATTAGAGCAATTCCTAGTTAAATTGAAAGCATCACTAATTTGTACAAGCACCTTCTGCAACTTAAGAGGTTACATCTTGTTAGCTCCATAATTACATCTATTATTGAGGACTATGATTGTGGATCTCCTCATTGGCAAGACATTCTTGACATTGTATTATTGTAATCTCTTTGTTGAACATTTGATATGAATAATAATAATATTTGATCAATGGTTTTCCCCATCTTGGGGTTTTTCCCTAGCTTGAGCCAATTCCTGAGTTCTATTATCTTGGTTTGTCTTCTACAAATGTTATTTATGTTCTTTCTTCAGTTACTATCAATGTGATAATATTTTTATGGTTTCTAGTAAAATAAATGGTAATTCCTTCTCTATTGCAATCACATCTGATGCTATAGAGTTCCTATCATCTAACCTCATATCAATAATGTTATTCTTGAGCTTGTTTACAAGCCTTTGACCGTGTATTAAGGGTTTTCTCACAGAAAAATATGAAAGGCTACTTCGACCCTTGCAACATCAATCAAGAGGGTTTGATAAAGAACAATGTTCAAAGTTTGTGTTGGGCTGATGCTTATTGCAAGTGAAGGATCTACCTATGTGTGTTAATGATATCTCTGAAATTTTGGTATCAAAGAAAAAGGAGTTCATGACAAATAAATATCATTCCAAGGATCTTGGAATCTGAAACACATCATTCTAAAATCTCAAGAGTGGCCAGGGAACATAAGTTATTACAACAGATTTGCTACACTCTACAACACTTTAAGAGATAGGCTGACTTAGCAAATATAAACAAGTACGTATGGGTCCTTCCGAGCCCAATTAACATTACAAACAAAATATTCAGGTGATTATTCAATGCATCAAGTTGTCTCTTGTTGAAATTGTCTGAGACAAACGAAATTTTTTGGTTCTTCTTTCAAAACAATGAAACCTGATAGGCCATTATTCTAGCCTCAATTCATCTACAGTAAGTCCAAGTCTTTTATTAATACTACTGTCTAGATGCATCGTATCTACAACCTGCAACTATCATCAAAAATTTCTCCCTATATCTTGGTTCTAGCCTCAAATCATCTACAGTAAATCCAAGTCTTGTATTAAGACTATTGTGTAGACGCATCGTATCTACAATCTGCAACTATCATCGAAAATTTCTCCCTATATCTTGGTTCATACATTTGTATGGAAATATCTGGTACATCCTCAATTCACAGTATGCTCGTTAGTCATCATATGCAGCTCAAGTGTGGATGGCTTTACAAAAATTAGTGTAACTAAAATATTGGCACAACATCATGTAATATTGGCATGATGTTACTGATGAATAGGTGCAGGACTGGATATGCTTGCATAACCTTTTATGGTATTTTTGATATATGGCATCATGAATATATATTATGTCATGTCCTTATCATATATCCTTTTTTTTTAGATATATTTTGAAATCTCATTTCCAGTGAAATCATAATTACTATAAGACACCTTATGTTTGACAAAAGTATTGACATCATTGATAGTAACGATAGTATCTCTCTCAGTTATTTTGGTGTGAACTGAACTATATTTAGTATTTACTCCAGAAGTTTTGTTGGTATATCTCATTGTATTCCACCTAATTAAGGAAGGTTTTGATCAAACCAGAGGTATAACAGACATAAGGGCAGTCACCAAGATCGATCCAGCAGTCAACTCCTCAAGCTTTTTGATAAAATCAAATATTCTATAGTAAAGGTTTTAGTTGAAGCAAGCTTTCAGCAGTTAAATCCTTAAAGGATTAATCCCTGCAGAAGTCTTGTTTAACAATAATAGCATTGGGCTCTACCTAGCAGCAGTCCCATTCTGTTCAAAATTTCTCCATTGTTGTAGCAGTCTGGTGGAATGTCAACTTGATTCAAGTATAGTAACAACGCTCATCTTTGATATGACAGGAGATAAATGGAACAATTCTAATAAAGGCTAGTCATATTAGCTTAATCAAACATGAAGCAGATCATCACAAGGAAAATCTCAGATTAAGTCTTTTGGAATCTTCATGCAGTCGGGAGTACCTGTAATATTGAGGTACTATCAATTCAGCATATTAATATCTCATAGATGACGAGCAAAGTTGAATATCCATCTAAGGTAAGACCTCAGAGGGAGCTATAGAATCCTTGTTATAATGGATATCTTGGCACTTGGTACAATGCATTCAAATTCGATATATTTAATAGGAGCCATAATCTAAGATGCAGAAGATGATCCTCTCCAGAGGGAGTTTTTTTTTTTTAAGTCCAACACGAAAAATAGGTCTGATCAAATACAGAAGCAACTAAACAGATATAGACAATGTGAGAATATCATGGCAGACTCCCTGATTTCTCACCTCAAAGGATCATCTCTTGCATTGAAGCTCCCTTGGAATTTGAAGAAAATGAATAAGAGACTAATGATTACATATTGAGTCTCAAATAGCCTGATAAAACTTCCCAGCAAGGAAATTCCTGTTTATGGAAGAGAAACACCTAAATTATGACATGTTTGATTGCATCAAATAATTATCTAAAAGTGGATGGATCTCACGATGAGCAGGTTGCCAGATAGACACTTTTCACTCTAACAATACAAGATTAGGATTTTGGTCTCCCTAAGAAAAAGGGAGTAAGAATGTCAAATTCTTTCTTCAACAAGATATAAAGCAGAGGATTGCTAAGTACTTCCAAGATCTCCACTGCCAATATGGATAGTTATAAATCAGTATGTCTATAGAAATTTATGCTACTAGGTGGAGCTATGAGAATCCCATTAACATCATCACCAAGATCCAGTCTTGGTTTCTCAGAAATCAACCTAACACTATTCCCTATATGAAGGAATCTCTGGTTAAGATTGAAGGGATCCCTGGTAAATATAAACCATTCTAATATTTTGTCTCGATATTCTTACCAATTTGATATGCCACTGCAAACTACTGACAAGCCTTAATTAACTTGGCTTCAACCATGCAAACAAAGAAAATTGAATAATGATAAATAGAAGATAATTAAAGAGAACTAACCTCTCTAGCTTCTTGTTCTTCACGCTCAACCAATATTTTCTCTATTCTCTCTTTCTCTCTTTCCATTTTCTTCACATATTCCTTTTGTTATTTTATTGTTATCTTTAGCGACTTCAATAGTTGCTGCCTCTACAGCCATTTGTTCCTCCCTCTCCACTTCGGTATTTGGAAGCTCCACATAAAATTTCTCTAATCTGTAATTCAAGCCATTGGCACCACCATTCAATATGGTGTCTATAATCTTTCCACTCAAAGTGGCATGCCTTCCTCCTCTTCATTAATCGACTTGCATCAACTGCTCTAGAAGTTGCAGCCCCATTACCATTACCCAACTCTGATTCTATTTCAGCACCATCGCACATTCTAGAGCCTGTACCATCATTATCACTTTCAAATTCTATGTCTCCAAATGAACTTGAAAAATAAATGACCTGCCCAACAGGATTGAATCTGATTTCATCTCCAGTGCATTTTGAAATTTCCACCATTGACTCATCTATTTGAATTGTAGGTTAGCCTCAGAAATATTATCCAATATAGTCTCAATGTTTGATTTGTTCTCCTCTAGTTCTTCAACATAGACCATATTTTGTGTGCATGGAAAAGTAGAACCACACATATTGGAGGCTTTCATTTTTAGGGAGACCACTGGTGTCAGCAGTTCTCAGTAGGTTGACAAGCTTCTGATCAGGCAGATTATTATATTTCACAAGGAATATAAATTTGGTAAGAAACGACACTCTGCATCTTGATAAAGCATATTTCCTAGTTTACAATGGCCTTTGCTAAAATTTTCAAGATAATAGGTGCTTTTACCCTCATTAGTTTCGTTTGGGAGACCAATACACATTTCTACTCTATCTACAAATTTTTCAAGATATTTTCTACCCCGATATAATAAATTATGTGCAGCATTCCAAATGCTAGAGCCTCTCTCTTTATAATTCATCCCACAGTGGCAGATGTCCTCAAAGTCATCCAAAAATGATCTTTATGTCCTGTAGTCATTAGAATTGATCTTATGATGCATATAAGAAAAGAAGATTAGTTTTCTAGGTGTCTTCAAATGATCTGGCCCAAAGGAATCTTCATACGGATTGGAGAAAAAACCATTCTCATCCATAATTACAAGCCCTTCCAAGATATCTATCAAATGTATTCCATCATCTGCAGATAAGCCACTTTTTTGTAACTCCCGCTTCGACAACCTTCCTTTATTATTTCTAAGAATGAAGCCTTGATCTCCTGGATCACTGCCATTACAAACCTTGTGAAACACGTGTTCTCTCTATCTGCCATTCGATTCTTAACTGGTTGGCTTCTCTGACCTCTCCAAGATAGAAGGAAGAAAACCTTTTCCAACATCACCTTCTGTTACACCTTGAGGGTTGAAATCAGACCTGTAAAATGAATAAATCTCATGCACAATTCCATTTTCACAAACAAGGGATTCTCTTCCTGTTTTGGTGTTAACAGAAATGCATGTTACAAGATCTACTACGCTTGCTCCTATGGCCTTATTTAAATGTCAGCTACTACAAGAGGATTTCTCTAGTGTAGAATTTAACTCTCTTACATTAGCCACTTTTCCATTGCTTGTGGCTAAAGAGTTCATGCCAACCAAGCAGTTACATGTTCCAGAGGTACCTTTTGCCCTTAATGTTTTTAGCACAAAAATTGGAATCTCGTTTGTCCTCATTAAATGACCAAGAGAATGTGACAAATATTTGGCATACACAGAATCAATAGTCAATGGTTGTGTGCCGAACAAATCTGTGACACCTTTAGCCTTTCCACTGTCTGAAGGCTGTGGAGTCATGTCTACAAAATTTCTCCCATTGGCTACCCTCAAAATCTCTGTGTTGATATAGGGCTATCGATTTGACACTATACCCTCAAATGTTGCATGTAATTTTCCCACAAAACCCCCATTTGCACAGATTTTCTTAGTAAAACCTCCATTTCACAACATTTTTCGAAGAAAAATCTAGTCTGAACTTAATTGCGACGAGGATTCCAATTTCACTGTACATGAGATATTTCAGATGATCCAGAGAGCCCTGGCCGTGAGTTTCAATATTGAATCCATTTAGAAAGCAAGATCTTGAAATAAATTTGAGTTTCAAACCATGTGTTGGACCTTTGTGCCAGTAGGAAGGCAAGGGACCTGTCAATTAACACTAACACTAGATGGAAACAACCCTGTAGCAATGATCTCCCATCATTAATCATTAAAGATACATAGAAGATCGTTTTGAAAAACTAAATCATTAAATATGAAAACTCTTTTTAAATATTGATATGAATTTCTATTTAGATTTTTTTTTTAAATGTTAAAATTCTTTTAGTGTATTTAAAAATAAGATGATATGGTTTTGTTACTTATTTGCTTTATTCTTTAATTTTATTTACATAGTTCCACAACATGTTAATTTGATTCCAAAATTGATTTTCAAGGATATACATCATCTAGAATCATTTATTTTTAAGGTTGTTTTTATGTTTTGAAGTTGTTTCCTCAACTTCAATCAACCTAGGTAATTTCATCTTCGTGAGATTCATTTTAGAATAGGTTGGGGGTAATTGCTAGTTTAGTAAAGGTTAAAGACAATCGGTCTCTTGGTGAATCACTCTGTAAAGTTGATTAAATACCAAAAAAATTAAGCACTTCACTGAGTCATGATGAAACAAAGTCGTACAAAAGTCCTTTCCCAATTTTTTAACCGAAGATTTCAAGTAGTTTTACATATCGAAATGAGGTCCCAAAAAACATCTTTCTCCACTAAGAAGAAATATATAGATATCCACACTTCTACACGTACGAAACTCAATTTCGAACACTTGGAACAATTTTTCAATATGGTTGGGAATGGAACATGAGTGTCCCCATGTCCTTGAATTTGTTTAATCTATGGAAAAATCTCTAAATTCATGGGTATAACCTTTATAAATTTCGTGGAAATCATCACAACAATCTATCTGTCTGTTCTTCTGGCAAGTGATATGAATCTTTCCTCTTACTTAAAAATGATGACCATGCATTTCCCTCGAATAACGAAAAGGTGCCAAATTAGACTTCAAATAATGACCATGCATTTCCCCAGGAGGATGAAGAGAATCATGGAGCTGATTCCTCTCTTTCAATCTCAATCCACCGAACTGGAAGCTCTTTCCCATCCGTCCCTGCGCAAAAAATGGAGTGTACTACTGAGTTTCTTTTTTTCCATATCAATTTCTAGCCATTAGGTTTCAAATTAGACTTTCTCAATCTCATTCATTGTGACAAATTCATTCTCGTTTGCCTTTGTCCATTTCTTCGCTTCCATGCCCACCTTCAACTCCTTCGCCACCAATATCGAGTTGCCAAATTGGTCCAAATGTTGCGGCCAAGCCACCATGTGAACACCCGTGTTGATGCTCTCCAAAGTCAAATTACACATGCGATGCATTAAGAAATTGCTAGTAGAATCATGCAATAAAACATCAAGC
Organism: Pinus albicaulis; assembly: GCA_034641835.2. NCBI lineage: Eukaryota > Viridiplantae > Streptophyta > Pinopsida > Pinales > Pinaceae > Pinus > Pinus albicaulis. The sequence goes on along the minus strand of CM076583.1, from coordinate 886,456,126 downwards.
TGGGATGGCTGGTCATTCGCCATGAAGCTGCATCCTACAATTTGGTGCTCGAACCCTTCTGGAAGAATATTTATTATCTAGTCAACATGCGCTTCATACAACACTGTGAAACAAGGGGTATCTACAACCTTGACTACCCAAGTGAAGGGTTGTTGGCTTGCCTCAATCCCTCGAGCCAATTCCTAGATTTGTTGGCATGATAGGGAACACGTGTACCAAAAGAAACACAAACAATTGAAGTTGGAGCTTGGTCTTCCAACCATCTCAGTGTTAGACTTTCTCTTTTGCATCTAGATATGGAAGTAATAAATCTATTTAGGAAGCATTGTTTGTATGATACAACACATTCCAAAATTTGAGTCCCCTTCACCCATATCACTGAGAAATAGGCGTTGACGCAACTAAAACTGTAAGCAGGTACTTTATGTTTTGTCACTAGTTTGAACCCACCCCAGCAACCAGCCATGCGCAATCACAATCCTATTGGAATTGGAGAATCAGAGGCTATGTATCAGACGATCAGAAATCTCTCAAAGATCTTCCCTTAGACAGAGAAAACCAAATCATTGAAGTCATTTCCGGAAATATAGTAGTCGTGAGATCTTGCATGTGGTAAAAATTTTGATTCGATGGAGGAGGATGAAAACTGAAGTATCTAATTGGCCAAATCTGCCCAGAAAAAACCCGTTGAGGAACACTTTCGGTGTAATGTCAAGGACCTGTGAAAAAATAAGACTTTTCAAACAAACAATGGCATCGAAATGGTGGAAGATATAGACCATTAAATAAGTTGGTTTTAATTATGGAATGGAATGAAATTTTAACATCCACGAGATTAAAAATAGTATATGGGATCATTAGTTCCCTATTTTTGGCCTTTTTCAATTCAATCATTTTCTGATTCAAATTGATGATGAGATGACCCAACCTCCCAACAATCTCCTAGCTGAAAGGGCAATGCCAAGAAACCGATGCTAACATATTTCATAACTTTCTCTGATGTCTTTGTGATCCAGGTGGATATTGGTGGCCACCCACCTATTCCACTTGGACCCCCACCATTGTTTCTTTTAGTTTTTCAGTTTCCTTTGGAGCACAATTTACTATTTTTGGCAGTTTTTCGGGTCCTAAGCTTCCAGAGCTGTTTTGAGGCCCTAAACGATGTTTTTTGGGCATCAAACCTCTGGAAAAAATATGTGTCCATTCTAGACTTGATATTTTATATTAATAGTTTTAGTCCTTGAAAAGATCTTTCTAATGATGTATCATGTGCATCAAACATATATAGTATGCCAAAGTTACGACCCTGGGAAATTGATGTACCAATTTACCCCGACGGGGCCCATATTTGGCATTTCATCTCCTAAGGTTAGGTTTTTGGATGTTTAGGGTTTTCCATTGTTTATCAATAATATATAGGCCTTCGAGCCTCATTGTAACATAGAGTTCAGAGGACTGTAGCCGCCACATCTTTTCTCACAGATAAGCTACTAGTGCGTTAGCTAGTTTATTTCCATTATGTCTATACACAAATTTCAGTTCTTTGATATTAATGAAATGAAGTGTTATTTCCACTGCATATTTGAACACGTGTCAGGGAGTGCCAGGGAATAAAGGGAAAACCAAGCTAAAATGAAAATAAATGAACACATATGAGCGTTAATAATTCAGGACCTTAGATTTTCAAGAGGGGCATGCTAGGCATACCAAGATTAGTGCCAATACATGCCAAGGGCTAAGTTATATTGTGTTTTCAGTACCAAATCATCCTTTGTTACTTCTCTCTTAATTGTGAATAATTGATCTAAAATAAATTTTATCTTAAACCATGCTAAGGAATTCCAGGGCATCCAAACGCATGCTAAGAATTGTCAAGTGCCACTAAGTGCCAAGAGCCAATATGTGTTAGGGAGTTATAGGGAATGCTACGGAGTTCCATGTTTGCTAAGGAGGGAGTGACAAGATATGATAGATAGTTCTAAGGCATACTGGAGTTCTAGGGAAGAATACCAAGATGTGCCAAGTGCCAATGTGTGTTGAGTGTTAGCGAGTGCTAGGGAATCACAAGGGAGAAATATGCCAAAATGCATGGAAATGAATGAATAAGAGTGTGTGATAGGGAGTGTTAATGAGTTCCAAGTGTGATAAGGAGGGAGTGACATGGTATGCTATGAAATGTTAAGTAATGCTAATGTGCTAGAGTGGCCTGCAGCCAATATGTGCGAGGTGCTAAGGTGTGCCAACACATGTTAGGAAGTGTTAGGGAATCCTAGGGACACACAAGGCATCATTAGGTGAAAATAATTTATGCAAATGAATGATTAAGATATTGTGACATGAAGTTTCGGTGAGTTCCAGGTGTGCTAAGGAGGGAGTGACAAGGTATGCTAGGAAATTCTAAGGCATGCTATAGGCCAGGGAAACATGCCAATATGTGTATGGTGCTAGGGTGTGCCAATGCATGTCAGGGAGTTTTATGGAGTGCCAAGGAAAAACAAGGGAGCAATAGTTTCAAATGCATGGAAATGAATGAATAAGAATGTGTGACAGGGATTGTTAGCGAGTTCTAGGTGTGATAAGGAGGGACTGACAAGGAATGTTAGGTAGTGCCAAGGAATGCTATTGTGCCAGGGCAACATGCCAAGATGTGTCAAGTGCTTGGCTCTGCCAATGTGTGTCAGGGAGTGTTAGGGAGTGCCACACAAACATAAGGGATAAATAGTTTGAAATTCATGGAAATGAATAGATAATAGTGTGTGATAGGGAGTGTCAGCGAGTTCCAAGTGTTTAAGGAGGGGGTTACAAGGTTATATGTTAGGCAATTCCAAGGCATGCTAGAGTGCGAGGGCATGTCAAGAAATGGCAGGGTGTGTTAGGGAGTTCCAAAGCATGCCAAGGAATGCATGGAATGCTAAAATTTGCCACATAATTCCAAGGTATTATTAGACATTTGAGGTGATATGGCATGTCAAGATGTAAACTATGTTGCTTAGTTATTTTATGAACATTGTTGGACGCGAGCCTTGACTTAGTAACTTGTTAAGTGGGATGAGTTAATATTGGACATGAGTAGCCTAAGATGATTTATAATCCAATCTTAGGTGAACAAGGCATAGTATAGTTGTAGTAAATGAAACCATTTTTCTCTAGGTCTAGCTCCATTAGGTCACTTCGGGCATCAATTTCCCAGGAATCTAGCCAAAGGAAAACTTCTATCTCCTAGAGGCAACTGCATTGGTGGGTCCCCTCACTCTCCTTAGAATTTGGCCCAATTCCGACAGTGGAATCTATGGTTACCTCAAGCCCTAGCTCTAAGATTAAGCTTTGCCTAGGTGTTCCCAAGGCTATGTTGTAGCTTCTACAACACCACCCAAAATTTTGGGTATATTTAAAATTTCGGGTTCCCCCTCTGCTCGCTTAGGTGTTGAAGTCTTTCACCCGACCTGTAATCAACTACATCCCAACAACCTATCCCCAACCCCTCATGATTTTTCTCACCATCATAATCAGACGTTATTGCTGCAATCACGCTATATGTGGGAGGATCATCCAGCGTGCGCCCGAACACTCTTGTCGCAGTCGCGCCAAGTGTAATGAGATTGCCATGCATACATTTGAATGGAAAATTTTTGTATATTAACAATTAAAGGCCCTCTCGCCGTGGGCCATTGAGCATGTTGTCTGATTTCCTTCTCTTAAGCTTGTTAGTCTTACATTTTTTGTCTGGGGCCATCATTATTGAAGAGTAATTGTGATATTGTAATGTTTCACACAGGTCGATCCCACGAGTGACCAACCCCTCAATCTTGTCACGACATCGAGGGAAATAAAATTGAACTCAATGATGAGGCCAAAGTTGCGAGACAGGGGAGGGGGAAGAGCAAGTGACCAATGCTAAGTAAAAGGAGGATGGTGTGATACATGTTGATCAGAGAAAGTACCTTTTATGTCACTGATGCAAAAGGCCTTCTCCACTAGTGCACACCAGTTACTTAGGAACACTCCATTTGGAAATGTCCATACCGGATGCCATCTCACACAAATCAGAAGCATCTGCCATGATATAAGCTTACATGGGGACCCGATGGAGTATTTTCTGAGAGGGCGGATATTTCACCTTAAAATAAGTTTTTGAGGATCCTGCACCAAACCAGCTCAATGTCGATGTGTGCACGCAAAGGGACATATTTCACCACTTCGACAAGTCTAGCCTGAAGTATAGCCTGGTGAACAAATTAGACTCAGAAGATTTCCTTAAAGAACGACAA